>MU392216.1:186003-262235 GCA_022578495.1 Nemania sp. NC0429
CCGCCCCCCCCCCCCCCCCCCCCCCCCCCCCCCCCCCCCCCGCCCCCCCCCCCCCCGACAGAGAAGACATTCGGTTGTCAACGTGTCCACTTAGTTACTCCTGGGATGTGTAACGTCGGAATTTCCCTGCTATTTTACGTAGAACTAGTTGATCAAAACAGGATTGCGCCTCGTATTGCTCCCGTCTTCGTCTTGTCGTCGTGTTACACAGATTCATGTTTGCAGTAGGTGACGAGGGTGTGATGAACTCATATTCTATTGGATACATTCTATTGGGGACGGCATGTCATCATTGTATAATAATCCCTCAAATGCAACTGCGCACTCTGCGGAGACTCAAGACCACGGTTCCATGTGATATGTGGGCATATCAAAGAAGTAAAGATGTGTAAATTAGGGTATCTTATCTGATGTCGGCTATGCAAATACCGTCGAAGATGACATTCCGTGTGGCCTTGGTTGCGGCATACCTATTGCCACCTCCAGCTGTAGCTCTGTTTTCAACACACCAAGCAAGTAATATTCTCGCGATACAAAAAAGAGACCGTCGAGACGGGTGTGCAGATCGCGCCTCTCCACCCTGAATATGAGCGTAAGCGCACAAGGTTCCCCTCTTTCATCTGACGGCTGACAGAACAGGCATTTGTCCATATGGTTTTGATAGGTTAGCTGCGAAACGACGAGCTCCCGGCATCAGAGTCGCTAACAAAACTCGACAAGCATGGGTATAGGTAGATACTGCCGATTGACGGGATGGAGATTGCAGCGAGCCTGATCAAACCAAGGTCAAGTCGGAAGGCCCGTCTATATATTCCTGACCGTTAGCCCTTCATTCCTGGTTTTTGCTTCATGTTCAACAACATCCACCCCTGGGGAATTTACATACGTATCGATAAATTGCGTGCCACTTGTTGTTACTATGGCGATGGGACCGGCTGCAATCTTCGCCGCGACTCTCATCATCCTGCTCCTGTATCGACTAAGGAATATCGGGAGACGACCAAAGGGATGCCCCCCAGGACCCCCAACGCTCCCGTTGATAGGCAACCTTCACCTTATGCCCAAAGAAAAGGGCCACTTGCAATTCCAGAAGTGGGCTAACGAATATGGACCAATATACTCACTTGTTCTGGGTACAAGGATCATGATTGTGCTTTCCTCTGATGAAGTCGTTAAGGACCTCCTCGACAAAAAGGGTGCGATCTATTCATCTCGACCCAGCATGTATCTTAGCCAGGATATCGTAAGCGGAGGGTTCCGCATGACAGGCATGGTAGGCCTGCGTCTCCAGCATTTGCGGCCGGTCGACTATTCCGCCTAACTTCATTCGCAGGAATATGGCGACACATGGCGGATGCTCCGGGGGATCATGCACAACAGCCTCAACCTTCAGGCGTCCCAAACATACGTCCCGTACCAAGACCTCGAAAACAAAGCCATGCTACTGGGAATTCTCGAGCAACCCTCCCGCTTCTTTAGCCATATTCGGAGACACACGACTTCCATGTCAACCCAGATGGTCTTCGGATTTAGGACGCCGGACATTGACGACCCCAAACTGAAACAGCTCTTGCATGTATGTAGCGGGTCGGACCTTGTTAACTCTTCGCTGATATGAAAAACAGGGCTTCGAGAAATGGTGCGAACTAGCAGGTATGCAAACCGCGGCACTCCTCGACATATTTCCAATCCTGAGGTATCTTCCCGATGCTTTCCAACCCAAAAAGAGGTACGCCAAGACGCTGCACAAGGACGAATACGATTTATATGTCGGGCATTACTTGACTACGAAAAAGAAGTTCAAAGAGGGGAGAGCAAATGTCAGTATCACCTGCCATCACCTACCGCTATGTGACGTATGATCTCCTGCTAAACGGCATCGCAGCCCTGTGTTTGTGCAGACCTAGTCAGGGCCCAGGACGAGCTGAAGTTTTCCGACGGTCTTGCGGGCTATACCAGCGGGAGTGTGCTCGATGCAGGCTCCGACACATCGGCGGCAACGCTTATCGGGTTCGTCCAAGCACTGTTGATCTTCCCTGAGGTCTCGAGGCTAGCCCAGGCCGAGCTCGATCGCGTATGCGGAGATCGTATTCCAGATCTCAACGACCTCCCAGACCTCCCGTATATTCGCGGATGTGTCAAGGAGAGCCTGCGCTGGATGCCCACGACCATTCTCGGGGTTCCGCATGCGACGACAAGCGAGGATGAATATTTGGGCTACTACATTCCCAAAGGCGCTTCCGTGATACTCAACGTGTGGTGAGTATCCGATCGTGTAGCACATGGCGCCGAGGCATCCGAGTAACCCGTTCATAGGGCAATACACAACGATCCATCACGACACCCAGAGCCACGTCGTTTCGATCCGAGTCGCTGGGCTCACGACAGTCAGTCTTCGGCGGCGGCGGCGGCCAATCGCGATGTGTCCAAGAGAGACCAGTTCGGCTTCGGCGCAGGAAGACGTCTCTGCCAAGGCATGTATATCGCCGACCGTAATCTGTTCCTGGCCATCTCTCGCCTCCTCTGGGCATTCGATTTCCGACGGCCGATCGACGCATCTACAGGCAAAGAGGTCATTCCGGACATGGAAGATCTGACTGAAGGCCTGGCAGTCTGCCCGCGTCCTTTCGACGCTGACATCAAGCCCCGGAGCGAGGCCAAGGCGGAGGCCGTCAAAGCCGAATGGCAAAAGATGACCGAACTACTTGATGATGAGCTCCAGTGGAAGGCGGTGCCTGAAGGGTTGGTATGGAAGGATTACGAGCCGGACGAGGCGGGGGCGAGTCTTCAGGAATGAGACGCGGTGAAAGTCGACGAATTGGGAGATGCCAAGGACGCCCACGAGTGGACTTACACGAGATTCTGCACGGGGCATTCATCCAAAGCTCACATGTACGAAGTACCGTGTGCTTGATAACAGACGCGCACTGTATCTGGTCTCTTGGGCAGTATCAGCGTCGGCGTTATACCTTCTTGGGCTTAGATAACTCTTAGTACTCTTGATGGCCCAGTGAGATTCAGCGTCGCTATCTTTTCCTCATCAACTAGGTATTTCACTCGTTACGTGTGTCCTACTACCTTGCAGAGCCAGGTGAGTTACGTGATCTAGTTTATCGTGCTGTTATTTCAGAGGACTCGCGTATTCAAAGATGGTACGAAATCTCTTTCAATCAGTACAGTTAACTACCCTATAATGGTACTAATCAGAGTTGTCCGTGCAGTAGCTACATACAAAGCTAGGTAGCAGTGTGAATGGATAGGTGGTTTCGGTTTTCGCGAGCCATAGGATACGGCAAGGCTTCATGAATCCGCTATCAAACTCCTTACTCAAGATGCCGCCCGTGATCCGCTTCATATCGTAGAGGGGGGCTCATTATTCGGAAGCATCGAAACGACGCGTTCGATCTTGTCTCTGTTCAAATCACTCGAAGATATCCCGTCATCTAATCATCATATTCGTCGTTGAGCATATAATCATTGAATGATGTTCATCTCCCCTCATTACTGAGAACGACCGCCCACAGATGCGATCTCGGCAGCACCTTTCGCCCCAGACGAGCGCAGTTCATAGTCAGTTGTTCGGCTGCTTCGTCTGCGGAACACCACAAACGCGACGGCGCCTATAACCGAAAGAGATGCCACGATCACACCGACGGTAATGCCTGCGATGGCACCGGTAGAGAGTCCGCCAGATGAGTTTGAACTCGAGGTACCCGTCGTGCTAGTATCATCAGACTGTCCAGCTGTGCCAGTCGACGACGGCTCGGGTGAGTTGAAGTCATCAGAGGTGACATTGAAACATGGTATTTGGGTTCTAAGGTTGGCCGCTTCGACAAATGTCTACATCCAGGCGGGACTCGGTCAGCAAGAGTCGAGAGCTACACGTCGCGATACTTACGATATCAGCACAGGCAAAGAATGACTGGTTGCGACCACCCAGTTCGTTGTCCATGTTTGACCAGTATTCCAGTTGAATAGTGGCGTTGCTACCCGCGGTGACTGTGTTGGGAATGTCGGCGACTTTATAGCACTGATGGCCACTATCGACTTCCGGGACGCCAGCTACCTGTTGGGTAAACTGGCTTTGAAGCGTCGGGTCTTCACCATTCATCAGCGATGTGGCGGCTCTGGTTATCACGTTATTCACTTACCATTTCCGTATGCGATCGAGAAGGCAACGTTCCAGGCTTCGTCTGCGATCGTGAGAGCAACCGATCCTTGAGCTTATAGTTCGGAGCCACGTCAGTCATGCCAAAGATGTCATGAGAAAGACTTCGTATGTGCTTACAGAGTGGGAATTCCGTTCTGTTGCTGACTCCGCTGGAGCTACCACAAGGACCAACATTGTCTGCTGCAGCGCTCCATGGTCGGTCCTCGGGCCAGAGAAAGGCTACAGGGCCTTGAACAGTGCCTTCCGCGCCTTCGCCATGGGCTTTATCGTCTTGTGCCGCAGTAGAGCGAATGCCCAAGGCTACCAGGAGAGACAGGTACGCGGACTTCATCTTGAAACAGGAGACTGTCAGACGAGACTGAAATTTGTATGGCTACCAAACTCAAAGGGAGAAGGGGGGGACATCAAAGAAAAAGGGGTTATAAAGGGGACGAAGAAACCCCTCGCATATTGTGGCCGCATTTGTGAGACTAGGTAGTCACCGGCTCGCCACCCCACTCATATCGCAGCAGGATCGTCACACATAAACGAGTTGTATAGCTAAGTGCCGAATCGGACTGGCACAAAGCTAGGCAGGAAGGCGGTACAGCTCCTATTCCTGTGAGAGGCTTGGGACTTGGGTGGCCGGAGATATCCGAGATAGTCGACATCGGTGTCATTGGCCGCTACCTTCCTCGTAGCACTCCGAGGCTTTCTGCCTGAATACCGCCGTGGTGGATGCAACACACCGTTCTCGCAATGCCAGAGCTCACTGGCCCACAGCCGGCCTACTGTATTCTGATTCCTACAGAGCTAGAAGTGGAGGATCGGCTAGCTCGGGATATCTCTGCTCAGCTGCTGGTAGCTACGTGTGGCCTGATTTTTATGATTTGGGCAAAGCGGTTGGTGATTATCAAGAATTTTTTAACGCTGCCAAGATGGACCATTGGAAACTTGGAGCAAATAGACCATCCCCCCGCCCGAGCGGCGAACTAGCTAATACAAACTAGGGCAATCACAAGACAAAAACCGGCACGATCATATTTATCAATCTGATCTAATCTAATCAATCTGATCAGTGGAGTAGCCTGAGGATCAACAAATGCTCACAGCGATACCCATAATTCCTACATTTAGTAACAAAGAGTTCCGAACACGGCTTGTGACCAAGAAATAAAATGGAAACCCACATAGCAGAATAGTAGCTATCTGCGATTCGACTACTAATGAGTTCGTCGAATGACCGAGCGGCTTGGAAGTCTCTCTAGGGTAGCTGGTATCATCGTATACGAAATCTATTGAGTTTCGGGTTGCAATTAGCCGGATGTTGGGATCCTTGATGATGAAGTTACGTTATTTTCTACATGGGTCTTTACGAATCCGTTGAAACCTCCGAGGGTAGACTGGCAAGCTAGTTCTTCCAACCGTGGTTGAACAAGAGGTCGTATCGGTTCCAGCAGTACATGTTACCGTCTTGCTCCCGCAGTTAATAAATTGGCTCCCCCTTCCAAGACATGAGAGACTTACCATAGAAGACTGTTCCAAGTTATCCCTCGTAGTACAGACTCGTTATCATCTCTTTAATTATAATTTTCCTGCATCATGATGAAGCTGGGTTGGGCGCTGGCTGTTGCCGCTGTCGTCGCGGCAACAAGCAACGAACCGCCGCTATTTGCCAATCTCCTTCAGCGCCAAGCTCCGGGCTCACCTGAGTACAACTGTCATCAAGCCTGCGGTAGGTGGTCAATCTCTTGAGAACAACCCACCTCGATTGAGTTTCCCTTCGTACTGACCAGCGTTCGTCTATGTAAAGGTCAAGCTATCCTCGAAGTCCGTTCCAGCAAGGACGTATGCGGCGATGATGTATTCTTGTCCAACTATGAGAGCTGCCTGGAGTGCGCGGGGCCCGACAATTTAGATATATGGAAGTTCTACGGCAAATCTTTAACGGGTGCCGCCGCGAGTTGTGGCCTCTCAACTACTCCCGGGAGTGGCAACTCAAGCAGCACTAAACCGACCACCTCTGCGACATCGACGAGCGCGGCGCCAGCGCAGTCTGAGACGACGTCTTCTGCTGCTAGCACCACTACCACGCCTGTGGAGTCGACAACATCCGCTACCCCGACTGAGGCTTCTACAACGCCGGTAGTATCGACAACATCTCCTGCCCCTACTAAAGCTTCTACAACGTCTGAGTCATCGACGCCCACTGCAAGCGCAAGTGGAAGTGCGACCGTGAGTTTGCCCGTTATTATGATCTGTATGGCGAATTGTCAACTAACGCGAAGAATCATCTTGCATTATAGACGACCGGGGTTGCGCAAACAAATGCAGCAGCGCGTGCTTCATCCGGAAACACCTACAAGTTGTATTATGTTGTAGCATTCGGAGCGCTATGTGCATCATTCATTAACTAATCGAAGCCCGCGTCTTCATCATTGTAACTTAGAAGTAACGAGGTGTACGAAGAATATAATGTGTTGATACATAGGGGGCTGAAATAGCTAGGTGGCATTGCTGCCCTGGATCTGACAAGGATACTGTCACTGGTACTAATGTGTGGCTTGGTGGAATAGGGCATCTTTAGTGGTCAAAAGCGATTTACACTGTGACAATCCATGCAGTCTTATTCAACTACCTACCTACATCCTACATTAACTGAGAGTGACAACTGACATCTTGTATCTTTTCGATTCTCATGCAATAGCGCTGACGAAATATATAGCAAGGAATAGGAGTACGATACTTCGTAGC
The DNA here is from genome assembly GCA_022578495.1 of Nemania sp. NC0429. Taxonomy (NCBI): domain Eukaryota; kingdom Fungi; phylum Ascomycota; class Sordariomycetes; order Xylariales; family Xylariaceae; genus Nemania; species Nemania sp. NC0429. Next base: position 192,908 of record MU392216.1, read on the forward strand.
AATCCATGGGTCATCATACACTTGACGATATCATGACAAGAGACTGGGAGGTCAAGACGGCATAACAGTGAGTAACATGTACCAACACGTAGTACTTCGTTCTAGATGCGACACTGACTTTTAACTTTAGCAGATCTAACCTAGCTACAGGCTGCAGCTGTTCGCGAGATCTTGAAGCGACACGAACCCCGCATCCACAAGATCATCTGGAAGATACAGATATCTCTAGCCTCTTATCTTTTCATCAGACAAGTATTTCAGCTGGGCTGATTCTAGCCCTGGGCAGGTGGGGGTTCTTTACCTACTTGCTTATGTATATGTATCATGTCCTCGCAGAGAGTCCGTCCAAGAGCACGGTGGGATTATACGATGTTACCTAAAGACGATCAGACCACCGAGAACCCTCTCGCGATCGGCACAAGTGCGACGCCCGATCACGATGAGAATATTCGCCAGCTACTACCTGTATCGGAGTCGAGTGCAAGATGGAGTCGCGACAGATACCTCGGATCGCTTGTCTTCAATGTGGCAGCATTCGTGCTACCCGCCCTATACAGCACACTGTCGAAGCTCTGGGTCGCGAATATCGACTCTTCCATGGTCGTGACTACAGACGTCTATACATATCTGAATACTGCTGCTGAGGCCATTAACGAAGGTCTTCCTAGAGCCGCCTGGGTCATAATTGGCGACAAGGCATCGAGGAGCATCGCTCAGAGGCTACAGCTAACACACACGCTCATCCTCTTCCAAGGGGTCGCCGGCCTGATCCTCAGTCTCGTCTTCGTGGGTGCGGCTTCTGCCGTTGCTGATAGCTTCGTCCCGTCTGAAGTACGACAAGCAAGTCTCACATACGTTCGCATCATATCGTTTACCGTCCTCGCCGGTACTATCGAAACAGCTGTAGCGACAGCAACGAGGGCATTGGACAAGCCAGACGTGCCGTTGGTGATAAGCTCCATCAAGTTTGCTGTTAACATCATTCTCGACCTACTGATCATCTCGCGTTTTCATGTCGGATCATTTCATCCAACCGTCAATATGCAGGCCGTCATTCAGCTCGTGTGCAGTCTTGTTGCTGCATTCGCTGGTCTCGCCTACTTTCTCTGGTCTACCACCTGGCGCCTGTATAGCAAGAAGAGAGAGCGGGATGAAAACGACATTGGCCTAGATAATCCGGCCTACGGCAAGCTTCGGCCCACTGTAAGAGCTCTGGTCATTCTTCTTCGACCGGGACTTATCACTTTTGCCGAGTCGGCTGTCCGCAATGCCCTCTACCTATGGCTTGTCACGACAATCGTGGCCCTCGGTACAACATACGCCACCGCATGGGGCGTTTTCAACACTATTCGCTGGGGTCTCGTCATGGTCCCCGTCAATGCCCTCGAAGCTACCTCCCTACAGTTCATCGGGCATCGATGGGGAAAGTGGCGCAGTGAGATGGGCGTCGATAACCGTCGTCCAAAAGCCACATGGAGAGAAACGCTCTCCATCGCCCAGCCAGCGTTACTATCACTTGGTATTGCGCTTGTAGTCGAGGTCCCCATCGCCATCTTTCTCTCTCTCTTCGGAGCTCGCGCATTTGCTCTTTACATCAGTGGATCAGAGAACGTCGCCGATGTTACAGCGTATATGTGGCGGACGATCGATTGGTGCTACGTCTTCTACGCCATGTCGACGCAGTTGACCACTATCCTGCTCGCGACCCGTCCTAAGTGGTACCTATATCAGAGCCTTGCAAGTAACATCCTGTACGTGTTACCGTGGGCCATAGTGTGCCAGGTAAAGGACCTAGACGAGGCAAACGCATGGACCTATCACAGTCTTGTTTTTGGGGGCAGTCTTGTCTTCAGTTTTATAGACATACTCGTCGTCGACGCGGTCTGGGCATGGACTCTAATAGCCGGGAGAGTGAAGCTGGAGGTATTCCGAGCTTAGAATTCTATCATACCGAGGCAGCAGGCAGCGACCGCATCACCACGTGAGACGAGGTATCTCAGTGTTTAATTTGATCAATCTGGACTAGACTTCAGCACGAGAAATAAGTTCGTCGCCTTCCCCAACCGTTAAAAATGGTTCCTAGACTTGGACAGAAGTCAATATGTGTGTAGAATCCAGTATAATTATAGGTATGTCGGGGGTATAAACCGTTGATTCTAATATGATAATATCTCAATCAAAATGTTGTTTGCAGCTAGATCTTGAACGAATACTACCCCATCGGCGCCGCCACCTCTGCAAGTAGCTTATACTGCGCTCGCCTTACTAGATAAGTCACCCAATCAGATGGTTTCCCAATAGTGTAGCTATGCAGTAAGACTTGAATACTACATTTGCCTACTTTTCTTGACTTTCGGAGTCGTTATCTAGCCCGTCCAGTAATCTGCCTTGCCTGAATTTCCGGTTTACTTACACAGCCCCGATTGCCGATTCCTGCAAGAGGCGTGTAGTCACGTGGGTAGCATTGCATTGTGGTCTGCCTACCCGTATCTGCGAGGGAGCCTGATATTGACACCAAACGATATCCCGTTCATCGCCCTTCCTCACGAATCCAACAACTCCCCTCTCAAGAATAGTCAAGTACGATCTGTATCTATATTCAACATGGCCGACCCTTTATCAATAGCTGGTCTCGCGGCTGGTTTGGTATCCCTAGGGCTCCAAGTCGCAGGCGGCTTGTCTAACTATCTCAATGCTGTGAAAGGGCGGTCAGAAGAGCTGCGATCGGTCAAGCAGCAAGCTACCGACATGAAAGACCGGCTTCTAGTCATCCAAGACCTACTTCCACAAGTGAAGAACAACTGGCCCACGTCGGCGAACATGGTCGAGAACCATTTAAAATCGTGCAACTTCGAATTAAACGCCCTGTGGACATTTCTGTCTGAGCTTTCTCAACCAAGTTCGTCCGGCTCTGGGATCCAACACAAGCTTGCGGAACAGAAGAAGACGTTTAAGTACCCCTTCAATCGATCCCACATCAATAGCCTCGAGGATCGCCTAATCAAGGCCAATAATGCACTCCAATCAGCACTCCAAGCTACAGAACTGTACGTGACTTGAGTCTGTGTACCAATTATAACCAGTGGCTTACCCTTAATAGGGCTATCACAATCGCCGGTGTCGACCAGACGCGCCAGCTCCACGATACGATGCGCGAAGTCCACGATATGCTATCTGCGATGCGAAGGCAGAACGGAGTGACTAGTTCATCGTCGATAGCGCCTCGTGAGGTCCCCCAGAGGCTGCTTAGCTATGCAAGTGGAACTCAGCTAGAAGTAGGCGGCAACATCCATAAGCACTTGCTTAAGGGAACTAAGCATTTTCTTGTGTTAGTCAATTAAAGCCTCGATGGCCTTAGCTTCCAGGCCGAGTCTTCTGTCGGCTTCAATACAGTCACTACAAGAATGTGAGAGGTCCCAGGAAGAGTACGACATGACACTAGTACGACACGACAGTGCATCTCAGATCTGTTCATGCTCCACTTCTCGCAAGACATCTCAACATCGCAGCGACTGGAGATACTTTTCCCTGATCTACGGGACGTCAAATACTACAAAACATCGACCAGGCTGTAAGTTTTTGCAGTTTGACAGTGGAACACAATCTAGCAACTTTGCCGTTCAATACGGTGGCCTGAAAGGATTGTTCCAAACAGCGATCTTTTTGTCATTCGTCTATACCAGGGGTGCCGGAGGGCGAAGCATTAGCTCAACTCTCGCCTATTACCCAATTGTTGATCGACGGAAAGCTCCCGTTTTCCGCATCATAGACTTAGTCAACATGATGTTGCAGGTGTCTCGTCTTTCTTCAACGGCTTACGATATTAAGGAAGTCGCGAAAGCGATACAGCGTTGTTATGACAGCATCTTGATACTCTTTAGCAAAGGCAAAGCGTCCCCCAAAGATGTATGTTATGAATATGGCACGTCAATAATGCATGCTGTAACTGAACATATCGCTGGTGTGGTAAGTGCACGCATCTGCATCATCTAGTTCGTATTCTTACTCTTCTCATCTTATTAGCTAGACCTCTCCGTCTCCGGCGACTGTGCGGCTTCTCAGGTTATAATTTCTGGGATCGATAATTTGGTTGCATGCGGGGCGCCCCTGGATGCCCGCGATAACTTTGGATCGTAAGTGCTAGGTCGTCGTATAGGAGAGAATCCGCTATTATGGTTATAAAAAGCTCATATAAATTAGGACAGCATGGATTCACATGTGGCGCATCATCCACGGCATCGCCAATACAGACATTCCCAGTTGGGCTCCGCTGTTCATGAAGCTTCTCCCTCCATCAACAACAGAAGTAATAGATAGCCGAAAGAAATTTCCGCCTTTTGGAGCCATGAAGTGTCTTGCTTACATTCTACATGATGCACGACTTGCAGAAGGTTTGAATTATGTGTTCTTGACCTGGTGGTATGGCTAACGGCTCCTGTAGCTTTTGGATGTGGGCCACTGAGCCTTGCAGCTAGAGCCGGCGACAGAAAACGCGTAGCGGATATCATCAAACGACATCCTCAATCCCTCAATGAAGTAAACGAATTTGGTCATACCGCTGTCCATTTAGCACTCAATCAGCCACTTTGCCTACGCATAATATTAGAAGCCAGTAAGGCCTCGATAATCGATATTTCCGATGACTCTGGCCGGACACCAATCGACTACGCCTGTAGACTAGGCTACAGAATGTCAACCCAGATACTGATTAGCTTCGGCTGTCGTTTGAAGTTACCAAACATATCACAATGTCGTGAATCCTCCCTAGACGACATACTAATTGGACTGGTTCAACGGCGAGAGGAGCTGAAACGACTCGGTTTAGAGAACCTATCGGAAACTGAAGCCAAGTCTCTCAGACTTTACGAAAGTACAGTGTTAGACAGCAAAGCCTGCAGTGTGCAGGAATTACTACGAAGCAAGGGCGTGAACATCCCTTCAGCTGTGGTTATACCCCAATATGATTCCTCTTCGGTATATCACTGGGCCTCTGATGCTGATACGTTCGACAAGCTGTGGGCTTGTGGTTTTAGGGACATTAACAATTTCAACATTTTGGGGGGTCTGCCTCTGATTCGCCTTGATGATATCAAGACCACATTGTGGCTCATCGAGCATGGCGCTGATTATTGGACGCCATTGGGTGAAAGGAACGCCTATGGTTTGGATATTAACAAATCAATCACACCGGCGCATCTTGCCATGTCCAGCATTGGATCCCAGCTGGTATCGATCAATTGGCGTCTCATTGACATAGAGGCAGCGAAACAAGTAGCTGCGAAGTTGTTCGAAGTCCGAGTTAGCGATGCATGCTCTTGCGAGTGTTCCGTGGGGGGCTGCACTATACTGAGTGCTATTTTTGACTGGCGGCATAATGATTACGACTGGCTACCCTCGAAATCCTCTTCACCTTCTCTGCAAACCCTTTTCCGAGACGGAATCTGGGACGCGATTCAGGGCTGCCAATCTCGTTTCAGAAAAGAGGATACGATGGGAATCATCAGACGCACAACATTTGATTCGCTGAAGTTAATGCATACTTGCTGTAGACTTCAACGGTATCAGTATCTCCTCCGCACGAAAAGATATACCCCCGAAGAAGTTGATGAGATAAATTCAGAACAAGCAACGTTGCTAGCTGTGTTCGCTGACCTCTTGATCGAATTCGAAACAATCGCATATGAAGACCGAAACGGAGCGCCTCTCATCATCAACGACCCCGAAGAGTTCTGGATTCGTCGCTGGCTTCCTCGCATAAGAGAGATACTCAACGAATTGGACGGCAATGAGCTCACGGAAGAGGAGATATCGGCGGCAGAGGCTATCGGTGTTGTATGGGGCCCTCTTCCTGCTGAGGAAGAGACACCTGAGCCGAGGGAGGAAAATAAACACGGCTATACGCCAGAGTACGTGATGAGGAGAATAGAAGAGATCATGAATGAGTAGTGTAACGGATGCTTCATAGACGATCGGCCTGGGTGACGACGACCACGCCTCGCTTGAGCGGACATAGATATTGATAAAGCAACTATATAAGCACATGATCTGCATCTTACTGCCAAAACAACAGTTGCGATGCCTCTGAATTGCGCATCAGGTACGTGGCCAACCAAGAAATCTTACCCAATCTCTAGTTTCTTATAGAGTGTCGACAAGCATAATCAATGACAGAATCAGCATTTCAACGTAAGATCTGCTCTACCTAGAAATCCAATGCCCTCGACAATCACGATATTATGCCGCTAGCTCCGGGACTCTTCTACCACCATCGGCCATATCTGGGCAGTCCTAGAGATCTCGTAGTACTGTAGTAACCTCGTTCCAACGAGTAAGCTTACCTCAACCAACAACTCGCGGAGATGACTAAAGATGGACAAGGGAGTATGCGACTCTTGCTGGTTTCGATCAACTCTGGCTCTATACCCCCTGAGACCTTGTCGGGATGTCATTACACCTGGTCAGCAATGCGCCGCCGTTCGTAGCATATACTAGAGGTTGAACACTGTTCAAGAGGTGAGATGTGGTTGTCAATATGAAATTTGGCCCGAGGCGGGGGAGGCCGTTGCTTCAACGTCGCGGAGAGCTGTTTACTTAGTTGATGAATAATTAATGCGTGGCCGGTGAGAGTCAAGGAAATGCCGCAAATGAACAGGCATCAAGACTGGTGTTGATGGAAACTCTGCACTCTGTCCTCGTTCTCATGATATTACTTGGCCGAAACCAGAGGCGACACGGGTTGCTTAGACGGCCAGGTATCGTACTCCCGTATTCGGAGGTGAAGTTTTTGTATGCTGGATATTCAAATGCTCCCCCTATTCGAATACGACCTCTTGGTCACTCGCCACAACGATAAGCCACGGGGAGCTCACAGTGGCTGCGCTCGGTGCCTTAGGTACATCGGGTTCGTATTCGGATTTGTATTTGGACCATTGGTTGCTTCGCAGGATGATCTGAAGGAGCGGACAATAGCGAGCAATGAATGACCTGTGATTGGACAAGAGGGAATACTTACCCGTATAAGGCTAGCGCATCGTCTTCCCGCCTTCTAGTGCACACTACACACGCTACAAGCCCGTACTTAGCTACCTGCGCTAGGGGGTAAGGTCCCCTCTGTTACTACAAGCCACGACTGTAATGGCAGGGGGTTATTTGATAGCGGATAACAAATATCGATTGCTTAAAAAGTCGCCCGCATCCCCTATTTCAATCACGTCTGGAGTCGGATCATACCACCATTTGCAACTCACAACAACAAAACACACACACACCTCCCAACGGTGCCCTACCTGGTGTCTTGTCGTGTCTCGCCACTCCCAATTGACCTGTCGAAACTGCCAACTACCTAAGCTACTTAGCTAGCCACCTCCTCTCGCTTCAACACCATGGCGTCCAAGGCAGCCCTCGAGAAGCAGGACAGAGCCCGTGATGCCGCCTTCAACGCGGCCATGCACGGCAACTCGGCCATGGCGGCGGGCGGTGTGCGTGCCATGTTTGCCAAGGGCCGCGATGCGAAGCAGGCCGCCGTCGACGAGTACTTCAAGCACTGGGACAACAAGGCCGCCGAGGTCGAGACGGACGAGATTCGCGCTGTACGCTGAGCCCAACCCTTGATGAGGTCCATTCTTGTGTTTCCGTAGCTAAGACAATTCAACAGGCTCGAACTGCCGAGTACGCCACATTAACGAGACAGTACGAACCCCGCGTCCCCGACTTCTGCACACCCGAGTCGCTGACATGCTTGCCACCAGATACTACAACCTCGCCACGGATCTGTACGAGTACGGCTGGGGCCAGTCCTTCCATTTCTGCCGCTACTCTCTCGGCGAAAGCTTCTATCAGGCCATTGCCCGGCACGAGCATTACCTGGCCCACCAGATCGGCATCAAGGAGGGCATGAAGGTTCTCGATGTCGGCTGCGGTATTGGCGGGCCGGCACGCGAGATCGCCAAGTTCACCGGTGCTCACGTCACCGGTCTCAACAACAACGATTACCAGATCCAGCGGGCTACCCACTACGCCCACAAGGAGGGCCTGTCCCACCAGCTTGCCTTCGTCAAGGGTGATTTCATGGTGAGTTACGCCACTCGTACGGAAGGTCAGTGGCTAATGTAGAGTCGCAATAGCAAATGGATTTCCCCGACAACAGCTTCGACGCCGTCTATGCCATCGAGGCCACCGTCCACGCGCCCAAGCTTGCAGGCGTATACAGCGAGATCTTCAGGGTGCTCAAGCCCGGCGGCGTATTTGGCGTGTACGAGTGGTTGATGACGGACGACTACGACAACGACAACGTGGAGCATCGCAGGATCCGCCTCGGCATCGAGCAGGGCGACGGTATCTCCAACATGGTCAAGGTCTCGGAGGGACTCGAGGCCATGAAGATTGCCGGCTTCGAGATGCTCCACCACGAGGACCTCGCAGATCGTCCCGACCCCATCCCGTGGTACTGGCCCCTCGCGGGTCGGTGGAAGTACATGCAGTCCATGTTCGACGTTTTCACGATCGCACGTATGACGTGGTGGGGCCGGCTGCTCGCTCACAACTTTGCCGGCCTCCTTGAGGTGGCTAAGCTCGCGCCCGCAGGTACCAAGAAGACGGCGGACAGCCTCGGCGAGGCGGCTGACTGCCTGGTGGCGGGTGCCGAGCAGCACCTCTTTACTCCCATGTACCTGATGGTCGGGAAGAAGCCCGAGCAATGAGACCAAGACATGACGATGATGATGGAACAGTCAGGAAAAAGGGGATTCATATAGAAGCAAGCGAGACCGCCGTGGTGGGGCATAGCCACGACGCCGATACCTATAGTCGTATAATACTTAATGGTTACGAGGCGAGGCGAGGCGAGGCACGAAAAAGGCACGCCGTATAGAGCGATGGTCCATGACGATGCACGCCATACCGATTGATACCGATTGTTTGCTATACCTATGTTTAAATAGATCTTAATAGCATTGTCTAGAATAGAAGAGCCTTTATTCGCGTCAGAGAGGATGGATGAATTGCATTTTCGCAGATTGGCTGCCCCTACCAGGCTACTACGTGCGGGTTGCTGTCGTGAGACTCCATGGTCCTAGGTCACTACTTGCTGACACCGCCGGGCGATGCTTACTCAGGGGCTCGGAGTGTCCCCAACGGAGGAAGCGGGTCTCTTGGGTCCGGGAATATTTCCTACCTTGATGATCCAAGTAGCGTATCTTGTTTTGGTGCTAATAAGAAGTTGACCAAGAGAGGAGATTACACGAAGGAATTTCAGCAACTAGAGTCGTGGTGTCACTGATTAAATCGTTGTATAAGACGAGAAAGGTACCTAGTTGGAGCTTACGGGTTGATGTAGATAAAGTATTTGTTGCTTACGGCACGGAGATATTAGATGGGGTCCGATCTAGGAATGGAGAGGTAGGGATGCTGATAAAAGTCGGGACCTGAACCTGTTGACTTGAACCCCCCAAATGCCTCAACAAGTTATATGCTAGTCCAACAATAGTTTAGCCTTCCGAGTTTACGTTAAACTGTGTGTTCGCGCTAAAGAAAAAAGGTTGGGACCGGCAGCCATCGCATTGCGACAACGCTGGTTACTTTATCTACGAAGTACCTACTTCGTACCTCACCTACCAGATAGTACCTAAGGTAATGTACTTAGTACCTAAGCTATGCCGGTAGGGTAGTAGGCTGTAGCTGACAGAGCCAATCAGCGCTCGATCACCTTCCGTAACATTTCCAAAAATTCACTCTCAACTTCTTTCGCTTCTACCAAGACCGACCTCACCCTCTCCTCGTCCTCCCGCTCAGTAATTAAATCACGAGCCCGCCATCCTCAACCCACGCCGACCTTCGTCATTCGTCCTCCGTCGACGGATCGGACCTCGCGCATTGTTCTTCCTATACCCCCATTTGCGCCTCTGAGCCGCCTTTCTCTCCCCAATTCCTTTCGGCTATCGCGTCGTTTCTCGTCCCGGTCCGTTCCGTCCGTCCCTCTCCGCCCGTCTCTCCGCCTGTCTGTCTCTCTCCCACCGAGCCATGTCGCGGTATCTTCGTCCAGCCGCGAGGTTAGCCGCCTCCGCCCGAATTGCTACCGTCACGCCGCGAGCCCTGCCTCGACTCACACCGTCTCTGTCCGCGTCCTTCGCCGTGTCGCAGCGGAGAGGTCTCGCCGATGTCAAGGGTCCCAAGGAGTACACTGTCCGTGAGGCTTTGAACGAGGCCCTGGCCGAGGAGCTGGAGCAGAACGAGAAGGTCTTCATTCTGGGAGAGGAGGTCGCCCAGTACAATGGTGCCTACAAGGTCACCAAGGGTCTGCTGGATCGGTTCGGCGAGAAGAGGGTCATCGATACCCCCATCACCGAGAGTGGTTTCTGCGGTCTGGCTGTCGGCGCTGCCCTGAGCGGACTGGCCCCTATCGTGAGTTGATTCCCTACTTCTTGCTCCTCTCCTGTCGAGCGTGTCACTTTGTGGTAAAAAAACAAAACAATTCCACCTACGCATGGATGCGGCAACGGAGACGCATATATACCTGTACCTACGTCTGCATATATAATCGGCAGAAAATGGGAGTGAATGCTGTCGGGCCCCTACCATCAGTGGACCCCCATGTCTAACCCATTCCGCAGTGCGAGTTCATGACCTTCAACTTTGCCATGCAGGCTATCGACCAGGTCGTCAACAGCGCTGCCAAGACCCTCTACATGTCCGGCGGCATCCAGCCCTGCAACATCACCTTCCGCGGCCCCAACGGTTTCGCTTCCGGCGTGGCCGCTCAGCACTCCCAAGATTACAGCGCCTGGTACGGCTCCATTCCCGGTCTCAAGGTCGTCTCTCCCTGGTCCGCCGAAGACGCCAAGGGTCTGCTGAAGACGGCCATCCGCGATCCCAACCCCGTCGTCTTCCTCGAGAACGAACTCATGTACGGTGTCTCCTTCCCTATGTCCGAGGCTGCCCAGAAGGACGACTTCGTCATCCCCTTCGGCAAGGCCAAGATTGAGCGCCAGGGCAAGGACCTAACCCTCGTTTCCCTGTCCCGCACCGTCGGTCAGTGCATGGTCGCCGCCGAGAACCTCAAGAAGAAGTACGGCGTCGAAGCCGAAGTCATCAACCTCCGTTCCATCAAGCCCCTTGATGTCGAGTCCATCATCAAGTCAGTCAAGAAGACGCGCCACCTTATCTCGGTCGAGTCGGGCTTCCCCTTTGCCGGTATGGGTGCCGAGATCCTGGCCACGACGATGGAGTACGGCTTTGACTACCTCGATGCCCCTGCCCAGCGTATCACCGGTGCTGAGGTCCCCACGCCCTACGCACAGGGTCTCGAGCAGCTGAGCTTCCCCACTGAGCAGCTCATTGAGAACTACGCCGCCAAGCTTCTGCGCGTATAAACGATGAGACGGACCGGTATAAAGACGACGAAGACGAGGGGAAGAGAGCCAGAGGAAGTGCGAGATATAACGAGATGTAAACATCAACACGCCAAGTCCGAGAAGGCTAGGCTTCATTGGTTATAGAATCGTGTATGCGGCGTTTTTAACCCTACCACGCATGTACTGTACTATATTAATTCACACCGGGGCTTTGGGGAATGAAGCGAACTGGGTTTCTTGCTTGCTCTCCGCCTCTAGATTTACTACCCACCACTCACGACGTATGCGGCCGGGCAGTCTGTTTCCAACGACGGTTTCTGGGAGGTTTCACGTCTAGTCTACGTCGTCGAATAGATCAACATGACTTTTATGACATGTGGTGCTCGCTCTTTTGTACATTTCCGTCAAACATGCTGCATAGGTACGCTTAACGCCCATTACGTATCTTTTGATATGAGGGTTATGGGGTGAAGGAGCCATGTGGGCAGTCGAATCCATTCACGAGGGCTCTTCTCGTCCGGTATATAGAGTATTCGACGTATTACCCTTCCAGTATACGTGTCATGTGCTTGGTATGTCAACCAACGTACGATGAGTTGATGGGCACGTGGCTTTTGTCACTAGGTTTGATTCCATGACATGAAACCCCTATCCGGCGTCCACTGTGTATTCCTACAGTATGCTCACATCAACTTACACGCATGTGAAAAGCTTCCCTGGGCAAGGTTCGATGGACTTGTGATAGGGTTAAGACTAACTAGGAATTTAGCAGCAATTTCATTTCAATCCAAGCGGAAGATTCCATTCTCCGTATCGGTTAGCGACTTTACTGAGTAAGCACAGATGTATGAAAGTGCTGTGAACATGCAGGCCAGTTGAAGGGAGATGTGTCGATGATATTGTGAAATTGCGTGCTCGAGTGACCCCAGCACCTGATTTGAAGGTTTTGAGGGCGTTTAGTTTTTAGTGTACAACGTGTATCTGATCAGATATCTACCTGTTGTATGTCTGCCCTAAACTCCAGCCCCTCTACGATATGAATATCTAAGTATGCAGTTTGCAATCTGGCAGGGTAACTGATTACTTACTTTACTTGGTCTGTCAGGCTAGAGGACCTGGGTAATGTCAGTGCTGCTGTGATCACGCAGAACGACGCGGACCCGTACGTCTTCATGTGAAAAATAGAATTCATACTTCGCACTATGTCGAGTGTCGTGTGGTCGTGGCGTCAACACTAGCAAACGAAAGAAAGCCAGAGGGTGTTCATCTCATCCTCGTCTCGAGACCTTGACCACATGCTCTCCGAACCTTCTAGGACAGATCTCACTCGTCGGCTAAGTACAAAAAGGATAGAAGGGCCAAATTCCCGAAAATCTCAACCCTAACTTCTCTGCCGTCTACCATCGGTTCATCCTCGACGATTGGGCGTAGTCTGAGAGGGGATCAATAGAGTGAAACGTCGCTTCTGCGGGGCGGGACCTAATCCAGATACGAAAACCGCCGAGCCTCTGATACAACCATCCGGTGCTCCTACTGAATCCAAATTCGCGGTGGCCTCATACAGGAGCAGAATCCAGACCCGGCTCGATCTAATGCTGGAATCTAGACGACCGGGAATTATTCCTTTGAAACCCGAGATCCTAAGCAACGGGGGTCCAAGTCGCGACACAGGAGAATCTTCAATCAAGTCTTTCAGACGGCCCTTCAAGCTGGGTGACTGGGGCGAGACGGGTTTTACATTCACACGCGGCACGCGAAGGCCCATCGCCGACTCTTCTCACCCAGAGCCGCACACGATGGAGGAAATAGAGGGTATGATCTTGGAAACGAGGAGGGAAATCTCGTATCACCAGGGTCTTGAGAAAGCCACGACACGGCAGGCCCACCTGGACGCATTCCGGGAGGCGAAAGAAGCAGCGGGGGAGATGGTGAATGTGAAATTCAGTGCCGAGCAAGGGAGACTGAACCTCAAGTTCGCCGAACTACACCGGAGCCTCGATACCCTCCTCTGCCCGTCTAAGTCTAAGTCCCACAGCCCAAACTGGACGCACCACGCGCGGGACAGACTGCCGGTCCTGAAAGTCAAGGACGGCGTCCTCTGTAGGTACCGCGCCGCGCTGCGGGAACTGGACGAGATCGCCCGCCAGCAGGCCAAATCCAACCTGAAGCCGTGGTACGGTTGGATCCCGGGGTGCAACAAGCCCTCCCGCGCTGAGATGCGCCGCCACTTCACGGAGCGTAATGAGGCGGCGACCGGTCGGCTGCAACAAGCGGCGAAGGAACTGAGTGTGCTCGACTGGGAGCTGATAGAACTGTTCGCGCGCGCCGTGCAACTAGGGTCAGCCAATTCGGATGCGAGCTTGCAGAGTTGGTACGCGATGTTCGAGAGCTGGTGATGCTGGGATTGGGATTTCCGTGGCCGAAATACTGCTGAGCTGAAACGGTAGCAAAATCTTTTGGATTCGTCTCTTAAACCCGGATAGGTCAGTGGATGGCTGGTAGGGGACTTTACTAATACTTGCGGATAGTGGCCTCCGCCCACGTCTGGTTTACACGCCTAGACCTGTACGGTACCTCTTGTGGCTTCAATAACTACCTAGGGTTGTTTTGTCTTGACTCCCTCAGAATTGGCGTTGAGTATCAAACTAAATTTTGGAATGACAGATTGCTTCAATAAACATGCTAATTATTCGTGACCTGACTCTTCATCCTATGAGGGAGCTATGAACCCTCTCGCGACATCTAATACCTCCATCTTAGACAGGGCAGTAGTGTGTTCAGCCTCCACGTCATACTTCGTATAACTCATATCAAACCCCACTGCTTCGCCCACGCGGTCAACCATCGCTGATTTACCGGCACCATCTCGCGCAGCGTCTTACTAACCTGCGCAGCCTTCCAAGTCATCATGCGCCTAGGAGCGCTGCCAACCTTGCCCGCCTCGCGATAGAACTCGACGAGCTTGACGGCCGGGTTCTTATCGTCCACGTCTTCGAGCGGTTCATCGCAGCTCTCGAGCCGTCTCAGCCATTCCTCGTAGGAAACTAGTTTAAGTCGTAGGGTGTCGGCCGCCCAGGGGACGACGTTACCCCACGATATGGCGTGCGGGTTGGCGACGTGGTATACGGGTAACGTGCCTTTGATCTCGCTTTCTAGCGTTAAAGCCGCCGACTCTAGTATCTCGCTCAGGACGCGGGCGACTTTGTCCACGGGTACCCAGTCGACGTTGTCACGCGACGGGAAGGACGTGGGGAAACAGCCGAGGCGCACGGACGAATTGATGAGCTGTGATGAGGGCGTTAGTAACTATAAGACGGGACAGTATGCTATATGTCATATCATCTCTTCGTGACAACTCACCGCGGGAATGTATTCATGCCGATTCCACATGCCCTCCGTCCTCTCTACGGGCCCTGCCACAACACCAACCCGGCACACCACGGCCCTGAGACCCGACGTAGCCGCGGCTTCAGCTAGTAGACGCTCGGAGACGAGCTTGGCACGTCCGTACCCCATCGCCGCACAGGCTAGATCCGACACGGAATCCTCAGGGACAGGGCCTGGGGCACCCCATGCACCGACGGCAGAAACACTCGACACGAAGAGAAAAACAGGGCGCTGTGCGGACCCTAAGCATAGGTCTGCGAGGTTGCGGACTCCGCGGACAAAGGGGTCGAACGAGGCGACGCGCCAGTGGAAGTTGACGGGCCACTGGTTATGGACGATGTGCGTGACGTTGTTCACGAGGTCCTGGTACGTGGGGGGCGCGAGCCCGAGGAAAGGCGCCGAGAGATCGGCCTGGAGGAAGGAGACGCGCGCGCCGTCCCACGACGACGTCAGTCCCCGCTCCTGCGCGCTGCCCGCCTGACGTTTTTCGCCTTCCGTCGAGCGGTTGAGGCATATGATCCGTCCTATGCGGGGATGATGGTAGAGCGTCTCGAGGAGATACGAGCCTAGCGAGCCTGTGCTGCCCGTGAGCAGGACGGTCATGGGTTCATTGTCGAGATCGCTGGTGCTCGGGAGGCCTGCAGCGCACGACCTGAGCAGCTCGCGCATGTCGTCGATGTCGTGGTCGCTGCTTGACGTCTCCGTCGGTGCCGTGTCCCCGTCGTCGCTCTCGGACTCGCTTGACGAATCTCGTCTCCTGTGCGTCAGGTACGTTGCCAAGGCGTCGAGCGTATGATGTCGATAGATGTCCGTCGGCGAGATGCCCGGGAGCTCGCGAGCCATTCTCATGACTTGTAAGGAGTCGATGCCGGCGCGGAAAAAGTCGTCGCTGGGCTTTAGTTCCGCGCCACCAACGCCGAGGATGAGCTGTCGCAGCCACGCTACCATCTCTCCATGGCCGGCCAAGTGCAGTTCAGCAGGGGCGGACACATTTCGCTCCTCGATACCCCGATAGGCAGCCTCGATATCATCTTCGTAGGCCTCGTACGTACGTCGACGTTGAATCTTGCCCTGGCCCAGATAATGTATCGGTCGCTTAGGGTCCGCGAAAATGACATGCTGCAGATCAAGCCGCGCATGGGCCGGCGCATGTCCATTCGCCGCGTCAAGAAACGGCTTCAGCGCTGCTAACCTCTCACGCCGATCGCCCGGAACCGTCGTAACGCTTTCCACATCTATAAGAGCTAGGGGCTGAAAGCGTCCGCGTCCCACGACCATGGCGCCGCGCACGATGGGACAGCTCATCAATGTGGCCTCCATGAGCGCGGGCGCAATCTTCTCACCGTTGTTCAAAACGATAACGTCATCCTTGCGCCCGCGGTACCGCCAGAGGAACGGCTTCGTGGGATGCTGGTCGTATAGATCGTTCATGCTCCACTCGCGGCGCTCGGGGAACGCGAAGAAGACGCCTTGGAAGGGCGCGAGGTCTGCGTCGCCGCGCACAATAACGAGCTCATGCAGGCCGGACTCCGCGTCCGGCCGCAGCTCTATGCCCGAGTGGCTCGGGTGCCAGTAGAAATACGCCCAGTCTTGTGGCGCGGGGGCCAGGCGAGGGAGGTTGGCTGTCTCCGTTGCGCCTAGATTGCCGATCACGCGGGTGTATTGCGTGATAGCGTCCCCTGCTTTATGAGAGAGCGGCGCTGAGAGAGATACCAGTTGTTAGCCAAGCTCTTACTAGGTAGTCTCTTAGCCCGTTGAATGAATTGATGATGGGGTTCGTGGCGGGTGGGGGTAATCGAGACATGTAAGTGGCTCATCATTCAGCGTACTCACCTCCACTAGCAACGACATACTGCATGTCCTTGAGCCCCTCGAGCCATTCCTGCCGCCGACTCAGGTCCTCGTAAATCGACGGTGCGCCCATCGACGCGTCGACACCTGCGAATCCGTGCATCTCGGCCACGTACGCCGCGTTCGGAGGAACGTGGGGGTCACCGTACACGAGTGTGACGCCGAGGCTCAGCGCCCAGGTGATGGCCGCGTTGATGCCGCTCGTGTGGAACAGCGGCATGGACGTGTACGCCCGGGTAGCCCGCTGGTACACCTCCGTCGTCGGCACGTAACCATCGATGGGTGGCACAAGGCGCCACGCCTCATACGTCGTCAGCATGCCATTCTTCCAGACGATTGGTTTCGGCAGCCCAGTAGAGCCGGTCGTATGCAGAATTAGGCACGGGTCATGGCAGGCATCTTCGAAACTCTTGGTGTAGGGGTAGGCCTTCACTTCCGAAGACGAGTCTACGTCCAGCAGCTCCTTCAGCGTCGGAACCGTCAGTGTCCTCATTGATCTCTGCTGTATGATAGGCTGCACATCCGTATGCGAGTCGCTTGCTGACAGAAAAATATGGCAGTCGGACTTCTCGAGGACATTTAGATGTCCGTCGAGGTTATTCCGCGGCGAAGAGAAGAGCATCTGCGTATGATATCAGAAGCTGGCGAGCTTGGGATGATACAGGGAGTTCACAGACCTTGTAGCCAACCTTGATGGCGGCAAACATGAACAGTAGATAACGGATATCATCTAGAAACGGCGCCCATCAGAGTCAAAGTTTTGGTGAATTTTAATCAGAACTTACTTGAGCCGATATATGCTACAGTCTCGAAATCCGAGGGCTGGCCAAGTTGTTCTGCCAACCACCAGGCTGTCCTGTTGATGGCGTCTGCGAAGCATTTTGCCGAGATATCTGTGAATCCGTCCCGCGGATCGTCTGTGTTGGAGAATGAGAAGAGGGGATGCTCAGGGACAACTTCCTTGAGCTCGTCAGGTATGAGATGGATTAGGCGCCGCGTCGAGGCGTGGCTTAGTTGAAAGACGGGGTGGATGTTATTTCGCAAAGGCGAAAGTTGAGACATGCTGGTAGAAAGGTGGTAAAAGCAAGTATGGCTTATGGTGGAAGCCGTGAATTAGGTTGCATCTCGAAAATGCTGTGATAGTTTGGCACAACATATCTGGCCACGTCCTTTCAGGGAATGGATATGATATGGACGGCTTTCTTCTCTTATGTGTGATTACTACCGCTTTGAAACGACGCCATGCTATTGCGGCGAGACGCAGTCATCGAACGACGATTAAGCCGATCCCCTACCTTGCATGGATAGAATCCGTCCATCATCCGTAATGGAACTACGCCATATCCCAACGTCATCTTCTGCTTCAATACAGAAGGACATATTGATCCGGTCAGTTAGGCATGTATTTTCAGAAATTCAACGTTTAGATCAAGGTAGTGTATCCAAGTTGACAAGTTGACAAGTTGAAAATGTAGCCGCCCATGCCCGGGATCGACACCCGATGGTTGGCTCGAGATTTCTATACTCCAAGGGCCGTTCTTGACCGTCGACGATCCATTCTCGGTGTACGAACTGCCAATGGGTGCTAGAGGGGCCCGGACCGATCCGCGTGCTTGGTGTGACTGACGACATCGATCGGCTACGACTGAGGGGTGGGAATAGGGAGATAAGACGAGACCCCATGCGGCTCGCTAATGCCGGTCGCTTGTACGAGTCATAGCCGCGATACACAGAAGTATATAGCCGCTTGGACGGTACGTCGACACCGTCGCGTCCTGCGAAGGCGAAGAGTACCTAGATGAGGTCCTCACTCGACTCTTGACAAATATGAACTCGCCACAGGGAGACCCAAAAGACCACCCCGTCGCCGAATTCGAGCAGGGCGTCACCGGGACTTGCCTGTGTGGCTCCGTTCGCGTCACAATACGCGACCAAGAGCTCTTCACTCGTCGGCGCGGCCATCTCTGCCACTGTTCCAACTGTCGCAAGGTGGCCGGGAGCTTCGTGGCAGCCAACTTCGTCATCGAAGAAGAAAAGGTAGAGATCCGGGACACGGCCGGCACGCTGAAGACATACGAGGACCGCGATACGTTATCGGGAAACCCCGTCTCCCGCTCATTCTGCAGCGTAGATGGCAAGTGAGTTGCCACCGCAACGCGTCGTGGGGGGTTGACGTCGCTGACCAGAGCCGCCACCCAGCCCGATCAAGTCCGAAACGCCCCTATCGCCTGGCAAGGTCATTCTCAAGATGGGCATCTTCCCGCGGATCCCAGAGCCGGAAATGGAAAGCTTCGCGATGCACCGACATCCCTGGGAAGCGGATCTCGAGGGCACTGTCAAGTACAAGCTTGCGCGTGGTGGAGAAAGATTGGAGGAGTAGGTCTACCGCATGGCTCATGTTACATGATTAGGTATATCTTCCTCTCTTCCAAGTCATACAGGGGTATGTACTAGGTAGTATCTACACTGATTTAGTGACTGGTCGCGGCTACGTACATGTACATTATACATCGGTATTTGTTCAGATAGGTATTTCATGTAACAGTAGGTATCGAATTGGATATCCTCTTGGCTGAGTTACTTCGATTAAGCACCAAAGAGGGCATATTGACCAATTAAAACCAAGTATCTCGAGAATATTGTGGGTTTATACAGAGTTACAAAGTCGTAAAGTCGAGTTGACATTGGAGTAGATACATGAATAACCCCTGCATATTGTACCTCTACCCGCTATTATTATGAATGACATTACTTCGTAATTCATTAGATACTCCGTGCTGAAGTATGCAGATCTTGTCGTAAGATGTCGAGAAAGATCAATGTTACAGCTCATTGAAGTGGCGTCATGGTACATGACATCACTGCATGGCAGAACAACAACAAAGATAAGGGGGATTGGGCAAGGATGTAATCATAAGTCCCTCGCACTGCTCCCGTACGGAACTGTAACCCTCTTCAGGTTGGGTTTCAAGTTGCCAGAATATATACAGTGTAAGTCAGAGGTCGCTATCAATTCATCCAAGCAAGCAGAAACGTTCCCAGGTCACTATCTTTTTGGCAATGTTTGGTTCCGCTGATCTGCATCCTCCCATCTTTGACAACTGCAGTGTAGATCGCCATACTGCACGGCCTTTCCCGTACCGCCCACTAGCTCCATGATCCATCCCATGTTCGGCATTGTTTCGTTCGCCGTTGAATGTTTCCCAAAGGCAGGCTGAATAACATAACCATGCTCATAGAATAGGTGGCGCAATTCTGTCGAGTCGGCATGGTTCTGCATTCTCGCCCTTTCACTTTTCCAAGTCATCCCGGGTCCTAATCTCGAACTATACCCATCCATCCGCTTCAGCAGAAACATCACGATATACGTTCGCGATGGCTCAGTCTCAGCAGAGCAGCAAAGCAGACACGCCAGTTGCATTGGCGACAGACGATTCCCGGCAGGCTAGCGCTGAGGCATCCCTTCGAGAGAAGCCAACCCAACAGAGACGATGGTGGCATTGGATCTGGCCCGTCTCTCCAGTAGAGGACGGGAACCAAGCGCCACCGCCGCCGCCTCCCGACGGCGGCATCGTGGCTTGGACGCAAGTGGCCATGGGTCATCTCGTCATCTTCAATACCTGGGGGTTCGTCAATTCGTTCGGCGTCTTCCAACCCTATTACACTGACGCCCTCCATCAACCACGATCGACTATATCGTGGATCGGATCAGTCCAGATCTTTCTCTTGTTTGCTATCGGCGCATATTCGGGGCGAGCTCTGGACGCAGGGCGCTTCCGCCCCGTCACTTTCGTCGGCTACGTCGCTCACGTACTGGGCATCTTTCTGACTTCCATATCGACGCAGTACTGGCACGTACTGCTTACCCAAGGCTTTCTGGTTGGCATCGGCAACGGCTTGTTGTTCTGCCCTACCATATCGCTCGTGGGCACGTATTTCAGTTACTGGAAGTCGTTCGCCATGGGAGTGGCGGCGGCGGGATCTGCAACTGGGAGTCTCATATATCCGGTCGTTGTCCAAAAGCTGCTTCCGGTTATTGGCTTTGGCTGGACAGTCCGCGTCCTCGGTTTCATCACGCTCTTCACGAGTAGTCTAGCATTTGCACTGCTGAAACCGCGACTGCCGCCGCGTCCATCGGGGCCCATGGTGGATTGGGCTGCATTTAAGGAGCCGGCTTACGTCTTGTACTGCGTAGGGACGTTCCTCAATTTCTTGGGACTCTACTTCGCCTTCTACTACGTAAGTTTCCTTACGCGATTATTGTCTCATATGTTGATGATTGTTGCAGATTGGAGCCTATGCTCGAGATATCGTCGGCCTCACATATACGGACTCCATCAACCTCATTCTCATAATCAATGGCGTTGGCTATGTTGGGCGCATCCTGCCTGCTCTCATTGCCGACAAGTACATTGGTGCTTTAAATGCCATTATACCTTGCGCTCTTGGGTCAGGGATCCTGCTATTTGGTTGGATTGGAGTCCGCGACGAAGGAGGTCAGATTGCATTCGCAGTGGTCTACGGACTTTTTGCCTCGGGTGTGCAGAGCATGTTCGCTGTTGCTCTCTCAAGTCTGACGAAAGATCTGGGTAAGATTGGTACACGCAATGGCATGTGCTTCACCATTGTTTCCGTGTCTACGCTTATCGGGCCTCCTATCGCTGGTATTCTCATTGGTGAAGATGACGGTAGTTACTTGTACGCGCAAGCCTACGGTGGGAGCACTGTAGTTGCGGGTAGTCTCGTTTTGATAGCGGCTCGTTTCTGTCTCACCGGGCCTCATCTTGTAGCACGAGCTTGAATAATTAGACAGTGAGCAAATGGCAGAGCGCCTATCAGGAATGGCTTCGTCTCATTAATCCTCAAAACCTTTTAATAGGGGAACAAGTCACTATGGCTACTGAGAGTTCCGTCCACGTATATTCATTCTTGAAATATCAAATTGGTGACGAAATGCTAAGCTGTAGTCGTGTCGCCAAATTCTGATGCATAATCTTGGCTGAGGGCCAATTCGCAGCAGCTTGGCATACTCCGCGTCAACCTATTGCCTCACAGTACCAGCAATCAACTCTGCATATAGGCCGTGGATGTATAGACAATCAACAACTTTAATAGACGATCTCTACTATTTGAGTATGAATTCGCTCAGAATATGCGAGATTAGATAAACCGCGCGTTGCCTTGAGTTCACGGATCCCCGACTCCTTGCTGATTAGGTAGTGAGATCGGCGGAGTGACAGGGCGAATCAGGATTCTGTGGTTATGTGACGTTTTATTGCTGAATTCGCTCTCCGAAACCCAAAGAGCCGCATGCAGCCATGTGTCAGTATAAACTCTAGCCAATCAGCTCGGGTTAACTCGAGATAGTATTCGCGGCAAAGTCAGACATTCCATGCGGGCGCCAAACCAAGTACCGTGCCACATCTGCACGTCTAGGTTAAGCTTATAACCAGTGATTCGGTAGTTAACTGCTAATATATCGATCAGCTTGACCTAATGAGTAGCATAAGGCGCCGTAATATTTATGGCTCTAGTATACTAAAACGGGGAACGTCTACACGCCCACGTACTCTGGAGACCTAACTTTAGTAGGCATTTCACAGAGATTTAGATAAAGTAGTTAAATAAAAGCACTTTAAGGGTTAAAATAGGTTGTAAATTTATTTATAAAAGGTAATAAAAACTACTATAACTAAAAAAAAAAAAACTATTATATAGACAAAAAAAAAGCAATAAATATATAGAAAATAATGCGTATAAATTAATGTAAGCTTTATTGGTCTAACCTTCTAGGGTATAATATGCAGCTTTAAAAAATAGCTGGTAAAATTACCTTATTTTAATTTTTTTTTGCTAAATTGTTAGCTGTTTTTAGCGCAGATTTAGCACTAACTTTTAACTTTTTATTTTATTTTTTAATAAAATTTTATTTAGCAACTAAGATTTAATAGATTTTTTTATTAAATTTAATTCGATTTTTTATTTTAGCTTTTAGGCTTTTTTAATTTATTTAGCTTTAAAAAAAGGCCTGCGCTGTGTTTTATATGTTAAAGCGGTTGCTTTTTTAAAGGCTTTTAAATTAATTTATTTAGTCTAGCTATTATAGCAGTTATAGCATTTGTTTATATTTAATATTATTATTATTTTTTTTATTTTTTAGGTATAATAAGCAAAAGTTAGAATGCGAAATCTAGCTAGATATTTTTATTTTAACGGTATAAAGTCTTTATTTATAAAAAAGCTATTTTTAAAGCTTGCTTTTTTAAAAAATGTCTTTATATAAAATTTAAATTTATAATGTTGCTATATATGCTTTTGCAAATAAAAGTCTTTGCTTAATATTTAGGCGCTTAAACTTTATAATATGTTTATTTTTAAAAAGGCAGCTAATAAATTAATATGCTTTTAAATTTTTTTTTTTTTTAAATTTAGTATTATATTTTATTTATATTAGTTAGGTTTAAATTAACAGATTTTTTATGCTATTTTAGTTAAAGCTTATTATTTAATTTTTTATGCTTTATAATTAAAAGTTAGCCTAGCTGGCTTTTTATTAATATTAGCGATTTAAATTTCAAATAGCAAATTTTAAATTTTATTTTAAAGCAGGCTTTTTAATCTGTATTATTAAGTTTTTTAAGTGTTAAATATAAAAGTTTTATTAATTTATTAGCTTTTTTAGGCTATAAAGGCTTTATTAATTTATTTAGTTTATTTAAGTTTAAAAAGTAAATATGCTTCGACGTTTGTGCAGGCAATTTAAAAGAAGGCTTAAAAAACCTGTCTATTTAATTAATAATTTATACCTTGGTATATTATTTAGTTTTATTTTGCAGCTATTAGTGATACCTAAGCATTTTTTAGCCTTTTTTAATAAAAATGTTAATAAAAAAAAATAGCTTATAGAGTAAAAATTCTATATATATTACCGCTTAAAGACTATATATATATTCGTTTATTTAGCAATATAACGGCAAGCCGATAATTTTTTAAAAAGCTAGCAAGCCTAGTAGCCTTTGCTAATAGAATGTGTATATATTATATAATATATTATAAAGTTTTTTTTTAATATAAAAAAAACTGTTAAAACAGTATGCTTATTTTTTTTTATAGTCGATTATAATTATAAACTAATGTTTACTGTAAAATACTCTGTATATAATTATTTGCAGCTTTATTTGCTGTATAAACTCTTTTTAAATAAATTTATATTATTAAAAGTTTTTTAAAGCTTTTGTGTCGGTATATATATTAAACGCCGGCTTATATTTGGTATAATAACTATGGTAAGGTTTTTATTAGCTATACTGCTTTAAAAATATGTAAATATATGTAGCAATATTTTTTTTGTTTTACTAGCTATAGCGCTTGTTTTAAATTATGCTATTTATTATTTATTTGCTTTTTTTTATAGCTTAGTTTTTAGTGTTTGCTTTGTTTAAGTTTTTTTAGGCTTTTATAAAAAAAGTTATAGCTTATGCACTTTTTAAATATTTGTTTATAATATTATAGTGCTATTAAAAGTCGGAAGCAGCACGTATAAATTTTTGCTTATTAAATTAATTTAAAGTTTTATAATATGTTATTATTAAATTATTTAAATAAAAGGCATTTATTAATATTTTTACTGCGCTAGGCAGAAAAAGTTTTAATTAGATCGTTTTATATAGCTTTTTTTATTTAAAAGCTAAAAGCTTTATAAAGGCTTTTTACTGCTAAAAAGGCTAATATTTAGTAACTTTGCTAATATATTTAAAGACGTTTTTTATAAGCTTTTTTTTATTTTATATACCTTTAATTTTATAATATAAAATAAACATTTTAAAACGTTAGAATATTAAAAAGACGCTTATTAAACATATAATTCCGGACTTATTATAATGTTTCTAATAAATAGGTCGGACGCTATAATATATATTAAGTCTAAAAATGCCCGCTTTTTTTAGCTATTTAATAATAAGTTGACCAAAGGCAGTACTATGCTATAAATTAATATCGCCACTTTTTATTATATAGTTTATATAATAAATAATTTTAGTTATTATATCTATTATTAGTAAATAATAATAAAGATTAAGTAAATAAAAGTTTATATAATTTTTAAAAATTATATAATTTGCACTTTTTTTAAAGCTGCTGTTATTAGTTCTGCGAGATTATTATTTATTTAAAATTTTAGTCCGAAGGTTTTTTTAAACTGCTTTTTTAAAGCTATTTTTTCTATATTATATATAATTAGTTTTAGCTTAGCTGTTATTTTTTTAAAAGTTAACACTAACTTTTTAATATATTTAAATAAAATATTAATTAAAAAGTCGATATTTTTTTATTGCCATTTTTTGGCGTAGGTGTAGCTATTTAAAAAAAGGCGGTTAAAAAATCTTTTTAAAATATAATTAGCGTTGGTTATTTTTATATAAAAAGGCTTATTTTTTTTTAATATATTTATATATTAGTTGCTTAGTATTTATAATTTATAAAATTTTTTTATACCTGCTATGCCCTATATATATATAGCCTTTATAGTAATATTAAAGTTTTTTATTATTTTTTTAGATGCTATATTAGGCGGTTCTACTACTAATAAAAACTTAGGAAAAAAAAGGCTAAAAGTGTATAAATAATATAAAAAAAAAAAAAATAAAAAAGGCGGTTTATTAATTATAATGCTAATAAAGTTTTTTAATAGTTTTTAATTTAGATTACCTTTTTTTTATTTAATGGTAGTAAAAGCTATTAATAAAAAAAAGTAAAAGGTATAAAAATATCTATTTATTTATATATAGGCTGAAATATAATAAAAAAAAAAATTAATAAAAGAAAAGCTAGGTAAATTATTAATTTGTTTATGCTATTTATATTTAAAATAGTTGCGGCTTTAAAAATACTTTTTTTATATATGCTTAACTATGTTAGTATATATAAATTATAAAAAAAAAAAAAGTTAAAAGGAAAAAAATAAGTTAAAATAGTATAAGTCGAAAATTTATTTATATATTTTTATTATTTTTTTTTACTTTCGGTTAATTTTAATTTTAAATTCTTTAATTTGTTTTTTTTTAGCCTATACTTACATATTTTTATTAAATTTATATAATTAAATTTTTTAAAAATCTTCTGCTTTTTTTATAATATATAAATAAAATAAGCTTTTATATGTTCGGAGTGCTTTATAGCTAGGTATAAGGTCTAAGCTTTATGCCAGTTGCCGTTTTTATTTATAACGGCTTTAATTAATTAATAAATGTTTATAAAGCCGCTATTTAACTAAAGCTTTTTATTTGCTTTTATAAGTTATCGGCGTACTGGTACCTTATTAAGCTTTATTTTTTTTATTGCTTAATAAACTTATTTTTTAATAAAGTTTAATTTAATATTTTGCTTATATAGGTATTATAATATTATAAGTTTTTAATAAGTTTTTTTTTTTTTTTATTAGTTATTTTTTTTTTATTAAAATATAAGCTATTTTTAGCATATTTTAATATACTTTTTTTTTTTTTTTTTTTTTTTTTTATTTGCACTGCTATTATAATATCGACTTTAAAAAATAAATTATCTGCTGCTAAAGCGGTTAAAAATATTGTAAATAAACTGGTACTAAATTTAATTTGTCGGCCTGGTTGTTTATCTCGATAAATTAAATTTAACAACGTTGCTAAAGTGTAGCTTTTTTTAAAAAACATTGCTATTTTATATTTTATTTTAGTTTAAAAATAAATAAAATAATTTATTAATTTATTATTGTTTTTTTATTAATTTTTATAGCAGCTTTTATTAAATATATATATTTAGATTTTTAAAAAGATCGCCTATAGCATTTATATTTATTAACTAGTTCGATCGTTTAATTTTTATTTTAATTTAAATATATTAAAGCTTATTGCCAACTTTATTTATTATTAAATCGAGGCTGTTAAAGCTTTCGGTGTTTTTTTTATCTGCTATATTTTAAAGCTTATAAAAAAGGTCTTTAAAGTAAATATATTCTTTTTTTGCTATATAATCGTCGCTATATTAAAGCTTTTTATATTTAATAATTTAGGTGCTTTAATATAATTTTTTATAAAATATGTAAATATTATTTTATATAATATAATAGTTTTAGCAAAGCTAGCATATAGTTTTTTTTTAAATATATTTTTATTTTTAATATATAAGGCAATTTTTGCGCTAACTATATATATAGCGTTTAAAGTTTTTATTATATTTAGCACTTTAAAAATCTTTTATTAAAGTGGCTAAAAGCGGGTTTTTAAACTATAAAAAAAATTTTTTATATTAATTTCGAATTTTATTTATAAAATATTAAATTTTTTAATTAAATATTTTAATCTGCTATTTTAAAGCAGACTAAAAAAAGCGGGCGTAAAAAAAGGTTTTATTAATTATAATATGTTTACTTTTTATTAAAGTTTTATAATAAAAAAAAAAGGTTTAGCGGTGTTTTAATAATATATTTTATAATTAATTTTTAAAAATAAATAAAAATATTATAAAAAAAAATTTTAATTGCTTTTTTTTTTTTTTATTTTTAAAATTTTTTTATGCTTTATTATTATTATTTTTTTTTTATTTTTTGTTATACTATATTTTAAAAATTAAAATATATTATATGTTTTTTTTTATATTGTAGTTTTATGCTTTATTATTAAATTTTTTTTTTAAAAAAAGCTATACTATGTGCTTAGTATATAAAAAAGAAAATTTTTATTTTTAAATATAATTATATTTTTATTATAAACTAAAGTAATTATTAATGTAATTATAATATAGTTTTCCGCTTTATCCGATTTATTGTTATTATAAGTGTTAATTATTAAGTTTGTTTGGCTATTATTTTAGCGCCGAGTTTTATTTGCTTTTTTAGTATAAAAGTGTAGCATTTTTTTTATAATTTCGCTTATTATTTTATTATCGCTTAAAGTTTTGCTATTAGCATTATTAGCGTGCTTTATATTATTTTAAAAGTTAAAATTATTTTTAAGGTTGCTTATAGTTTAAACGTTATTTTTTAGCTTTTAAAGCTTTTAATATTTTTTTTTATTTTTTATAAAAGCTTAAAGTTATTTTAAGTAAAATAAGCTTTTAAAAGGCGTTTTATTTAAGTTTATAAGTTTATATTAGCTATATTTTTTTTAGGTTTATATTTAGTATAGGCCACTTTATTTATATAAAAGCTTTTTATTATTGTTTATATTATTATTAAACTTTATATTATAAAGCAAAACTAAAGTGTTTTTTATTAATAAAAATCGGATTTTATAAACATTTTATTAATTTTTATATTAAGCAGCAGCTTTATATTTTTTAATAATAATGTTTTTAACCTTATTAATATTTTTAATTTAACATTTAAATTATTTTATTTTAAATATTAATATATTATTAAGACTATATGCTTTATTTTAGTTTAAAATTTTTTATAAAAATATTATATTTTTAATTAGCATTATTAAAAGTTTTTTATAAATAACTTTATAAGCACTGCAGCTATAATAGCAAATAAAAGTTTTATTTGCTTATATAATTAAGCTTATATACGTTTGCTATGCTTTGCTTATGCTATTAGTTATTTTTATAAGACTTTTTTTTAATTATTAATATTTTTTTTTATAAAGCTTTATATTTAAAGGTAATATATAGGTTTTAAAATTAATTAATAGCTTAATAGTTTGGCTATATTTATAATTTTTTTTTTAAATTTTATATTATTATTATATTTTATTTAAATAAAAATACCATACTATTAAACGATTTGTTTTATTATAAACTTTCGCACGTTTGCTAATATAGCTGCTTTTAGAGCTATTATTTCTAGGTATTCCGAAAACTTATATTAAGCTTTGCAAATATATATAAAGCTGTTTTAAGTAGGCATAGTTTAAATATTAATAATTTATAATTTAAAAAAGTTTATTAAAATATTAAAGTAATGCTTTTTATTTTTTTTTTTATTTTAAAACTTTTAATATTAAAAGCATAATTTAACTGCTTTATAAATATTTTAAAATAATTTTTTTTAAAAGTATAATTTAGCAACCTGTCGCGCAGTTATATTTTTGCTTTTATATGTAAATTTTATATGGCTTTATTAAATAATTACTTTTTTTTAAAACCAAGTGTTAATAATTTTATACGGCTAGTCCCTTTGTGTTGACCGTCTTTAAAAGGCATTATACTATATAAAATAATATACCGCTTATTTTTAGAATTTCTGCCTTTTTTTAGCCCTAATAATTAAATTTAAAATTGCTTTGCTAATAAAGTATTAAGCAATCCGTTAACTTTTTTCCGTTTAATTATTTTTAAGCAATAAAATAAGCTAAAAGCTATTAGCTATGTTGCTATTAATTTTTACTGTTAGCTGCTATTACTGCTTAGCTGCTATTATTACGATATTTATATAGCCGTTTAAATGCGCTATAAAAGTTATGCTTTCGCTTTATATACAAAAAATCTATTAATTAGCTTTTAATTAGGCTAAAATATTAATTGCTATAATAAAAAGCTATAAATTAATAAACTTTTTAATATTATTTTTTTATTTTTTATTTATTTAATTAAAAAGTTTTAATAGCTTTTTAAACAGCCTGTTTGCAGCGGTATATAATTTGCTAAAAATATAATAAATATCGAAATCGAATATTTTAATATATATAATCTATTTTATTAATATTATATTTAAAAAGGCAGAAAATCCGTTATTAAGCTATATAATAAGCACTTTGGCATTAGTTTCGAGCTAAAATTTAATATTATATAAATAATTTTATAGTTGGCAAAATAATTTAATTATTTTTAAATATTTTTTTTTTATAGTGTTATAGTTTAATTTAAAGCTTTTTTAGCATTTAAACTTATATTTAGCTAATTAAATCTTTTTTTTAAATTTTTAATAAAAGATCGCTTTTTATCTAACTTTTAAAGCGTTTATTTTTAGCTAGATCTAACTTTTTTTATAGTCGATAATAATAAGTATAAGTGCAGTTATAAAAGCATTTTTTAAAGTTTATATTATTTGCTTTTTAACTCGTTTAAATATAAATTTTTAGTTTTTTTTTAACAGTGTTATTAGGGGTAAAATAATAATTAAATATGCCTTTATTTAGATTTTATAATATATTATAATTTTAAAAAACGCGCAAATTTTTATAATATTTTTATAAAGCTTTTATTTTTAAATTTTAATTATTTTTATACTTATAGATTTTCTGTTATATATGCCATATATATAGCCTACGATTTTAGCTATAGCTTTACACTACTTATTTTTTACCCCGCTGGCTATAAGCTTTATAAGTTTAAAATTAAAAAGTATAGCATTAATATTTTTTATATATTTAAATATAAAATATCGAATTTTTAAAGCAATTTTTTAATTATTATATTTTATAATAAGTTTTTTAATTATTACATTATTAAAAAAAGGTTTATACTTTTTAAAAAATATATTATATAGTATTTAGGATAGTATTTATAAAAATTAAGCAATAGAATTTATATAACTTTATAGCAGGGTGGTTATTTAAAGCGGCTTTATAAAAATGGCAAAAGTAGTAAAAGCTCGGCTATATATTAATAAAAATATTTAGTTATATTTAGAAAATAAATTAACTATAAAAAAAATTTTATATATTATATATTTTTTAATAAATTTATTATAACTGCAAAAAAAACCAGCATTTTTAATTAAAACTTTATTTAGTTTTATAGCCGAATTAATTAATCGAAGCTTTTTATTAGGTTTTTTAACGACGAACTATATGTTATAGTATAATAAATAAGCTTTTTTTAAAACTCCGTTTTTAAAGCGTGTTTTAAATATTTTTATAACTTTTTTTTTTAGCAAACCTGGGATCGGTATGCTTTTTGCTTGCTATATACTATAAAAAACTGTTTTAATTTTATATAAAAAAGCGACTTTATTATTTAGTCGTTTTATTTTTAAAAAATCCTAAGCTAACGCTATTTTTTATTAAAATAAAACTTTTAAAAAAGCCGCTTTTTTAAAGTCTGTAAGCTTGGTCTGTTTAAAATTTTTAATAATAATTTTAAGCTTTTTTATAGTTAATTAAGTGTTTTTAAATTATTTTAAAATTTATAGCTAAATGTTAGTATAAATTTTATTTTAGTTTAATTTTTTTTTTTTATAATTTTTTAAAACTTTATTTATTTATGCGAAATTTTTTTAATTAAAAGTTTTTAGCAGTGTTGTGCTATTTAATAGTATATTATTTTTAAAATTAATTTTTTTAGCTTTGCTTTTATATATTATATTAATAAAAATAATGCGGTTGTTTTAACCGGCGTTTTATTAATATATAAATTAGTTTAATTTAGCTGCAGCTAGCTGCTTTTTTTTTATGTTTTAAAGCACGTTTTAAATAGCTATTTTTATTATATTAATAAACTTATTATTTAATAGTACTGCTTTAAGCTTTTTATTATTTGCTAAACTTAGTTTTTTTAATATAATTATTTAAAGTGCAATATAAATACTATTATAAGCTTTAGCTTTGCTATTAATGTTAACGTTATTTAACTGCGCCGTAGGTCCGGCGGCTATTAGCTTTGCGCTATTAAAATTATATATAAACATTATAAGTATATTTAAAATATAAAAAATTTATTAATTATTTTTTTAATTAATATAGTTAATATTATTAGTGCATAAAGGCCTGCTATTACTATTTAATTAGTTTTTATAAAGTATATAAATAATATTTAGTTTTTTAATAGGTCGACGATTTTTAAAAGATTTATATTAAAAGATTTTTTTATAAACGATATTAATACCGAGATTTTAGTTTTACCGAATATTATATCGTATATAAAATATTTATTATTATAATAAAAAGTTATTTACGTCTTTATAACGAAATTTATTCCTAAAAGTAGTAAAAACGTAGCTGCATTATAATTTATTATATAAAATAATAGCTTTATTGATTTTTTAGCTAATTATATATATAATTTAATAACTTTATTGTATGCAACTTTATGCTTATAGCCTATAAAACCTTTTTAATAAAATTTTATATAGCGTATTAAAATTTAGTGCTTTTTAATATAACTGCTAATAAAAATATTAAATTAGGCTTTTATATTAATAATCTTAATAATCGGTTTATTTATTTTATTTTAACCTATTATTATTATAATTTTTAAGCACGTTTTAATATAGTTTTAAACGTTTTTAAGTGCTGTTAGCATAATATAAACTTAAAAAACTAAAAGCTTTAAGTTTTACTTGTTTTAAACGAAAGGCTAGATAATTATAATATATAAACTAAAATTATTTTTTAATTTTTTGTTAAAATGCGGTATTTTATTAGGGTTTATTTTAATTATATCGCTTTTTTTTATTTAAATCGTTTTAATTATTTTAAAAATTTATTAAATTAAAGTTTTATTAAAATTAGGTGTTTTTTTAACTAGGTTTTTAATTATAAAGTCGGCTTTTTTATTTAAAATATTATTAATTTTTTTTTATTATAGCTTGCGATTTTTAGCCTATGCTTTTAAAAAAAATATTAAAAAAAAATAATTTTTAATAAAAGCTATATATTATTATTATTTAATTTAATTATTTAATTCTTTATTAAATTTAATATAATTAAATTTAGTGTTAATAATATTTAAATTAAATCGTTAGCTATAAAGGCGTTTTTTTGTTTAGCATACGGTATTTTTTAAATTTTATGCTTTAAAATCCGTTAGGTTTTATTAATAGCTAAAACGTCGATTTAAAAACCTTTATTTTTTAGTATATACTTTAGTAATGTTTTATTGCCGTTTTTATTTATAGTTGCTTTTTAAATAAAGTCTAAAGTTTAGTTTTAATTAATATAGCTTTTTTAATTATAGTTAAATATTTTAACTTTATAGTAATTAAAAGCTCTAACTATACTAACTTTTATAGCTATTTAAATAGCTATATTAGCATTTGTTATATTTTTAATATAGGCTTATTATTAATTTTTAAATCGGGCTGTTTATAGCGGTTAATAACTGGTAATTTTAAATTTAACAGCTTTAATATTTAAGTTTTTAAATATTAGCTTATGCTTAATTAGCTATATATAAGCTTATTATTAAAAACTTTTATTATTTACTAATATATTTTTATAAATTTAGCGTAGGCCTAAAATAATAACTTTATTTTTTTATTTTTTAAATTAAATTATTTATATTAATATTTTAATATAATAAAAGCTACTAAAGGAATTATATTTACTTAAGCACTATTTTTTATTTTAATAAATAATCTGCTTTATAGCTATTTTTTTTATAAACAGGCAGTCGGTTATAAAATATTTTTTTTTTAAATATCTTTAATATAAAGCGCTGTTTTTATTATTAAACGATCTGTTTATAAATTTAAAGCGCTTTTTACGACTTTAAAAGTAGCTACTTTATATAACCGTAAATACGTTCGCTATAAGCGGTTTTTATTAGTTTTATTAAACATTTTATTAATTTATATATTAAGCTTATATTATTTAAAAATTTATTAAAAATTGGTTAAGTAGTATAAAATATTTATACTATAGCGGTATTTAATACTTTTAATTTAAAGGCATTATATACTATAAAAGCTGCAAACAGTTAATAATTTTTTTAGCTTTTATAGCTATTATATTAATTTAGCTAAGCTTAATTTTTAAATTGTTAAGCTTTTTAATAAATATATTAACTATATTTTTTTAGCTAATTAATTTTACTAATTTTTTTATTAATATTATTTTTTTATTATTAATATTTATTATGCTTTTAAGTGCTAGCGGTATATTAAGTTAAAGTATTAAAAATATATTTTAAAAACTTTATTAATTTTTAATAAATTTAAAATATATAGCTTTTTTATAAATATTTGCTGTATGTTTATATTAATTGTTATAGTTTTTTAGTTAAGTTTTAAAATTAATTTAGCTTAAAAGCAACTTTTATAATTTATTATACGACAGGGCATATAGACTATTATAGTTTTTTATTAAAATTTTATTAATAATTTTTTAAATAATTAAAAAGTTTAATTTTTATAGCAGCCCGGACGTATAAATAAAGTTTTATATTTTTTTTTTTGCTTTTTTAAACTTAGTGGTGTATAATTAGTAATAAAAAAAATATTACTTTAGTTTATTTATATTTTATTTTTTTAATAAAGCCTTTAAATCTTATAATAAAATAAAAATAAATCTATTTTATTTAAAGTTATTATATTTATATTTTACTTTTATCACTTTAATTATTTGTTTTTAAAAAAAATAATTTTTAATTTTTATTTTAATAATTTTTTTAATTTTTTAAAATGTAGTATATGCTAAAATAAATTTAACGGCTATATTTTTGCTAATATTTTAATAATTAAATATTAGCTTTAAGCTGTCGATCTAATTAAAAACTTTTAACTTTTTAAACAGTAAGTTAAAATGTGTTTTTAGGTCTAATAATATCGTTTTATATTTAAAAGGTTTTATTTTATATTTTAAGTTTAAATTAATAAAAGCTAAAAAAATGTTTGCTTTAAAATAAAAATAAATAAATTTATGGCTTTAGCTAGGACCTGCTTATAAATAGTTAATGTTAAACTTATTTAAAATTAGTCTAAAGTTTATACTAATAAAAAAGGTTTTTTTTAATATAAGCTTTTTTTTTTATCGGCAGTTAATTTAAGCTTAGTGCTAGTAAAAAGTTTATAGGTTTTAATGGTATTATTATTTTTAATTAATATATTAAATCTGGACATTTTTAATTAGCTGTTAATAAAAACTTAAAATATTGTTTTTATTTATTATAAGTTTAATATAAAGTTTTATTTATTATAAAAAAAACTTATTAATTATAAGGTGTAAATATAAAAAAAATAAATAATTTAGTTTAAAAATAAGTGTTAATTTAGGCAATAATATATAAATAAATAGTTTATTTAATTATTAAAATAAAATTAATAAATAAAAATTAAAATAAAATATATAAATATTTTTTAAATTTTTTAAATTAATTTAATTATAATAATTATAATATTAAAAATAATTTATTAATATTAATAATTTTTTATAAATAAATCTACTTTTTATTGCTAGTATAATATAGTGCTTTATAGCTTTTTTTTAACTAGACCATTTTTTATACGCTTACTTTTCGAGCAAGCTAAATAACCTCGGTACTATCGGCCTAGCTAATATATTAATTATTATAATAAAAATTTTATTTATTTATTAGTTGCCTTTTAACTTTTAGTTTTTTTTTTTAAAACTTTATAAAAGTTTAAATAATTTAATTTTTTTTTTATCGCTTTATAATAAAGGTTTTTACTTACTATATAAGTACAGCCTTAACTTTATTAAAGCTAATTAACACTTTTGGCTTATTTACTAAAGTATTTTAAATTATAAAGCATATTGGCGTTTTAGTACATGCAATTTTTAAGTGCCTGCATTTATATCTGCATTAACTTGCTAAATATCTAATGCGTTTAATAATAGTTTTAAAAGTTAATTTTATTGTTTATTTAGTTTTATTTTAAATATGTTCTATTAAAAAATTTATTAATTTAATACTTATTTTTATATTAATTTTATAATAATTATTATAATTAGTTTTAATTGCTTATAATTAGTTTTATTAGTTTTTATAAATTTATAAACTTAAGTTTATTAATAAAGCTAATATAATTTATATTTTACTAAAGATACTACTAAAATAAAGAACGTTTATATACCTATGTACTTTAAAAACCTAATTTTAATAAGCACTTTATAAAAATTTAAATAAAATAATTAAATAAAAACACTTTAAAAGTTAAAACGGATTATAAATTTATTTGCAAAAGGTAATAAAAACTACTGTAACTAAAAAAAAAAAACTATTATATAAATAAAAAAAAAGCAATAAATATATAAAAAATAACGCGTATAAATTAACGCAAGCTTTATTGGTCTAACCTTCTAGGGTGTAGTATGCAGCCTTAAAAAGTGGCTGGTGGGATCACCCTACTTTAATACATATGTACTACAGGAGATGAACACCTTTTCGTAGCCTACAGGGGCATTTACACTTGATTGACACTTCAAGCAACAAGGTTCAGATATGGTAAAAAAAAAAACTACACTCTACGACAGCTACCCAATGATTGAAAACATCTGGGTAGGATCGCCGAGTATATCAGACGGTAGAACAATCCCACCGATAGAGCCACCGCCAGAGCCGCTACCTACTTTGCTGTTTACGTTATTACGACTGTGGCGTTCGGATATGCACCCATGACAGCGGGATGCAACCCCCTATCCAAATTAAGAAATAAAACGGCCTGCGCATTATCGGTTGCTACCCATTTTCTCTTTTATCAAATCATCAATATCACATCCGATATCATGTCGAATACACGTCACTCAACAAAATTTGGCAATATGATCTCAACTTCTCGCATAGGCGAGGAGTGGCAACCCGACATGGAAATATCAGTCTTGGATTTGTTCTTTGGACTCCCGATCGCCGATGACAATCATTACTACGGACACCCTTCGATGACGATCTTTAACCTCGTAACGGACGATAGTAGCTCGCTACCTACTTCTTCGTGATAATCTGCGAGCACTCACCGTAACAATGGCAGGGGCTTCTTCATTGCTCGGTGCGCGAAAGGTTTGGCTGAAGTCATCACGCGTGGGATGGCAAGTAGTGAGAGATATCACACATTGGCATCGAAGAGGTCGAGCCTTGGAGTGGAAGATAAAAGCATCGCGAATTCCCAGAATGAAAGGCAAGCATCAACATCAGCAACAGCAGCAGCAGCACAAAGAACACACAGTCCTATTTACACTTTCAACAAGCTTCTAACAAGTTTTACTATCACTTCCACCCAATCTACATATCAATACCATCAACATGTTGTCCAGCGTTCTATCGTTCACTGTAAGTATCAGCAGTAGTCTCTTGGCATATGATGAAACTCGAGGCCTAACAGCACTTTGTAGCCCGAAATTTCGGCTCAGGTATCTGAGTACTGCACGAAGAAGTCCAACGATGTGTCTCCAGCCTCCAATGAGCTCTGGGACTGGACTTGCGGCCGATTCGAAGACGCCGACAAGATGTCCTCGCCTCTACAGAACGCCACGATGAAATTCCTCGCTGAATTCATCGGCGCACGACGAGGTCGGTCAACTTCCCCCTCAATGGTAGATGTGCCAAATGTAGCCTCTAACTCGTCTAAACTAGTCCTTGAGATCGGCTGTTATACTGGCTACAGTGCCTTGGCATGGTACGAGGCAACTGAGAAGCACCAAGCCGAAATCATCACTCTGGAGCTCGACCCCAAGATGATTGCCGCCAGCCGCGAGACATTCAATAAGTACCAGCTCAACGATCGCGTTAGGCTGATCGAGGGCCCAGCCGACGAGTCTCTCCAGAAACTCACCGGCAACTTCGATCTCATCTTTGTCGATGCTAACAAGGAGGGCTACGAGGGCTATGTCAAGTACATCCTGGACCACAAGCTGCTCTCCCCGCATGGTCTCATCATGTGCGATAATGGTGAGTTGGCTGCTTTGCTCCCTCTGCTGGACTCCCCTATACACGTTGATCTATGATATCTGACTGCTTCAACATCACAGTCTTCGCCCGAGGCATGACCATCTCTACCGATGCAAACCCTCAGCTACCGTCCAAGGTTCGTCCTTACTGGACTGAGAACGGGAAGGCCTTGCGAAAGTTCTGTGACTTCTGCAAGGATGATGAGCGCGTGGACGTTGTTCTTCTGCCGCTCTTTGATGGCGTGACATGGATTAAGTGGCGCGAAAACAAGAGCTCATTCCTCCCCTTGAACGGGCATTGAGGTATCATTCAACATGATATCTAGGGAGTTTAGATCCCTTGGCATGAAAATATTGTACAATTTGTAGCTACACACGATAGGCAGATATCAATCGATTACTGGCAGTTAAAACTATGATCCGTGATTGATTTCATACTAGTGAAGTCAGCAGCTCTGTGATTCATACAGTATCAATGGCAGGTCTTCGCTCCCCCTCTCTATAATTCTGCAAGAGTTTGCGCGCAATCATTCGTTGCTGTCCCTCTTTTAGAGATCAATGAATCGCATCGGGTCTACACAACCCCAAGAAGCAACTCCTAAAATCGCATCATTGACAGCATACATTCTCCGGAATAACGCAATCATCTCATCAGCTCCGCTTGTCATACCTCTTCACGAGGCTCTCGATACCATCTACAGGTCTTTGGTAGCCCAGCCGAGACGGGGCGAACCCTGCGACTTATCGAAGACGACAAATGCAGCCTTGAGGACGACATCACCGTAGATGGAGATACCTGTATCTCCATCGGACTGGATGCCACCGAAGCAAGTCTCACCTGACTCGTCGACGGGGGCGTAGTTGATGTACTTGCCGGGGATAGTAATGGAAGCATCGCCGGGGCTAAAGGTGAGATCGGGGAGTGTTGCATCGCAAGGGAAGACATAGCCGCCCTGTGAAGAGTCGATCTGTGCACTGTCGACGTTGCTATAGTAATCCTCCACGACAGCGTCTGGGAGAAGAGCAAGGGTAGTACCGGTGTCGGCAATACCGCTGACGGATTGGCCGTTGATGTCAGCTGTAAAGCCCCAGAAGCCCTGGCTGTTATCAACATCGACGTAAGTGATCTCGCCCTTGTACTTCGAGTCATCGATGACGCCGAAGTCATAAGTCCCAGCTTTGTGGTACTTGAGATCGGCAGTCCAGGCGGCGACATCAAGATTATCGATGATATTATCGAAGAAAGTCTTTTCCGGGCTAGGAGAGACGGTGTTCAAGTCGCTGAATGCGAGGCCGAGCAGCCCATCATTATTAGAGTCTTGAGCAAACTGGTCCGAGACCTGATTGGCGGACTCGACTGCTTGGGCGTCGAAGCTGATACCGCCGACGGTGACGACGTCATGGTAGACGGAACCGCTGGAGGAGCTCCCATCGCCGTAGCTGATGCTCCAACTAGCGCCTCTGACCTTCTTGGAGGTAGATGAGCTGCTGGGGTCATACTGAGTCTGGCCGTTGACAGAGGAGCGAGGGGTGTCGGTGCTAAAGACCCACAGGTCGGAGGATCCGGAGTCGAAGTCCAGGTTCAGTGTCTGGGCAGGGGTGCCGATTTCGACCGGAGTCAAGTACTGGATGTCGTATTGCTCCGGCGTAGTTTTCGCACTGCCGGAGTCACGCTTCGCATTCTTGGCGGCGTTGAACTTGGCTACAGTCTTGACCAGGCCCTCGGGCATTGGGATGCCATACTTTCTGTACGCCTTGGCAAGCTGGAAGGCACCGTGAGGCTTGAAGGCAGGGTTGTCAACCTGGTTGACAGTGAAGGAGCCGACTTGAGTGCCGACCTTGCCCTTGATGGGGGTGGCCGCAGCTAGACCGGCAAGGACAGCAGTGAGGGCCACAGTAATGGGTTGGGAAACCATGGTGTCGATAGAGCAAGTATATTAAATGCGCCAAGATGGATAAGCGGAGGATGATGATATGAAGAAATGGGGATGGTGGTGCTGTCGTGATAAAGTCCTAAAAGAGGGCGGAGAGGCAGTTGTCTTGTAGACGACGACGAAAACCAGCGGTTACACTGAGTACACTGATGATACCAGGACAGCTTGACAAAGAAGCCGGAAGGTGCCGTTAGAAACAAAACAAGGGCATTCGTCATCGTCAGCCTAGTTGAAGCTGCGTCGGCTGCCTTATCTAGACTAGTATTGTGCCCGTGACAGAAAGACGACAACGAATTGTAGGCATTGTATTGTGCTGTTTGTGGATATCATGATCAGTGTGAGTCCGAATGAAAACCCCCCCCTTTAAACATCCCATCAACCGAAAACTACCCAATCAAACTTCAACTGATCTACAAGTTAAGGTATAAAAAGAGAAAAAGGTACTAGTTAATGATTTTAACGTCTATTAAAACATATTTTTCGAGTAAATATTATGTTGTTAACTTAGAGTGTTCATACCATTTCAGAGGGTGTGAAATCTTCATTCGGACCTACGGCCATGATGATCATAGCCGCACCAGGTCCGGTTTGAAGAGAGGACTGTCAGAAGCCATGGTGATCCTGGTATTCGCATGCTAGCAGTTGGTCAATCAAATCGGATCTCCAGGTTAAGTTGGCTGCCAAGAGAAGTCAATGCCTCGACGGTTCTCCTTGCATTATCTTGGTTGATCATATTCCTTCGCTTCCACGAGGCGGGGTATTGCCTCCGACTGCGACTCCGACTCCGAGCCATACCATAACCTCCGGGATAATGCTAGTGACAACTCATGCCCTTACTTACCTATCATAAACCAAGCTACTGTTGCCACTTAAGCGGCTCATTGCGTCGCTCGTTGATTGGATGCCATAGGAACCCCTACTAGATTAGTTGAAACAGGGGCCGTTTGCGGCACTGAGTTCTGTGAGACCCTTTCAGGGTCGAGAAAAGGGATGTCCTTATCT
This sequence comes from Nemania sp. NC0429, assembly GCA_022578495.1. Taxonomy (NCBI): domain Eukaryota; kingdom Fungi; phylum Ascomycota; class Sordariomycetes; order Xylariales; family Xylariaceae; genus Nemania; species Nemania sp. NC0429. The sequence goes on from MU392216.1 coordinate 232,967, forward strand.
TGCTAGCTATGATTGGCAAGAAGAGGGAAATGAAAGTGTTACTGAACGGAGCACGAACAAATAACTCATGTTCGCCACGGATCATGCTACCTATTCGATAAACACTCGCTAATTGGAGTGTCTGTTATGTATCTGTTCTACAGACCTGTATAACCTAGAAGCACTAGGAATTCATGTTAGAGGCTGCCACGACTGCCTTTACAAGCTAAGCGTAGAAGACAGGGTTCACATTCCATCTATCACCTCATATGCCGATGTTTGACCCACAGCGGAAACATATGCATCTTTCTGCAATAGCTACGTATCTGGGTCTCTTTTCCATAGAACTCCAGGCCCATACACAGAGTTTATAATTATTTCAAACAAGCTTTGCCCCGGATCTTGGCTACTGGGCTGCAGTGCCAAGCTCAGTGGCGTCTGAATTTTAGCTCATCGTGAATTAAGTAAGTAAGCGTTCTCCCACAACTCGGTCGCTAATTACTAGACTCACCTACATCTGGCTCGCCTTACCCATCGGACGGTGCTGTCTGAAGAAAAATGATGCTTTAATTGTCTCGTATCAGGATTTTGTTTGTTCACATGACGCAGCGACGAAGACATCGCTCGTGCAGCCTATACTAAAATAGGAAGCTTGGCATTAAGGTACCAATGAGACCCTGAATCGGCTCATTTACATCCCAGCATCATATGCAATCTTAGATGCGATCGACGGCAGTTGCTGGGTAATCCCTGCGCGCTTATTGATCCCCTCGAGCCCCCTTTAACTACACTACTCGCCCCGCATGTTTGACAGCATTGCCCCATGATATGATTCGACAAGTGTTTGTATGTGACGTCGATCACCATTTTGACCTACAATTAGCGGCAACATCACCCCTAGGCAGAGGCGTTATCAGGTGGGTCATAAAGACGAGATAGATTCGATCCCTTCCAGCGCTATATGGTTATCGCTTGTGTGGCTTGTTTCCCCTATCTGATCGCATCTTGTACTACTGCTTCTATGCCTGTGCCAACTCTCTGGTTTATAGTACGGGTGATAGACTAAAGATGCGGGATGTAGCTGAGCACGTTGTTAACCACATTGACCTGACTCTAGGTGGCCGAGTTCCCTAATACATTGGTGATCGAACGAGGGAGGACTCGCCCATTTGCTAAGCGGTTCAGAAATCGAATTGAATCAGACCATTTCATAGTACTTGTCGGCCGCTATGCGATCACATTGGACGAGTGTGGTGAGACGAGAGAAAGCTATCCGGTTTTGGAGCCATCGGCAATGCGAGACAAGTTGCAGTCATAATCAATCCATGTTGTATGCAGTTTACATGTTTTCAGCACACGACCCAACGTGCCACGTGAGACGCTCGAGAGCCCACTAGTCTTGACAGTGGTACCATCACAATTGGTTTGCGGTGCTCATGTCTCCAATCGCAGGCTGAGGGTGGTATTGGCCGCTTGGGTCTTCATTCAAGGGATGGCCCCTTCCATCCAGGGATCGGCAAGAAGGTCGACAGCCCGCCGCCTCTCCTCTGGTAACCATCTGAGCATCGACCTCACGGAAACGAGGAACCGCCTCTTTTCTTCACCTTCCAGGGCAATCTCAGCTCGCTCAAGCGGCATTTCGGGAACCGCAACACCTCCTACGGCTTTCAAGTGACCTAACAGCCAATCAGATCATGAGCAAACTAGGCAGAATTCAAAGTAGACTGACCTTGTTCATCGAAAACGTTCTTCGTAACTTCGCTCCGACGTAGATATTCAAGAGGAGGGATTCCAATATATCCCACCATCTCAGCAACGAAGACTTCGTTGCTGACAACTTCTGGTCCTCATCGAGAGCATCAAACAAGTGTTGACCTTCAAATAAATCCCATATCTAGGAGGACTTAGTCAGTTAAAGGCAGGTGCAGCGAAAACTCTCTGAGTTCGACCGGCTCGCCAGGACAGCGATATTCTAGATGTCTACACTCTAATTCCATTCCATGTTGAATAAAACTTCCGGAGCACGATAGAGATCGGGCTGAATCAGGCCCCTGTGGGTTTGGCCGATTTGCGCCTCTCCGAAATCACACAAGACAGGCCGGCCCCAGAGCAAGTTCTTCGGAAGGCCAAGTTTCCGAGAACCATATATAGTGCGAGTTGTATCGATAGCTTCCGTCGGCGATGGTTCCTCAATTTCCGCTTGTTCAAAATCTGAGAGGAGAGACTCATCATCGACGGTAAGCATGATATTCGAGGGATTGATATCTGTTTGAAACCCTTAGTTGGATTATCATGGCATACGGCAATGACAAACACACCAGTATGTATTAAATTTAGTTCATCATGAAGGAATGAGAGTGCACTGAGCAGGTTGAACAGAGTCCAGTTTAGGAGTTGCTTATTCAGTCGCTTTGATACGTTTTGCCGCTGAAGCTCTTGGATGGTCATATGCATTGGAGGCTGGACAAGGCACAAATGCTGTCCTGTTGGGCCACTTGTTTCGAATGTGTCGAGGAGGCCACGAATATACTCTTGGCCATGGTGTTGTGAATTGAGGGAAATAACATGCTCATAGAATTTCAGCTCTCGGTCATTGCTTGATGATCCATGCTCATTCCGGGTGCAGACTTTTAAAGCTACAAAGCCAGAATCTCTATTAAATCAGATAGCACTAAGATGCAATGATCCTAAGTGGGAGTATTGACTTTATATCTCGGAAGAGCCAGACTGTAGAGTGGGCACCATAACCAAGTTTACCAACAACTTTGTACTTGGAGATGAAGACTTCTCCCAAGTGCACCGGATAGAACTGGTCTGCGCTATACCAAGGGAGTCGCCCCTCTTCAAAGAGTTGTGAGTGACTCATCGTGGTTGAGTGGGTGGCTCTTGAATGCGCTTTCGCGACAGACAGCGTCTTGACGAGGCGACGAACCTGCCTCATGGTTCTGGCAGTAGCATGAGGCAATTTGAAGGAGTATGAAAGCTGGCTATGTGTATTTCTGTCGTTTGAGACTCGGGTAAACGCGCGACGCTTTGTTGGTAGTGCTCTGGTAGGTAGTATCGATTCATAGTGGCCTCCGCGCGAAGTAAATCTCAATCTACGCTGCGACCAATCTAGATGTTGACACGGTGCATGTCTCAGACGAGTCGGCCTTGTCTCGTGGGCACCAGCCTCCAAATTGTAGCTTGTCCTCTTCTACCAGATTTGCCTATTAGCCCTCGGACGGAGCTAGACGTTCTACAGCTACGCTTCTCAATATAGACTTATGCTGTGACTGCGATATCCACAAAAACCTCCATTATTAATACCGATGATGCGGCACTGCCTGTAGAAAACATGCTGAAGCAGAGAGCCAGGCTATCCCTTAGCCCACGACTCTGGAACCGAGGTGTCTAGCGAAACGGAAGACGTCCTAGGTATGATACGTCTGCCGCCCCAAAGAAGAACAATAATGCCTCAGCAATATGTAGCAAAACGCTAGTGGTATTGGGGATAAGTTGATCTAAAGTGTTAACGCGTCTCCCTAGCCCTTGAATGACCAGAACCAAGCGACTGAGGAAGCTATTGCGACCTGTCAGATCGCTCTGCCTCACTGGCTGTTTGCGGAATAGGATTCAGCTCATGAATGGTCTCCATTCTAAAGAATCAAGACTATCTGTGTCTGGATGAAGGCACCCCATGCCTTGTGATAGCTCAGTTGTCGTTTCGGATTGCAAATCAGACCGCTCGGGAACTTGAAAGTCAAGATTCAATGGCAACTGGTCGATAGCCGAGCATATTCGTTCGAGATGGGTCGGCATCCAAATATCGTAGACGTTTTTGGTGAACTTATAGGCAGTCCACTTGTCTACACCTTCTTCGTTCGTGAAGTCAAATCTCTTGATCGGATGACGGTAAAAGGTGGTTTCGCCGTCATTGATCACGGCATAATGACCATATATTCTGACCGTGGTACTGTCGTGTGAGATTGAAAAGGCGAGGATCTCTCGGTCGAGCTCCCTTTCTCGCTTTACGGCTCTAAAGAGCTCGATAACGCTCCTCACAGCAATCATCATACTGTGGGCATTCTGTCGGTCGGCAACATCGAGAGCGCCGCACTTGACTTCGCAAGTGAGAAATGGGAAGTACATCTGGTAAGTTGCGACAAAGACCGAATTGTCGAAGACGCTGCCTACAAGCGGGTCGAGCCTATTCAGCTGCTCCTCTGTGAAAGCTGATCGTCGAAACCCAACAGAATAATCCGGCTGCGGCCGGGGTCCCTCAACTGGGATGCTCCCTGTCCATTGTTCGTTGGTACTCTCGATCAAGCATTCCAACTTGGTAGCGCCCATGATGGCCAAATCCTCAGCCGATGGCACAATGTATGGCGAAATACTGCGGATGATTCGAGATTCATTCCTGTCCTGAACGCTGCGACATGTTGCTTCGAACACGTCGTCTCGAAATAGCGAGTCGATTGGGATAGTCTGGTCCGAACTCAATAAGGTCTTACAACTGGCTAGGCTCGTGTCTGTAATACCCAACTTAGACTTGTGCATGTAACTCCCTTTGATGCCGAGTAATATGGTGTAATGTGAATCTCGATACGGAGCACTCTTGCTTTCCCTACTCTTTTGATTGATGGACCTAGTTGGGCTCCCATCTAATTCCTTATGGTAAAGCGATGTAGGAGCATTTTTCATAGGCAGTGGATATTTGAACCCATTTATTTCAACGTATTTGACGACTGGAACAAGCGGCCGTGCCCGAATTTCGTCTCGCCAGCTATCATGTTCCAGAAGTTCCTCTCGCGTTCGATCGTCCGGTTCGAAGTACTCGGGAGGCCACGTCTCGTTCAGCACCCAGTTCTGTAGTGGATCGGCAACAGTTGTGCTGCTATGCTTATCAATCTGTTGTGGTGACCCTTCTGTCGTGTGTTGGGTCGCCGTTAGAGGCGACTTCGATGATGGCGAACCTTGCGAGAAATAAGGATCCTCCTGGCCTCGTTTTCGTTTCAATAGAGGTTTGTTCGAAGTACTGGCTTGCTAGAACAAAGTCATAGTCAGCAGATAGCCAAGAACAGGACTGAAGAGATAACTACCGCATGATCCTGCGAGATTCCAGGCGCCATCGTTAAGCTAGCCTTGACCACCTTTCTTGTGCTCCTCCCTCGTGTTGCAGCACGGCTTGTAGATGCGCGCTTCTGCGGACTTCGCGTGGTTCCGTTCCGCGCGTGCTTGCCCGCTTCTCTGCAGACAGGGTCAGCGATCTGCTAGGACAGCTATCTCTAGCTTCTAACTAAACAGGACCTACATATTCTGTGAGAGGGATAAAGCTGGATGAGAACCTAGGCTCGTTATGCTTCGTATGGCCGCCAAGTCTGTGATAAAACATGGCTGCGCCGCGAATTACCGCCAGCATATAGCACTTGTTTGGTTATCATTGAAACGGATATTTAGAGTACATTTCTGGGTACCTAGGAAGTAGGTGCTTCGTATTTTGGTAAGACAGTCCATGTACGAAGGAACAAGTATTGCTACGAAACGCCACATATCCCGTCGCGCCAAGCTACAATAAATGCTTAGATAAGTAATCAACACTAGAGTCTTGTTCTAGTCCACCAATGGGGCGCTCCGATTTGTCCGAGTGAGATATCGGACTTAACGTACCTATCCACCCGATTATCAAGACGATAAGATTTAGGATTCTTCAAGTGGCCTCCCTTTGTCTACGAACATTGGTGAATTCGGCCCATAATAAGAATTCTTGAGCGGAGGCAGCCTTTCAAGCTGTTCCCCTTAGATTTCGCATCCCACGCCGGAATGAGCAGGTCCCGATATGTGTTATCAATCTTTCAGGGATGTCGTTCAACAACAAAGCTGTAATAAATATAAAGCCCTTATAAACTATGTTACCTCAAAGATATTACTGAAGAGTATATCAAACGGATATTGTTGGAGATAGCATGGCTGATTTGAACGTCTGGCTTAATGGGCCATCTTATTGGATTGGTGACGCGGTGGCGCGTAAAAGGGGAGGGGGAGAGGGGAGAGGGGTTATAAGAAACCCTATAGTTGAGATAACAGTCCTGCTCAATGACCCAGTATGTTGCACTGGTGGCGCGGTGCCGCGTGGGGAGGTGCGTGGGAATGAGTGAGCTTGTGTATATGTGAGATCTGAAGGAGAGAGAGAGAGAGAGCATCATCTCATTTGGTCGTCTAGATCGAAACGAATCACCGTGGGCAGGGACCTTTAGTTCATCCAAAAGAAACCTGTTGCAGCTGTAGCTCCAAACGTAAGATATATAAAGACGGCCAACTACCTGACTTGACCAGTTTGTCTTTGATAGTTGGCGGTATAGTGCTGTAGCTCTGTTCCTCGACAGGTTTCAGCATATCCTTCCTCTGGTATCTCATCACTACATCCAATAGTTCTGTGAGCCACTCTTCTCATGTGACCATGGACAAGTTAGCGCTGCTTCAAGAGCTCACGGCCTCATCAATGACAACCCAGATCGTTCTCTTGGCCATAGGAAGCCTATTGCTACATTTCCTCTTCGTTCACAGCAGGAACACTTTTCCCGGGGTGCCAGTCCATGGTCGTCGTGGACACTGGGAACCGACGTTCTTGCCTCAGTCGCGCTTTGCTGTACAAGCTCGTGAAATCATCTCTAGCGGATACGAGAAGGTCAGAATACATACTGAAGTTAGACATTGAGGAGACTAATTAGTCATGCCCCTTTTAGTTCAAAGACCGCCCTTTCGTGGTTAAGCGGAACGATGTAGACATAATGATCATGCCAAATAAGTATCTTGAGGAGCTGAGGCTTGTTCCGTCAGCGAAACTGAATGCTACGAGAGCCCAAGCTGAGGTAAGATCTTGGAAATACCGCTCAGGCGCGCACAACCATATCAGTCGCAATCTAACCGACTTGGTAGAATTTACAATATAAGTGGACTTATAGTGCATCAATCACGGAATCAGACCTCCATATTCGAGTCATTAAGAATAAACTTGCTACTGAGCTCTATAAGTACCTCGACGTTGCCAAGACCGAACTTGATTACGCCTGGTCGATAGATGTTCCCTCGTCGCGAGGTAATGTCTCAGAGGAGGACTTCCTCAAGCCCTACAGGTAGATTTGCATTTCGGCTGACTGTTATTTAGAATGGCGAGAGGTTGAGATTCAACCCATGCTGCATATGCTAGTGGCAAGGATGTCAGCGAGGGTCTTCATGGGACATCCAACCTGCCGGGACAAAGAGTGGCTCAAGCTAACCATTGGCTTCTCGATCGACATGTTCACCGCCGCCTTCACCCTCCGTATGTTTCCCCTCTGGACATACCCCATCGTTGCCCACCTGATCCCCGCGCGCTACCGATTGAAGAAATATTTGAGATCAGCGGAGCGGGTTATACAGCCACTCAAGGAGAGCCATGCAGACGCCACCAAGAGGAGAAGCCTGGGTCAGAAGGTCGACGTGCAAGATACCCTCCTGAACTGGACGATGGACCATGGGACCGAGGATGAGAACAGGATCGATAAGATGTCGGCGCGCCAGATGCTCCTCACGCTCGCCAGCATTCATACTACTTCGACAGCGGCCACAGACGTCTTGCTCGACCTGTGCGCGCACCCAGAGTGGTTCCCGGTGTTACAGGAGGAGATTGATAGCACTACTGCGGATCTGGGTCCTATCGGCTCGACATCGGAGAGCGTGGTGAAGCAGTGGCTTACGCGCCTGGAGAAGCTGGACAGTTTCCTCGTGGAAAGCCAGAGAAGGCATCCGCCCCTCTTACGTATGTGCGCACATTAATATTTGAGGTTCTGATATATAAGCATGATGAAGCTGACAAGCTCGAACCCAACAGTTAGCCCGCAGAGGGTGGCTGTTGAAGCACTCATGCTGAAGGATGGCACGTACATCCCGAAAGGTTCGAAGATCTGCTGGGCGGGCTACGACCATATAAACGACCCTAGCATCACGCATAACCCCGATATCTTCGATCCTATGAGAAGCTACAACAAACGCCACGCATCGCCACAGTATAGGAACAAATATCTCGCGGGGCAGACAAGCCCCGATAATCTTGTCTTCGGATACGGGAATCAGGCCTGCCCGGGACGAGCCTTCGCGGTGGGCGAAATCAAGTTGATCCTGGCTCGACTGGTCTCGCAGTACGATTTTCAGTTCCCGGAGCACATCCGGACCAGGCCAGCGAGCAAATATGCCGACGAAAATGTGTTCCCTGATCCAAGTGTGAATCTCATGATGAAGATACGAGGGGGAGGGGATGATTGATGGCGTCTTAACTGTGACCAACCTCTGCATACCAGCCAGGGATGTCTGTGCGAAGGCCGTTGATCCGCGACTGCGAAGTACAAGAATCATTGAATGCCTGAGTTAACTATACCTAGTTGAAACAAGAAGTAGAAATCATTATGTGACGTCTCAACACATACCATTAGCCCCAGTACACCCCTCGCTTCGCATATCCATTGCTCTAAAGGCCCAGTTCAGTGGGATAGCCCTGTGATGTTTCAAGCCGGTAGAGGCGAATGTCGCGTTTATATGATACCCAGTCGTGATGTCTACTGATCCCTGGCGAGGGGTGAATATTTTCTCCCCGAAACTAGCAAGGGTGCGGACGACACGAATGAAAAGGGTTACTTGGCTGTGCCGCGGTAGCTGGTGCTCTGACTATGAAAAGCAGGGGGTGATTGTCGGTAGCTGTGGCCACTTCTTTTGATGAGCCGGAAGATGGATGATGCAGAGTGAGACACCCGTGATCATAGTAGTGTATAACCTGATCCTTGACTAAATTGTACTATATCAATGATTGAAAATCGAAGGATCCTATTGGTTGAGTCCCTGATACCATCTACCTATAATGCTTCGAGGCTTTAGGTAAATACACGGAGTACGCATAAAGGTGATACCTGTTCGATGAGGAAGACTGGGGCCTCCAAGTTTTCATCTCATCTCGGCTGAGCACCAAAGTCTAATACACTAGTGGCAGGCAACTCGCGACACTAGATGATGCCGTCCAATCCACCACTTGTGAACTCTGAACCAGACAACACTTAGTTACCAGGCGAATCACTGTCGGAGAAAACATCGCACAAGACATATCGAAGGTAAAATTGGCACCTAGTATAGCAGCCGGTTTCCCATCGACAGTGAGATTTGTGCCTGGTAATCTAACATAAACGGGGTGACTGACCTCCCTACATTGGTATTTCTCCTGTACCTATTCATTTCGGCAGCTGGGGTGGTACACTAGGTATTACTTTGTGGTGGACTCGAATCTACAGGATACTCTTCCAAGATTGGTTCGCGTGTCATAGTGATGCTCGGCATTTATCAATATTGTCCCAATCCGGCAGCGAGACTTTGGATGGTGGAGGAAGAGTGGAGAGCTCCTTGGCTATACCTAGCTAGCGGGTACAGCCGCTCTGCCGGTGAGGAGCGCCGGCGGGTGAGGAGTCTACTTGACGTCTCTCAATGTGTACCTAGTGGAGGTAGTTCGTGTCAGTCTTACATAGATCCGAGTATGTAGTCATACCTCTTGGTACTGACCCTTTGAAAGATTGGCACTGGCGTCCGGCGAAAATTATGCCTGCAGCGTGTGCTATCCGAGCCATTAGCTAGCGAGTAGGACTATCATGACGGCGATCATTTCATGTCGACCCTTGATCAATACCTAGCTGTCTTACCAGTTGGATGAAAAGCGGAGAGCTACAATTTCCAGACTCGACCCCGTTGGATTATGATGCACGAAGAAGGCTAGCTGCGTACAGCTGTTCGCACCAGAACAGACTAGTTCGAGTGGTTGGACTCAGCTGTGCCAGCAGCTCTAAACCTCTTCGAAAATTAGATCCCAGGCCGGCTTGGTTGTCATCCCAGCTCCGCGCTCCAGTGGCTGGACGAGACCCTGCGATGGTTATAAACTAATGCGGAGCGACGGCAGATCACCCCTGGGATTGGTTCAATAATGACATATCAGCTGTGTCCGATTGGATCCCTCTCCACTTGCAGAGAGTCCCCGATGCTCATTCCTGGGTGAGACCCGAAAAAAGCAAATTCCAATGGTAGATAGCTTGGAGAGCCTGTGACGCAGTGCGTCCTCTCGCACGGCACAGGTATGAATGAGCGAGAGGCCCTGTGCCAGCCAGCCCGCCCATGCTTTATAAACCCGAGCTGCTGCTCTCAGACCCCGTAGTCGCCCACAATCTCGCGTCCTCGTATTCCTCACCGGTCAACAAACAACCATGTCTCAACCGATTCCTCAGCCGCCGGGACTGCCTCTACTGGGGAATATCAAGGATGTCGACCCTAGCAACACATGGTGGTCACTCAAGAAACTGGCTGAGAAGTATGGAGAGATCTTCCAGATCAAGGTCCTAGGCAAAACTCTAGTCTTCGTGGCAGGTGCCGCGTTAGCAGAGGAACTGTGCGACGAGAAACGATTCCGGAAGTTTGTGGGCGGTCCCATTGTCGAGATTCGTTATGCCGTACACGACTCTCTCTTTACAGCGTTCGACAACGAATCCTCGTGGGGCATCCACCATCGGATCATCGCACCCAAGCTATCGACTTCGGTACTAGCGGGTCATTTCAACGAGATGCGAGGCATCACGACCGAGCTGTTGGAGAAATGGAAATGTCTAGGCAGCGACAGCAAGATTACCCCGCTCGGCGAACTAAACCGTCTCAACCTCGAGATCACGACGTACACGCTTTTTGGGAAGAGACTGAACGGCCTCACGGGTCCCGAGCACCCGGTGCTCAAAGCCATGGAGGACGCGACATCCGAGGCCATCAAGCGTCCTACACGACCGAGCCTTTTCAATTGGCTGTTCTATGGCGGCAAGTTTAAGTCGGCTACCAAGACGCTGCGATCTTTCGGGGCCGAGTTGGTGCAGTATCGCAAAGATAACCCCACGGATCGACGAGACTTGCTCGACGCACTCCTCACGGCGAAGGACCCCGAGACGGGCGAGTCGTTGACGGAATCCCAAGTCATCGACGAGATCGTCACCATGCCCATCGGTAGCAGCACGGCGCCCTGCCTCCTCGCCACGAGCATCCTCCTCCTCGTGCAGAATCCAGAGGCCGTGGCCCGGGCACGTCAGGAGCTGGACGCGGTCATCGGCGACGGCGAGTTGGAGTACGAACACCTGTCGCAGCTCAAATACATTGAGGGCGTGATGCGCGAGTCCCTCCGACTCTCGTACGCGGCGCCGGGGTTCAACATCGAGCCGATCCCGAACAAGGACGACAAGAGCCCCGTGTTGCTCGGCGGCGGCAAGTACCAGGTCGCGCACAACCAGGCCGTTATCATCGTGCTCGCGGGCGTTAACCGCGACCCGGAGGTGTTCGAGGAGCCGCTGGCGTTCAAGCCCGAGCGCATGACGGGCGAAGCGTTCGACAAGCTTCCAGCGGGGGTGAAGAAGTGGTTCGGCAACGGCAAGAGAGAATGTATCGGTAAACACTGGGCCGAGCAGTTCTCGATGGTGGTCCTGGCCAAAATGATCAAGGAGCTGGACTTTGAGGCGGTGAAGGCCGACTATAAGCTCGAGCAGGATGGCTGGTTTAACGTCCGACCTATCGATTTCTACGTCAAGGTCAAGCCGAGGGCGCTTTAATCTGATTTTACCATACTTTATACGAGTGGGACAGAGACAGCGACTGTGACTGCGAAGTGAGGTTCCGGACTGTATTTGCTATTCATGGCTGGTCAAGGTGTGATGGACTGAATCGGCTGGATGAAGGTGTCTTTGCTTGTCTGTAATGAAACTGAAAAATGGAAAATAAAAGATCTAGGCGTGGAACAGGTGTTTATGATGGCCTTTAATATAGCGTTGAGTATTATCATAGTAAGTAATTCAGAACATGTGGGATGATTGGTGAATGGAGTAAGAAGAAGTTTGAGGAATGGCGGGTTTATTATCGCTTATTCTTGTTAAGGATGAGAGATGAGGTGAGAAGATGCAATTGAAGTTATTACACGCCTCTTACCCGGGTTCTTCTCTGTTCTATGATGTAAGATGTTGAAGCTGTGGAGTGGCCGCGTTTTGTACCGATACCTTGTACGAAGGTTCGGGCCAGAATTGATGAGTGGGTTTAGTATGGCCCACAGCCAAACTCCACTCATCAATTCTGGCCCAGACCTTCGTACTTGGTACCGAGTTCATCGCGTGCGCTGTGAGCCGAGGCAAGTCTCCGCGCCTAGGCTAAACTTGAAAGGTAAGTAAGTACTTCGTACATGTAGATAAGTACGGAACACCACATGCCAATGACGCGAAATCTCACCAACGAGTCGCTATCTACGACACCTAAACTCCCTAACTCAACTCCCCATCCGCCTCTCCATCTCCATCCCCGGATCCGTACCATCTCCATTCTCCATCCTCCATCTTCCCGTCCTCCTCCACCCGTCATTCTTTTCTAATTCGGTCCTTTCTCACAACCCTTTTTATATCCTCTCTTTCTCATTTTCCTCTCGGCTCTAACATTACGACCCACGACAAAGGGACATGCTAGAATGACACGGACACGAATGCCCTGAACCGTCCATGTCCTTGCCGCCCGACTCTCTGCGCAAGAGCGCGAGCATCGCCGCCTCGCGCCCGTCGACATCGCGAAACCCCATCCGCAGCCTCGCGTCCATGCCGCCCAAATGGCTCCACATGTACGCTGACTTCATCACTAAGAACGCCCATCAGGTCTCGCAGATCGAGAGCGCCCTGCGGTCCCTGACCTACATCATTCCCGGCCGCTTCCGCGATGCCGAGATCGCCTCCGAGACAGTCCACTCGGGCGTCCAGCTCCTCGCCCTCTACCACGATGCCCTCCTCCGCAACGCCCTGACCAAGATCCCCTCTTTCTCCGCTCCTAGGATACCCGGCCCCCATGCCCGTTACACGACTTTCTGGACCGCCAAGAGCAGCCTGTATCGGAGGGTCGCTCTGCTGCTGCAGATCATCCAGTACACCGAGCTGCTGTGGGAGATGGCCGCCAAGAGACGGGGCGAGAAGATGCGTTGGCGTGTCGTCATCGTCCTCGAGGCCATTAAGGCCGTCTGTCGTCTGCTGCTGATGCGAATCACGAGCTCGCGACCTCTGGTCACCCCGCCACTTCCCGAGCGAGAACCCATACCAACCGAGGAAGACGACCAGTCCGACGAGGACGCCTTGAGAGAGTTGATGGGAGAGGAGTCTAGCTCGTCCGGCGTAAACGGCTCAGCCAAGGCGCCACACGAGAAGGAATGGTCCATGCCACGGACCAAGTCGAGTCTGCCCAGCTTGCCCGACCCCGGCGACGTGAGCTCGTATCTTCAGAGCCGCGTCCTAACAGCCGACGACATCAAACCCGCCGCTAAACTCCTCAACACGCTCTCACGGTCTGGCCAGGCCGCCGAAATACTGCACATATTGTCACCACTTGTCTACGCCGCAGCCCTATCACAGAGCAAGGACAAGAAGTCGTGGGCGCCGTGGGTCATTGGGCTGAGCATCGAGTACACGGCACGACAACTACGCGACCGGGGTTTCCGCAGTACCTCTCTAGAGCAGGAAGAATGGGGCAAGAGATATTGGGCAGCCGGATGGTGGACAATGAGGGGCGCCTTTTACGAAAACGTCACCAAGGGACTCATAACTGGCGTGCGTCGGCGCATGCCCAGCCTCGTGTCGGGCATTCTCGAAGACTACGAGTATCTCTGGGACAACTACTACTTCAGCACGAGCGCCTAGTTGTTCTCTGGCAGCGCCGTGTCCTTGTTGTCGATACTTGTCGATCAAGGCCGTCTTATACTGTTGATCTTCGAATGAAGTAACCAACTATTATCGGCTCATACTGTTGATTACTTGCATCCTAGGCGTGAGGGGGCGGGGGACGGACATCTGTATAATAGAACTACACCATTCTCGGGAGTATATGCGATGATTGGATATGATTTGTATGTCATGGTTTTGTGCGGCTACGAGTGTCGTCGAGCCACAGCCTCCAGACTACTAGTGACAACAGACGCCGCTTTGGATAGGCGTTGAGCTAGAGTACCTAATGAGAAGATACCCCTGAACTCAACAACCAACACACCCCTCGTCTTGTGCTTTTCCTTTCCTACTTCCTCATAGTCCATGGCGTCGTCGGGCCAAGTACTCCAGCATTAACAAGTCATCTTCGAGTTGGGCTCTCCGCTCCGCAATCCTCGCCGCGAGTCGCATCTCCACATCGTCAATCTCCTCGACGCGTCTGTCATTGACACCGCCACCATGTCCACCACGAGCGTCGTGTCTGCCACGATAGTAGCCGTTGTGGCGACGATTGATTCGGCCGTCGCCATGGCCACCAAGAGCACCACGGCCACCACGACCAGCGAAGCCACCACGACCACGATGACCAGCGAAGCCACCGCGGTCACCACGACCAGCGAAACCACCATGGCCACTACGACTGGCGAAGCCACCACGATCACCACGGCCACCACGACCAGCGAGGCCACCATGACCACCACGACCAGCGAAGCCAGCACGACCACCACGACCAGCGAAGCCAGCACGACCATTTCCAGGCAACACGTGGCCCCCACGAGTTCTAGAGCTTGTGGCCTGGTTGCCAGAGCTTGTGGCCTGGCTGTCAGGGCCTGTGACCTGGTTGCTAGAGCTCTCCAGCTGGCGGGTGGGATCTCTACCTTGAAGATTTGCTGCCATCCTGGTCTGCATAGCTAGGACCGAATTGGGCACCATACGTGCCGTGTAAACGACCCTGGTGCCGGGCCCTGGCTGGGCAATTGCGTGGAACGCATCCACGAACTGGTGACCGGCGGCGGCGGCGACGGCGACGGAGCCGTCGTTACCGGTGTGGGTACCAGTCTGATGCCTGTCGATCACGCCCACGGGGTGCCCTGCAATGTGAGGCACAACGACCGCGCTTGGCTCTAGGACGCGAAGCCTGCCAAGCTGAGGCATCTGGCCTTCACGAAAGAGCCTGACTCTCTCAGCGAGGCTGAGCCTGGTAAGGTCCAGCGCACCACCCGGTCCTGCTGGCGCTTGTTCGTCTCCTTGACCAACACCTTGCTGGGTCTCGTGATCCATGTCTGTGGATGGTGATGATTATAATTGTAATTATGAATGTGAGATTGTGATTATATGTGGTTATGACTGTTATGATTGTCGTTATGGCTGTAGTTGTAGTTGTGATTGTGGTTGTTGTTGCGGTTGCGGTTGTGGGAGTTATGGGAAGTGAAAAACTAGGTAGGTAGGTAAGTACTGGTTTAAAAAAAGTTGGTAAATAAACGTCACTGCTAAATTGCAACTTCCTGAAACTCCTGTACAATATGTGTAAGTTTATAAAGCGGTACGCTCGTATAAAACTCACGGCCTCGTTCGCGACCAACTCCTATCGCCGCTACATCTAATCAGACGCAGCATTCCCCATAGCAACTACAGCTACTGGATTGGGTCGAGGTTTGCACATTATTCCGAATCCCCATTGTTAAAGGCTGATGCATTTACAGCAGTTCACACTGAAATCCCGATGTTGGCTTTTGTTGAGACCCGTTATATACCACTTGAAGTCTCACCTGGCTGCCTCGCTGCTCGCAGCATGACCTCCGCTACCGTCCTACGACCAGAGCCTTATGTCGATATTAGCTTGAGCAGCTAGAAGATAGCTATCTAGGCCTTTGCGGACCATCACGACCATCACGATCACCGCTGCAATTGCCGCCGCCGCCGCTACAACTGCGACAACTACCGCCAATACAACTCACACCTCACAACTCACAACTCACAACTCACAACTCACAACTCGCAACCACAACAACCACAACCGGTCTCTTGCAGAATAACTATGGCCAACACCACAAGGCACCAGGTGGTATAGCAAGCACTTGTCCTGCATCCTGCGAAAATCTCTATTGAATGGAAACGGCTAATACGTTTTCTCCTCGTAGTATCCGAGTAACAGCCTGTACCCTGCTAGATATGCCCGACGACGACGACAACGACTACGATCCCAACGACCCCGACGACCCCGAACACAACGACAATCACGACAACAACATCGTCTCCCTATTGCCTAGCGAGCATGAGCACAGTGACTCTCCCTTCCACAATCGCCCGCCAGTCTATTCCGTCATCGGTATGCCTCCGCTACCAGTTCGTCCTACTGCGCCCCAGGCTTCGTGCGAACACGAAATCTTTTATAGAGAAATCGAAATCTAGCGGCACCCGAGCAAGAGAGTCAACGGCTCGGCCTCTTAACCTCTCCGGAACTCCTTTAGGTATATTGCCGGCACCCCGTTGAACTGCGCACAGGTCGCTGCGCTTGGCGGGGGTTTCCCTTACGTAGCCGGGAATGATTATGCTGCTACGATCAAAGACGCCAAGGTACAGGCCGACGATGATCTCGACACGCCTTCGCATTAAATGCCGCCGTTGATTTCCGAGAACATGTTTATGGCCTCGTTCGCCACCGACCCCTATCACCGCTACATCAAATCAGACGCGGCATTCCCTTTAGCAAGCAACCACAACTACTGGTCGCCTGTCATGTTGGACATGCTAAAAGCATCGAGCTGTCCCTATCCTCCCCCGCGGAGACTAGCTTTGACAGGAGAGCTCTTCTTTGTATTATCTTACACCTGTTTTGGAGCGAATTCGGCTTTCAGTTTAATAGATCGAGATAACCATAACTATAAACACGGGGGCTCAACACTTAATAATACCATTATCCCATCAAGATCTACTGTTTAAATCGCGCTTATGAGCCCTTTAAACAGCCCTGCTATTCCACTGAGTGTTGCTTATATATTCTAAAGGCGCAAATAAAGCTTCCCGAGTGTCTGGCGCAAATACTCCCCAGTGTGCGCCCCCGTCTCAGCCGATCATCCATATATGACGTCCAACCGACGGGTGCAAGCGGATTAGAGATGACCACCCTGACTTTCTCGGAGTATAGTCATCTGCTGCTGGTTCGCCTCGAACTCAGCATACAGGGAGTCTACCAAGTTTTTCCTTGTTTATGGTTATCTCATTTACTCCTCCTTTTTGCGCTAGGCAAGACGTTGGAAAACATCGGTGACATTCCATTCGAGGGCTTTCTTGAGATCGTCGTCCCCTACCTTGGTCTTTCTCATACTCAAAGCAGTTTCGGAGAGGTTGAGAGGCTCAGCTCTTGACGCCTTTGCCCGGGTGCCGCTAGTCGATTCCTCGAGAGGGATGATCTTAAATTCGCATGAAGCCTGCGGGGCCTGCGTAGTAGCTGGCGGCATAAGTATGCCGCTAACAGGATAAACAGGCGGGCGCTTATGCGGAGGGTCACTGCGGTGGTCGGAGTCGGGGTGGTCGGAGTCGGGGTCGTTGTCGTAATTGTTGGGCCCATTATCGCCGAACTCATCGTCGAACTCATCACCGTCGAACCCATCGTCGCCGAACCCATCGTTGTGGAGCTCATCACGAGGATTGTGGCCGCCATTGCTATGTTGGCGGTCTTGCCCGCTGCTACCTGCGTGACTCTGGGGGTCGTCCTGCTCTTGTTGACTCGAGAGTATACGTCTCGCCCTGAAACGTTCCTCATGTTCTAAAAGCCTGACACGCAACGCATTGAACTCCCCCTTGTTCTTGCTCTGGAGGGGATCCTGTCTCGTCCGTGCCTGCGCGACGAATGCGGCGCGTTGCTCGACGCTGCCCAGGTTCGCGTAGCCGAGATCGCCTACAGTGTCCATTGCCCGGATGACCCTCGTCAGGTCAGCCGTCATCACTCCGTACTCCGGAAAGACCTCATCCGGCGCCGATCTCGTTGGCTGGTCGGAACGCACTGAGGCGTTCAGTGTCTCGATGGCGCACATGACGTCGGAGGCCCAGGGCAGAAAGCGGCCCACGCCCCTCCAATCCTTTCGAAGATCCGCATGCAGGTCCCGCAGCGGCCTGTTGTCGTTCTCACTATTGACGCGAGAGTTCAGGTCGTCGAAGAACCTGTTGCCGGTACAATGATCATCGAGAGGCACCCGCCTCCGATCATCAATGCGGTCGGCTACAGCATACCGAATAATGAGCGCCAGCAGTTTCATGTTGGCGCCACATGGAGAACCCAACACTAGGTTGGTCAGGCTCACGCAGAAGTTGGAAGACCAGCGCGGGTCGGGCTTCATGACACCTCCCCCAATGTCGACCTCGGTGTCGTATATGAGATGAACTTTGGCGCCGATTATATCGGTTGGGAAACAATCGCGCAGGCGGGGAATGATCTTCCACATGGTCCAGTACATGAAGTTGCTTGCTATGGGGAATGCCGCGTCTGATTCGATATAGCGGCGATAGGGGTCGGTGGCGAACGAGGCCGTGAACTTGTCCTCTTCGTCTTGGGTCCAGATATTGTCGATGACGGGCACAGGTAACATCTGGAGTAGGTCATCCATGCTCTTGGGGGGCTGGTTCGCCCGGATGAAGGTCATTCCCTTCTCGTTGATCTGAGCCGCGCGGTCTGGTATATTGGCGAGCTGTGTCTGGAGCCGCGTGGGAACCTTCTCTAGCCCATCGTTCATCCTATCCCTATTCTTGTTGAAGTTGGCGCTGGCCTTGCCGACCTTCCGCTTGACTCCCTTTCCCTTCCTCGAGGGGCGAGGGTCGCTCTCACTGTCACTCTCACTACTTGTGTAGTCGGAGCTACTTTCTCGCACCACCCGAGACCGGCGCGACGAACTTGGTCGATTCATTCTAGGCAATTGAAGATATAATTGGGGTCGAAGTTCTCCTTTGAGATATTACCTCGGGACGAGGGGACATCTATCGACCAGGCGTAATCAAGTTCGGTCTTAGCAACGTCGAGGTATTTGTAAAGCTCAGTAGCAAATTTAATGATTCGAATCTGGAGGTTTGATTTTGTGATTGATACACTGTAAGTCCACTTATATTGTAAATTTTACTAAGTCGGTTAGATTGCGAGTGATATGGTGGTTGTGCACGCCTAAGCGGTATCTTTAAGATCTTACCTCAGCTTGGACTCTCGTAGCATTTAGTTTAATGTTGTAATAATCTCTGTTGTGCAATTATATTTGGTGTTGTGAATCTAAGTAGGTAAGTAGGTGGAAGGGGTTGTAACTACTAGTAACATCTGATACTACAGGCAAGTGCAGGCACATAAGCCCAGCGTTTTGACTACATATACCTGACTAGCAAGATTTCCACCACTGTAATACCAACGGGACCGCATTTCTGCAATAATTAGGAGATGTTATATATCTTATAATGGATCGCAGACTGAGGTAACGTGCCAAGCATTTAGTGCCGACCCGGCTTGCCTAATGATTCAAGAGCCTTATATACACTAAACCATTATCCCGACATGCACTAAGCCGAGCTGGCATCCATGTAGCCTCAGCTCACCTCCCGTATGGTACGAGGTATTTTAGCTATGTCTATCGTACACAGTGTCGGCACTTGACCGTTCGATCTGGGACCCTCCCTAGGATCTCACAGGGCTGATAAGTATCATGTACCGCTAATTGTGAACATGTACCTGCATATCTGGCAGGTGCGTACCTTTGCTGATAGGTGATTCTAGGCGTACCTAGATACCTACATGTACCTGTAGACCTTACCATATAAGTGTGCAATTTGCGCAGTAAGTGTATGATCTTGGAACGCGACGCCGCTCTTACATTAGTTGTCACTGCGTGACAGCAGAGTCACTCCAATCCAGGAGGCAGATAATCTCCTCATATAAGCAAGAGATTACCCGCGATTAGCAGTATATGTAAAGTACTTAGGTAGTCTACACCTATTCGAACGCCATCACGCCAAGTACTTACCAGGGAGAGTATTTACCCTAGGGTGCATATCCTAGCGCATAAGTTAGGTACTTACAAAATGAGACCTCCAGCTTCGTACATTTACAACTTTCACGTATTGAAATTAAGTAGTACCTGGTATTAACGCATTCTCATATTTCACCAGTTGTGCGGAAATATATTCGATCTGTTATTATTCTTTGATCATTAAACTCATTCAACCTATACCGAATCAAAATGTCTTCCCAAATCAGAGAAGATGCTGTATCCAAGGTGGAGCAGCATCACGATGATGCGCTGCAAAGAAGGCCGCCAGATGGCATTGCTGAAGAGAAGGAAAGGTTTGCTCGGCTCAAAGACGATTTGCGGCCGATGACACGGGCGGCAAGGCTGAGAGCCGCCTCCCTTATGGATCGTACGGAGAAGATAGGTGACCTGGCCAAGAATACGTCCCTCATGTCCAGGCAAGTTCAGGATGCGGTGGTCAAGGCGACTACCGATAAGGACAAGAAGCAAAACATGTTAGAGTTGTACAAGCAAGGCCGGTTCGACAAAGCCCTTCATTGGCTCGCTTCTATTGGCGCAGACGAAGCCTTGCACCGACTGCGAAACATGTCCCCCGAACACAAAGTCGCCCTCTTCAACGTTGAGCGGGCTAATATCGCGAAAACGGCGGCCAAGCACCTAGAAGCTAAGTCACGGCTCGACGCGGAAATCAACCAGCTCCGCGATAGCTCGTCGGCCACCATCAAGCAGCTCACTCAGGAACTCGACGAGGAAAAGAGACGCCGCGAAGTCGCCGAGCGACGAGAGAAAATTGCCGACCAAGGATGGAGAGATGCTGCAGCACAGCGGCGACAGGCGGCAAACGAGGCCATGGTAAGACAACAAACGGCCGAGGAAAAGGCTGAGAAACAAGTGCAAGAAGCGGGAAAGCGACAGCGCGCGGCCGAAGACCAACAGCGAAAAGCCGAGCAAGAGGCTAAAAAACAACAGAAAGAGGCCGAAAAACGACAGGAGAAGGCTGACCAAGAACTGCAAAAAGCTGATCAACAACGGCAAGCAGCGGAAAAGCGACAACACGCGGCCGAGGAACAACAGCGAAAAGCCGATGAAGAAGCTAAAAAACAACAGCAGAAAGTTAACCAAAAACTGCAAACAGCAGAAGAGCGACAGCAAAAAGCTGATAAACAACGGCAAACGGCCGAAAAACAACAGCAAGCGGCTGAGTCTGAAAGTTTAAAACTCCAAGGTCAACTCAAAAGCTTGTCGGAGGAGGTCGACTTATTGCGACAAAAGTCTACTAAAAGAATTACTGATCTTTTACAGAAAATTGCCGAACTCGAACAGAAAAACACCGAGCTTAAACAGGCAAAAAAGGAGGCCTCGCTAAAAAATACCGACCTTGCGCAAAAAGACGCCGAGCTCAAAGAGGCAAGAAACGACCTTGCACGAAAAGACACCGAGCTTAAACAGGCCAAAAAGGAGGCCTCGTTAAAGAATACCGACCTTGCGCAGAAAGACACCGAGCTCAAAAAGGCAAGAAACGACCTTGCGCAAAAAGACATCGAGCTCGAACTGGCAAAAGACGAGGCCTCGCTAAGAGATGCCGACCTTGCACAGAAGAACACCGAGCTTAAAAACGCAAAAAACGACCTTGCGCACAAGAATGCCGAGCTCGAAAACGCAAGAAACGAGGCCTCGCTAAGAGATGCCGACATCGCGCGGAAGAACGCCGATATCGCAAAGGCAAAAGGCGAGATCTCACGGAGAGATGCAGACCTCGCGGAGAAAAAGGACGATATCGAAAAGGCAAGGGTCGAGATCTCACGGAGAGATGCGGACCTCGCGCACATCAAGGCCGCCTCGGAGCAGACGAGGCGCAATATAGCTCTGTTCCTGATGGGCGAAAGATATAAGGAACAGAATCCCGACTCTTGGACACCATTTGCCGATTGTCTACAACTTGCGGCAGCCCCTGGGCTTCCACTGGTCGAGCAGCATCGGTGGTGGACCGCGGCGCCTTCATGGAGGCAACAGATCACCCCCTCTATCCATCAGCGGCCGACCGGAGTCGAAGCAATAGTTGTCCTCTACGGTGAGTCTATCGCGGGGCGATGGACTTATCACGGCTGCGTGTCCCTCCAGGTCGTCACCCGCTACCTAGAGGCGACCGAGGCGGCGCCGATAGGTATGGTGATGGAGACACTTGATCGCTGGCTGGCTATCATGGCACAAGACGACGTTGATATCGACGCGATATCGGAGTTTGTCTTCGGGACCTCGCAGGTGATTGGTCTCATACGGCTGAGGTGGCCGGAGACGGAAGGATTAGCTGACATCGAAGGCCGATGTCAACAAATGCTTGACCAGTCGCCAGCTGACTTGCGATTGATACGAGACCTCGTCTCAGGGGCCGAATGCGGTGATCACATACAGGCAATCTTCATGAACGACAATCAAAGAGGAACGCCTATGCTGACCGACACCCCTCACATGTATTGCCCAGCTCAGGAGACCCTGTTGATAGCCCCTGTCACGCCCAGCTCACCTGTCTGGGCGCTCGATCTGCGCCATCACGAGATATGGCTGGTGGACAAGATAAGATCAGACTTTATCGACATTGATAACTTTCGAGTCAGTAGACTCGACGGCGAGGACCTAATGGTGTCCTTGACAGCGGAAGATGTTGATTTCATTTTTGACTACATGGAATTGTGAGAATATCTAGGTATATATTGGGTTAGGGTTGGTACATGTTTGCATTGTTAGATTTAAAAAAATTTTTTTTTTTTTTTTTTGTTTAATAATTATAACTTTTGCAATTCTGCACCTATATACGTGCACCTAGTATTAAATAATGTATAAAGAAATTATAAATCCCACTATACTAATTATTAAGCTTTAGCTTGCCTACTTATAAAATTATTTAGATTTTAGTTTATTGTTTATTTTATTATATTATTATATTTAAATAAAATATCTCTACATATTATTTATTTAATTAAGTTATATTATAGCTTTTTACTTTTATATAAAGCAATATATTTAAACACTTAATTAAACACAGTATATTTTTTTAATGCTTTATTATATTAATTAGTTTTTATTATAAGCTTTTGCCTACTTATAATACTTTAATATTTATTATTTATTATATCTATGTACACTTACTTTAAATTTATTAAATATTATTTACTGTATTTATTAACTCGGTTAGCTGTAATATAGTCCATTGTTTGCCATTGATTTAGTTAGTCGTAATATAGTTTATTATTTGCTATTAATTTAGTCGGTCGTAATATAGTGTATTATCTGCTATTGACTTGGTCGGCCGCAATATAGTCTATTGCCTGCTATTAACTCGGTCGGCCGCAATATAGTCTATTGCTTGCTATTGACTCGGTCGGCCGTAATGTAGTCTATTATTTGCTATTGACTCAGTCGGCTGCAATACAGTCCATTGCCTGTTATTAACTTAGTTAGTCGTAATATAGTTTATTGCCTGCTATTAACTCGGTCAGCTATAATATAGTCTATTATTTGCTATTAACTCGGTTGGCTATAATATAGTTTATTATTTATATACTTTATATTTAATTAAATAAGCTAATTAAATTATATTATATATTTTTATATGTTTATAATATCTAAATATTTATATATATGCGATGTTTTTTATTTTATTTACTTATTTTTATTATTTATTATTATTTAATTTAATTAATTAGTTTATATTATATACCTTAATAACTTTTTAATATATTAATATATGTTTTATAAACTAATATATTTTTTTTTTGTTAGCATATTTTATATTTATTTTTATTTTGCTTATATAATACTTTTATATAATATTTATTTATAATATATTATATTTACTATAACTTATATATATATATTGCATATTTTATTATTATATAACGCTTTTAATATTTATTATTTTTTTTATTTTATTAATTTTTATTTTTATATTTTATAAAACCTAGCTTATTATTATTATATATTTATTTATATAATTTAATTTTATAGCATATTTTAGCTATATATAGTTTATTTTTATTAATATATAATATTTTTTTTATTTTATTATTTTATTATGCTTTAAAAACTAACTCTTAATATATAGCCGCTAACTCCTGCTAAGCACGCTTAGCGCCGCTATAAAAAGCTTTAATAATAAATATTATAAAAAGCTTAAAAAAATAACTAAATATAAATTTTATTAGGCCCCGCTTATAGAATTATTAACTCCGTTTTTTTAACTTTTTTTTTAATTTAATTAGTTTAAGCCTTAGTTTTAGCTATATATTTACTTAACACTTTTTTTGCAGCTATAATTTTATAAGCTAATATTGTTATTATTATTACTAATATTTTTTTTATTTTAATTTAAGCTTTATTTGCAGCTATAGTTTTATAAGCTTTATTAACAGACTTATTATTATATATTATATCGCCTGTTTAATATAACCGCAATTTATTTCTGTTATACTTTAAATTTTTTAATTTAAACTTTCTAGCTATTGTATTTTATTTTAAAATAATAATATTTTATATAAATAATTATAATTAACTTTAGTTTTTTAATAAAATATAGCCTATAGTTTTGCTTTTGTATATGCCTAAGTTACCTTTATATATTATATATAATATTATAGCTAAACAATATATATAAAATATTAAAAAAAAAGCTTTTTTAAATTATATAAACATTATTAAAAATAATAAAACTTTTATAAATAATTAAAAAAATAAAAATAATAAAAGCGGCAATAATAATAATAATAAAAAAGTTAATAGCAATTTTAATCCGCCTAGTAACCCTAAAAATAATAAAAACAATGTGTTAAATAGTAAAAAAAATAGCTTTTAATTTTTTAATAATATATTTTTTTATATTTTATTAGCTGCTTTTTTTAGCAATAAATCCTTTTTATTTTAGCAGCATTAATTTTAAACTTATTTTATTGTATTTTTTATCCTATTAGCCGCCTTTTTTAGCAATAAATTTTTTTTATTTTAATAATATTAGTATCGACTTTGCTTTGCCGCATTTTTTATTATGCCTGCCTTTTTTAGCAATAAATCCTTTTTGTCTTAACAGCACTAGTTTTAAACTTGCTTTGTTATATTTTTTATTATGCCTGCCTTTTTATCCGGCAATATATTTTTTTTATTTTAGCAGCACTAATATTAACTTTGTTTTACTGCCCTTTTTTTATTGCTTGCCTTTTTTTTTATTAATAAATCTTTTTTGCTTTAGCAGCACTTATTTTAAAAACTCTTTTTAGCGCCGCTCTTTTATCGTCTATAAATACAGTAAACGTTTTTAGTCCCGCCCTAACCTAAAGTTTTATAAACATAAGCTTAGCTATAAAACATATTTTAACTATACTATATATATAATAAATTAAAGTTTTTAATTTAAATATACCGACTTTTATATAGCTAAATAATTTAATAATTATAAGTATTTTATAAATAGTTTAAAAAATAAATACCCTTAATATATAAATATTTAATTTTTAAACTATTTATATACTTTAATTATTAGCGCACTAAATAGCCATTAAATACCGCAGGCATTAAAAAATTAAATAGCCTTTATATACGGCTATCTATTTTTTTAATACCTTTTAAATATCGATTTAGTTAAATATTTTATAGCGTTATTTTTTATATTATTAAATAATAACTTTTATATTTTTTTAATTATAATATTTAATAGCTGTCCTATATATTTAAGTTTAAATATATATTAAAATAAAGCTATATTAGCTAGCATAGCTATAAAAATAGTTCGCCCTATAAATTCCGCTATATATTTTTTTATTATATTAAATGGCAATTTAAATAATATAATAGCATTAAAAGCAAAGCTTTATAAACCTAAAATACCATATTATAATATGCTTTCTAATTATAAAAAGCTAAAGCTATTTTTTTAATTAATTTAAAACTAATTAAAAAATTTACAGACCAAATTTTTTTTTTAATATACTTATAATATTAATAGCTATATCTTTTAATTATTATTTTTATATATATTCCCCTACATTAATTTCCATCTAATATATATTCTGTCGTATATAAATACTATATTATAAAACCTTTATTATATAATAAAAAAAGTGCTAATCTATTATATGCCTAATATATTTTTTAATAATTTTAATTCTATATGCTTTAATAAAATATATATATTATTTCTTAATGCACCTAATCTTTATTCCGACTAACCTATATATTTTTTATTCGAAAATTAACATTTATTTATTAATAAATATATTTTATTTACACTGTAGCTTATATATCTTATAATAACTTATTAATAATATTTGCTATTGTTTATATAAACAAAGGCCAAAGCTAATATACGCTATTTTTTTAGCAAAAAAATTATTATTTAAATATATGCTTAGTTAAGGCATTTTATTAAATATAATAAAACAGCCGATTTTTAAAACAGCTTAAAAATATATTATAATTAGCATATATTTAATTATTTTTTTTTTCTTATTTTTATTATATAAAAACACGATTTAAAAGCCTAAATAGCCGGCGCTACTGCTAAAATTACCTTATAAAAATTTTATTTTTACTATTTAATTAATATAAATTTTAAATATTTTAACCTTAACATATTATAAATTGACTTTAGCTTTTATAATATACCTTATAACACACCCCTGCTTTTCCATAATAGCCAGACCCTCTTGTTTACCCTCCTATATAAGCCTAAATGTCTAGCCCATATATACCGCCGATTAAATGCACTGTTTACTAGCTTTATACTACATTTTTAGCCCTAATACTTACTTTATAACGCTAGGTCTATTAAATTAATTAATATATATATAAAAACTATAATATATTCAATTAAATAAATAAAAGCATATAATTTATATAAACAGCATATTATAATATCTAATCGTAACTATATACCTTTTTATTTATTATAGTTCGAACTTTTTAGCTTTAAGCCGGACGCTATTTTTAAAATAGGCAAAAATGTCCTAATCGTTAATTATTTATATATCTTTTAGGTTTTTTAGCATATAAAAAAATAACTGCAAAATATATTTAGCTTTTACTTTTTAAGCTTTTTTAACCGCCTTTTTACGTTTAGCACGCAGCGCAAATATTGCATATTATAATCCCACCTATATACTATAGATATTTCTACCCTATTTTTTACCTTTTTTTTCCAACTTTTTCTGCCGCCTAACCCTAACACCGGCTATAATCTATTTTTTTTTATATATACTACTAACTTTAATTAATTTATATTTTTTACCGCTATATATTTTATTAAGCCTATTAAAAAGCTGGCTATATTTGCTATAGCAAACCTTTTTGTGCTAAAACAGCAGTTCGACCTCTATAAGCGCGTTAAGCATTATATATTTATAAAGCTATTTTATATTTTATTATAGCAAATATATATTAGTTCGAACCTTTTTAAATAAAATTAAATATAAAAAAAAAAATAAAAAAAGCGCTAGCATAATAAAAGGCGCTATTTAACTAAGCGCGGCCTTAATATTAATTTTATATTCAAAAAATATAGCATAGTCTGGCTATTTAATAAAGCTATAAATTAAAAAACACTTTGTTTTAATAGAACTACTTTTAATAAGCTTATTATTCCAGTAAGCGCGTACCTATAAGGTGTAAAAGCAAGCGTGTTATAAAAATGCAGATATAAGCATTTTTATTTTATTTTTAAACCTATTGCCCGTTTTATAACTATGTTTGTAAAGCATATATTAAAAATTAAATTGTTTAAAAAAAAAGGCAATTTAAAAAAAGCTAAATATATCCGCGCCTTTTTATTTTAAGTCTGCCTATAGGCTATTGCTTATACTTTTAACTATAAACTTTTAAAAATATATAACATATTTATTAAATAGCTCGGTCTTTTTTTGGCTATAACTAATTAATTAAAAAAATTTATTAAATTATTTTATAGCATATTTAAAAGCTATTTTAATATTTTTTTAGTTGTAGATATATATTATATATATATATATATGCTAAAAGCGTTTAATAAAAAAAAGGTTAACAACTTTTTAGCCGTTGGCAATGCGCCCTTTAATAGCTCAGTCCCTTTTTTTATGCTACTAATAGTTTGCGGACCGTGCAGCGCTAAAAACTGGAATAATAATCTTTTTATTATTTAATTAAATTATATTGCTAATATATTTAGCGGTATAAACAATACATTATTATAAATATTTAAAAATTTTATGTAGCTTTATTATAAAATAAATATAGCATAAAAAGAATAGGCAAGCGACGCCAATGGTATATGCCTTATATTTAATATATAAAAACATTATTATAATACTTTTATTAATATTTATATTTTTATTATGTTTAATTATAAAAAAACCAAGTTTTTACTAATTTAGTTTTTTTGCTATATAATAAAAAGGTTTAACATTTTCTTAATCTTATACTGCTATTCCAGCATAGTCAAAGGCCATAATATGGCTAACGGCCTTTTAGTTATATTATTGTACGCCAAGCTTTAAGCTAATCTAGCTACTTTTTCACGTCGCTAGCTTAAACTATATTTAAAAAATATAATAAAACATTAAATAAA
Organism: Nemania sp. NC0429; assembly: GCA_022578495.1. Classification (NCBI taxonomy): domain Eukaryota; kingdom Fungi; phylum Ascomycota; class Sordariomycetes; order Xylariales; family Xylariaceae; genus Nemania; species Nemania sp. NC0429. The sequence goes on from MU392216.1 coordinate 261,337, forward strand.
AAATAAAGCTTTTTTTTAGTTTTATATATAATACCTTTATTTTATTTTATATAAATTACTAACTAAGGTTAAATAACTGTTTAAAAGGTTAGGCCGCATACTTAATAATACCGACTATATATTTATATTTAATTAATTTAGCAATACTATTTTATAATTTCGTCGTTTTTACTATATAAAAAAGCTTATATTAAAAGTGTGCTTAAAAAACTACTTATTTTTTATTATTACAGTTAACGTGTTTATCCAATTTTTTAATAATAATTAAGCCATAGCCGTCTTGCCTTTATAGCTTTATTTAAGCCGCGAACTAAGGTATAAACAGTTATAACCCTATTATAATATAATAGTGCTAAAAAAGCAAAAATATAACACTAAACTGACTATATAAAAATAATTTGCTAAAAATACTATAGGCAATAATAAACAGTTAAATAATAAAAAAATAAGCAGTAATAGTAATACTGCCAAAACCGGAAATATAAATCTAAACAGCAGCAAACGCTAGCTTATAAAAAAAAAAGCTATATAAAACGTTAAAATAATAAGTTATAGTCTTTTAGCGGAATAAATATATAATAATGTAAAGCAAGCCTGTAAAACAAATAAATAAAGTGTTTATTTTAAATAAAAACACATATTACTTTATATTAGCAGAAAGCTTATTATAGTACTAAAACCGGACAGCACATACTTTATACTACAGCAGGCCCTCTGCCTGCCCCCCTTTAACTTACTCTAACTTGATAATTTGTTGCGCCGACTATTTTTTATTTTATAACCTTTTTATACTAAATATAAGTCATAGGGTTAGGGTTAGGGTTAGGGTTAGGGTTAGGGTTAGGGTTAGGGTTAGGGTTAGGGTTAGGGTTAGGGTTAGGGTTAGGGTTAGGGTTAGG
>MU392217.1:0-105461 GCA_022578495.1 Nemania sp. NC0429
AGCCAAATGTACTGATTGCAATAAAAGATCGGCCGACTATATTTTATATAGTCGACTGAGGTCGGCCGACTATACTTTGTGTAGTCGACTGAGGTACATACTCCACATTTATTTTCTAGTCTACACCCAATTAGGCCGGCCCATAGTTTTGACTGGTCAGTTGATCTGTAGTCTCTTTAGTACGGCCCTCGCACTACTGCTCGTGGTTTAAACCCGGTCTTTGAATGTGGTCCCGGCCTTCGTAGGTATAGTCAAATGGATCACACCGTTTTGCCAACCTCATCTCGGACAAGCCATGCGGGAGGAGCCGTATGTAGGATTTCGGGACCGAAATACGAAGTCATCCTATCTCATTGCCGGCTGCGCTAGGGAGCTTCCAGTGCATTAGAGTCTAGACAAGCTCTATGCAATTACACTTCGTGTTGAAATCTACAGACTACACGTCACTCCCCTTTTTTATTTGTTAATACTCCAAGTGGGCTTAGTATAATGATACAATCGGAATTAGGTATAGACTATAGTATACCCCTTCAATTATCTAAGATTTGGATAGAAGGGTGCTATTCTCTAAGTAATTACAAGAGAAAATTCGTTGCCTAACTACGGTGGTGTTGGCATATTGATGATTCCCTGTGTCTTAGTGATTTGTTGCCTCATTGGCGCTTCCCGCCCCTTCGCAAACGTCAGTATTTCCTCCGGGTTTCTACATGAATGCCAGGTGTTGAAGTCGGGATACGCTACGGGATTATTCGCCACCCAGTGAAAGGTAATCAAGCCTGTATCACCGCTGCACATGATGACCTGCCGTATAATCTCTAGACAGTGGTCTGCGAATGGCTAACAGTCAATAGTGCGTTTCAGGAATAGTGAGGCCAGTAGTGTAACCGCACTTACCGATGTGGTTGATCTGCGCATCGACGGGCCGGTCGAAGACACCCCCAGTATTCTTGTAATAGGGATACTTGTAGAACGTGAACTTGCGCACCATATCCTGTATAGAGGTCAGTAAGCCAATAACGAGTCGGGTAGCCCTCACGTACTAAGCAATGGAGCTGGTGGAACATTTCGAGAGTGGCCATCATGCCGCCACCATTTGCGTCTCCGAGCTGCACCGTGGAGTTGAACCAATCCTCTTCCCCATCCTTTTTTGCCGCCTTGACTTCTTCAGGGCCAGCACTGAGGACTACTGCTGTACCATCCGCCCAAGCTAAAATGATAAGGTCAGTGAGCGAGAGTTAGGTAATATTTGTTGTGCAGGTGTTACTTACGACTCATTGTAAATCGAGCCCATGCAGCATCGATCTCGGGACTCGGAGGTCCTCGATACGGTGTGACGGTCTCGAAGCTGCCCACGAATTTGACATTGCGACGCGGGAACTTTTCGAATCCGAGGGCCGCTTTCAGAAAGTCAGTCATTCTCCCAGTAAGAGAACCGAATCCGGCAGCACTCACACCAATCCGATGATTCACGATAGTAGTAAGTGCTGGCGATAAAGAAGGCGGCGGACCCAAGGATAAAGAACGTTACGCTGGATGCAAGAAGAATAACGTGAACCCATTGGTAGGGCCTGGAGCCCTGTGGCTGGACGGGATTCTTGAAATCAATATCATCTGTGTTCAGTTTCTCGTAACGGCTTTGCCGATGTGCAGATTTTCTGAACGGATTCATAGTGACTAAGGTCGAATCAGATAGAACGCGGCGTTCTTGAAACCAAATTCTTGAGAACCTAAAGAGAATTCGAAGGCAGGTAATAGAGAATCTGCGATGGGACAGAGCCTGACCCCAATAATTGAAAGAAGGGAATATGTTTGAGCACATACAATGTACGTCAATACTATTCAAGATGATCACGTCAACATCTTGAAGGTAAATCGCGATCATGTGAAGAAGGCTATGATGATATCCATGATATCGCACGTAAGAGGACGAGGGCACACATGCGTCGTGCATACACTAGTCACTGGGAGTTGATATCTAGGGCGGCCTTCTGCATGGGAGGATCACAGCACAGTCACTGCATGAAAGGATTATAGTCTTAATGACTACGTGGAAGATTGGGCATAATAGTGGTTTTTTTTGCCGCGGGATAGCTGACTGAAGTTTCATGCTCCAGAACAAGCATCTTGACGTGTGCTGGCAACTTTTGCCATCGTGAATGGAGTCAATGGTATAGCAAAGCGGGCTAGCCAGGGTCATCAAGCGATCGACACTGCAACCATGAGCTATCGTGTGATCCTTGGCGTGAATCGAAAGTCCTGAGTGATACTGGTGGAACCGCAACATTGACATCATCAGTCGAAGGTCTGAGTAGGTGTTGATATTTCGTTTGAGCACGCAATGTATGCAATCGACGAGAACGGTGGAAACTCACAAACGGTGATATGCGATGTCGGCGAAGAACGATCGAAGTTGGACGGATGGTGATGCTGCTTTCTCTATAAAGCTGGATGTTTGTCGCCAATTTCTCTTGACTAGATCATCAAGAACTCATCACATCACCTCACTAGCCACCGATTCTCCCTCCTACGTTTTCCGCCGCTCTCAAAATGAAGTTTACATCAACAGTTGCGGCCATTGCGGCCCTTTACAGCGGCGTCACTTTCGCCGCTCCCGTCGGTAGGTTCTTGTCCCAGCAGAATCTGATTGCCTTGAAGTTGGAAATCTTACGGTTGGTTCATCAGGGCAACTAAACGACGTCAAGCGTGCCGAACCCGCCACGCCCGAGCCTTATTATAAGCGTGATACGACGGCCGCGCCTGAGCCCTACTACAAGCGCGAGGAGGGCGCCGCGCCGGAACCCTACTATAAGCGAGAGGAGGGTGCTGCCCCCGAGCCTTACTACAAACGTGAGGAAGGTGCCGCACCTGAGCCGTATTACAAGCGCGAGACCGCTGTACCGGAGCCTTATTACAAGCGAGAGGAGGGCGCCGCCCCGGAGCCCTACTATAAGCGCGAGGAGGGCGCTGCGCCTGAACCTTACTACAAGCGTGAGGAGGGCGCCGCACCGGAACCCTACTATAAGCGAGAGGAGGGCGCTGCCCCGGAACCCTACTACAAGCGCGAGGAGACTGCTGCGCCTGAGCCCTACTACTAAGGGCCTTTCCAATCCTGCGAATAGGGAGCCATTCAGGCTCTCATAGCATCATAAGCTTGTCAGTCAAGGGAAGCGTGGGTTTCTTAAGTGAGGATTGAGTGGGATAGGGGACAGTCACATCCTGTTAGGGTTTTCGAGGGGTCCGGCGGGCTTCGGGTTGAGGACATGGTGGTCTTGTCAGGTCTTAGGATATTGAATCGAAGTCACTCACTGATCGCACTTATTTGACTTGACAAAACTGTGATTATTATCAAATAGGGTGCCTATATGTAACAAAACTGTCGGTTGAATATGCGAGAAAGGCGTGTGTTTGTAGCATGAATTGGTTGTAGGTATATCAAAATTCACGTGGGAGACGAGATGATCTCGCCATGTTCGAATTGGGCGGTTAAGGGGTAACAGAGCTTAAATCTTAGCTAGGTGGTCAATTTGTATCCCCTATGGGTCTTCGAAATTTACACTAGTTATTTCAACCAGGGGGGAAGTAATTACCTAATACTATTTTGCTTCCTGATTCGGTATAAGACTAAACCCACCGAGGGTTAAGCTGCAATGGATTGGGGGCCTGGAACCTCAACGAACACGATCAGGTTAGGAGATGTTCGTTAACATGACGTGTACAGAGTGTACTAGGTTAGTTCATGACGGCTAGTTAAACGAACTCCGTGTTCTCCATTTTCATGTTTATCTCCTATTAATTATTTTAACTTGAGCCGAAGTTAACGACCACTATTCCATATTACTTCATAACTTGACCAGGAGCTTCCCGCTATAACCATGAATCCGTACATAGAAGCATTACTTTTCAATTGGCGCTGGAAAGCGCTAACCCCCTCTATTAAGAATGTTTTCTAGGTGACTGTTCCTTATAGAATGGGCTACTGGTTAGATAAATCAACGGCTACAGCAAGCAAAGAATTGTGAATGTTCAGCAGGCCAACTCATTAGTTAATGGGTTGCGTTTCATGTTTCCCGCTTCGTCTAGTGATGCGATATCAAGGTTTTATGACGCACGCATAGAACTAGGCCTACTTGTGCTTCTTTTCCACATGCAAACAGTCATTAGCATTATAGCTTTATAAGTTATCACCATGCCCTGAGAGGTAGTCGTGAAAATACAAACAGCATAGACGCGGCTGAATGGATAATGATCAGGTTGCCAATTCCATGTGACAAATATAGATAGGTTGGTCATTTGGTCTAGATTCCAGGAATTCATGTTACACGGCAGGGGTACGAGGTACATCACCAAAGGACCCTCGCTGCCGCTCCCGTACGGCTGGCCGTACTGCTACGGCCTCCCGTCACGGCCGTACGGCGCCCGAGACCTTGAGACCGGACAATGCACTCTCCCTAGATAGAACTGATACTCATATGACCGGCAGTAGAAGTCGGCTCTTGGAGGGGACAAGTTATTCCAGAATCTGGAGATAAGTAGACGAGGCCGCCCTCCTTCGATAGAACGGAAGGGAGGCATCGGACCTTGAAGGACCCTAGAGAATTATAGCTGAATTGAAGCCTTATTCCAAGCCCTCACAATAGCCCTTGTTACAATTCAGCTATCATCCCTATATTGCTGTATGTTGCCTCACAACACCAAGCAATTTCGCCGATACAATAAGTCGGTAATTATTAAACTCGGTGCTGGTGATGACTTATTCCGATCACAGTTTACTCCCTTCTCAGACCTAATTGGCTTGCAGTTGTATGAACTCACAACATGAGGTTCACGTTGGATATTTGGTTTTTTGAGACCCTCCCTAATGGGCTTAGGATTCTGGCCTTCATGCTATTGAAGTCTCAATAATACCAGAATTGAGAATGCTTAGGTACGATTGGCACGTGGGACCTTGCTGTTGATGCGGGCGCTTTCAACTCTAGGACATTAAAAAATACCTTTCAATAACCCTGATATATTCTGTACGACTGAATTGACTTTTCATTCTGAAAAGTGTTCCATTCAGGGGTTTTCACTGCCTAGTGGGGCATGAAGGGGTGAGTACGCGACCTAACATATTGTGATAAGCCTTGTGAGGATTACTCTGAACAGCTCGTAGAAATCAATATAAGCTGTCAGCCTGCTTCAGGGGGGGGGGGGGGGGGTTCGTGATGAGGGGGTTGCTCGTTCCTGAGATCTCAAAAGCCGGGCCCCAAAAGTTGACGCTCCGCATTATTTATGGGAAGAAGGATGAGTCCCAGAGACTTGCTTGGCACCATTTATCTTTCGATTCTATGAAGAAGAATAGGAAGTAAGAGGTAGTCACCCTAGTTTCATACGATCTTTCTTCTTTCACAGTTGCCCGGCCCTTTCGGCAGAACATGTATTGATTTCATCCCGATCCTAGTAACCTGTGACCTTTAGTCTCCGGTACCAGCCTGTTCAAATAAATTAGCTGTTGTCGACCAACCAATCCTCGCATCCGTTGGCATTAGGTACGGTTGTCCCCTGAGCTCAATGGGGGGTTGCTTATCATACCCTATAGGGCAATGGCTTTGAGAGAATGAATGTTTCGCGGTCGCTTAAGCTAAGCATCTTGAGATGATGTTTCACAAAACTATAATTAAATGCAGCATCGATGATTAGGTATCCTTTCCAAAATGTGCTAGGATCCTACTTTGCCTTAGATGCGGGCTTCCAAAACACGAATTTTCGTAAAGATGATATCATGTGCATAGAAAATAAATCTGACATGTCGCCTATACTCGAAATAAGAAAATTGGGATGTAGGGGCCTGTGTTACTCTTTAATATATCAATTTTTGGGGGGATGTGTTGCGATAACTCAACGTTAGTTGGTGTGTGACAATTGCTTGTTCAAATATGCATGACGTTGGGAGGTGGGGCGACCGAGACGGATGAGCCAGCTCAATTGACGGGAATGATGCAATGCATTACTACATGTACTCAATATCATGAATCACCATACCTTTATTTACGGTAACTTATAGAAGCCATGACCAACAAGGTGCCAGTCGAGATGAGTAGATAATGACTCTATGACTTTCCGCTGCAATGTCGCGAGCAATCCAAAGCTGCCGCGTAGCCTGCCACCACGGGGCCCATAAGAGCATCAGTTCACCATCTGCTCGCACGCTTTTCTCTCTCCCTCATTACAAACATCTCCGATCCAGCAATCCAAGAGCCGCACTTGCGCCCATAAGACCAAAACAATCCGTGCGATCGATCACCATGTCTTCAAACAGTGCCAACAAGAAATTTACCAGAGATCACCTCTTCGACTGCAAGGGCCGTGTCGCTCTCGTCACAGGCAAGCCATGACTGCCCTTACCCTGTAGTATGTTAGCTTCGACATGATGTTAACCATTTCACATCGTCTGTAGGCGGTGGCTCTGGCATTGGTCTGATGATCACGCAAACCCTCGTCGCGAATGGTGCTAAGGTGTACATCACTGGACGAACAGCCGAGAAGCTGGACCGTGTTGTCGAGAAATACTCCGAGGGCAAAGACACTATCATCCCCATCACAGCCGATGTTTCGTCCAAGGAGGACATCGCCAAGTTGGTCAAGGAGATCGAGTCTCGAGAACCATGCCTATGCATACTTGTCAACAACGCCGGCATCGCGGGATCGACGTTACAGACCGAGGCTTCGTCGGCCGATGAGATGAAGAAGAATCTGTTTGATGCCGAGGCCTCGACTGTGGAGGACTGGACGTCCGTATACCAGACCAATGTTGCCCAGCTCTTCTTCATGACGACCGCCTTTTTGCCACTGTTGCAGAAGTCCACCGAGAGACATCCCGGCTGGTCGGGGACTGTCCTGAACATTAGCTCCATCTCCGGGCTGGTCAAGGCGCCCCAACATCACTTCCATTACAACGCCAGCAAAGCGGCCGCCAACCATGTCACTCGCATGTTGGCGTCGGAGATTGCCTCTAACGGGATAAAGGTCCGTGTCAACGCTGTTGCCCCCGGTGTCTTCCCCAGTGAGATGACGGCCGAGGAGAGCGACGAACAACAGAAGAGCCATATTCCCAAGGAGAAGTATGAGGGGAAGGTGCCGGCGGCACGGCCAGGCCGTGAAGAAGATATGGCTCAGGCCGTCCTCTCCTGCCTGGTGAACCAATATGTGAATGGTCAGATCATGGTCGTAGACGGAGGATATACTCTTGCCGCTGGTCAGTGAGAAGAGCTGTCGGCAACAAAGCTACATTCTGCCCAGCATTAGCAATTGGCGGCCCACGATTCGCAGTATTCTTGAGAAAGGCTTTGGAGGCGCTCTGTTGAGGCAATGCGATGAACAAGAACGATGCGCGTCTTGTTTGAAGTTGTTTCGCCTGTACGAAGTATTATCGGCTGGGGCGTTTCTCCGCCATTTGTAAAATCATTCATTTACAAAGCCTCGAAGCTTAAATTCACGGCTGTTCCTTAGTGATAGGTTCATCAAAACTATCCTCGACGTTTTGAGAAAAATAAAACCCTTGATGTTTCGTACCTCGGTGGCGTGGTACCGTAGTGTGTATGCTGGAAATACCTACATACGGTAGGTAGATGGTAGGCCAAGCAAGGTGAGTGAGGCGCAGCGGCTCTTCCACCAAGAAACCTTGCCAACGCTGATGTACAAGTATCTAAGCCCCATCAGGTTAGCGTTACCAAGATAGGTGGGTAAGTAACCCTGGCAACCAGCACGAGGTGGCAGTGAAAATAGTACAAGTTGCTGGGTTCAGGGTTCAGCATGCATGAAACCCCACCCCGACCCCACTCTTTGTTCGTTCCATCGAATCATTCCCTAAACAGACCTAGGTCTAGATACCAGGGTACATAATACATGATACTTACCGTCCCCGGCGACGGCCATCAAGACACAAGCTCCTTTTATTTGACTTGACGTCTCAAAATCGTGCATCTCTTCATAATCAGCCCGCCCTCTGCCCCCTGCTCTACCAACGACGAACGAACTCAACCCACTGCCGCCCTGTCACCCTGCCCGCCCTACCGCCCCTCCTCCGCCGTCATCTCGCTTCAACATGGCCGGCCGCTTTGTTCGAGCGTCCAAGTACCGTACGCAGTCACCTCGCCTCGTCCAGTGTCGCCGGCTCGTCTGACTTTTCTAAAACAGGGCATGTTTTCGGCAAGCCTACGAGAAAGGAGTTCTGCTATGACAATCTGCGCATTAGCAGGAATGCCTGGGACACAAACTTGATCAAGGTTGGTTTTCAAGTTCCGCAACGGCACCACTGCCCTTGCTGGGTCCCGGCTCCGTCGGAATCAAAGCGCGCAACTCGCATCTGCATCTGCATCTACCTCTGCTGACGAGGCGGGTCACCACAGGCTAATCCAGAGTTTCTCGCCGTCAATTGGGAGGCCAGCGGAGGAGGCGCCTTTGCCGTCATCCCCCTGGAGGAACGGGGGAAGATCCCTGACGTTATCCCCCTATTTCGAGGTCATACCGCCGCCGTCCTCGATACCGACTGGTGCGCACGCGACATCTCCCTCTATTGTTACTTCCCCCGTGCACGTCTAACCTCGCTCAAGGAACCCCTTCAACGACCGCCTGATCGCCTCCGCTTCCGACGATGGCAAGGTCATGCTGTGGCAGGTCCCCCTGGGGTTTAGTCTGCTCACCGACGCCGAGGAGCCAACCGATGTTTCCCCCGTTACCAAACTGACAGGGCACTCCCGAAAAGTCGGACAAGTGCTATTCAACCCCGCCGCTGAGAACATCCTCGCCTCAGCCTCGGGCGATCTCACCATCAGGCTCTGGGATATTGCTTCGGGGTCTACCGTCCACACCCTCAAACATCCCGACATCGTGCAGAGCTTGTCGTGGAATGCCGACGGAACCATGTTGGCCACGACGTCTAGGGACAAGAAGCTTCGCGTGTGGGATGTTCGTCAAGAGAAGCCCGTTCATGAAAGTCCCGGACATGAGGGGGCCAAGAATAGCCGGGCGGTCTGGCTCGGCGAACATAATCGAATCGCCACTACCGGCTTCTCTAAGATGAGTGACCGGCAGCTTGCTCTATGGGAACCCGGCAATCCCAATCCCATTGGTGGTTTTACCGTGCTTGACAGCATTTCTGGTGTTTGCATGCCTTTCTGGGGTATGTTTCTCTCGCTCCTACTGTCGCCAAGGCAACACTGACTGGTTTTTTGAAGATGATGGCAGCAACTGCCTTTACCTTGCTGGAAAAGGGTAAGATTTCTGTCTAGTGAATTCCCGTGACGAGTCTCGTCTAATGTGGTTCCCAGTGACGGTAATATCCGATACTTTGAGTACGAAAATGATAAGTTCGAGTTCTTGTCAGAATACAAATCACCAGATCCTCAACGGGGACTTGCATTTCTACCAAGACGCGGCGTAAATGTGAGTAACTGATAGCAACGCACGGACACGGTCCCTGTTCTAACCTCCCTAGGTTCATGATAATGAGATTATGCGGGCCTTTAAAACTGTCAACGACTCGTACATCGAACCAATTTCTTTTACGGTTCCTCGGCGCGCCGAGACCTTCCAATCTGATATTTATCCACCATGTGTTGGTCTCAAGCCTGCTGTCAGCGCCCAGGAATGGCTGGCTGGGAAGAGTGGTGTTCCGTCAAAAATTGACTTTGAGAGCATTTACGACGGGAACGCACCTGTCGAAGTAGCGAGCGACTATAAGGCCCCCGTTTCCATTCCAACTCCGGCGCCGGTCTCGATACCAACGCACCAGAAAGCTCCCGAGCCCGCTGTGGCTCCTGCGGCCGTCCGTTCTCCCCCCTCCGTGAAGGAACAGCATAACTCTCTTGCAGCACTTGCTTCCAAGTACGAAGACAAGAATGATACTGTAGAGGAATCTTCCAGCTTTGATGAAATTTCGAAATCGCCGCAGCGGAGTGCAGTACCCGCACGTTTTGAGAACAAAGTCACCTCACCAACGCACACTACCTCCGCGCCGCAACCAAGACCCGCATCACCAACGAAGCTGGAGCCGGCACAAACCACATCGGCCTCAGCTCCATCGGCATCTCCCACAGGCTCAGTAGGCCCAGTCGTGGAGACGGCACTGGACGAAATCAAGATCCTGCTGGAAACGCAAACTAAGATGCTAAGCGCGCAGACTCAACACATCGAACGCCTCACGGCCGAAGTCGATTCGTTGAAGAAGCGAGTTGGTTCCGGGTCGTCACCGGACCAAAGTGAGCGAATCCGACAGTTAGAGCTGGAGCTTGAGGAGCTGAGATCGTAGTTGATGTCGGCCTCTAAATAAGAAATCCTGGCAGGATACGGGTGGCGGTGTGCTTGGAGAGTTACGGCTACTTACTTCAATGATGATTAAACGAAGCGTGTACTTACCATTTGATTCGGTCGATTCTGTTCACGGACGGAAAAACTGCGCGGTTTCGGTTCATGTAGCATTTCCTATTCTATTTAGCTTCTCAGGTGTCTCTGTCTGTCTATATACATTGCAACTGCCGGGTGGGCGGCTTCGAGTGTGACGATTTTCACCCTGTCTGTTGTCTGTTCCACCTGACGCAGTCGTCGAATTTGACCCCGCTCCCGCCGAAGCAGTCCAATGCGCTCCCGATAGTGAGATCCACGCGGCCATTGCTCAGCCTCTTAACGAGTTCCAAGTCGTCCAGGTTCCGCCCGCCGCCAGCGTAGGTAACGGGTATGTGACACCAGACACCCAGCTTCTCGACCAGCTTCTCGTCGATGCCCCCTTGCAGCCCCTCGTTGTCCGCAGCATGAATCAGGAACTCGGCGCAGTATGGTTCCAGGCTCTTGATCGACTCTTTATCATGTCACATCGTCAGCTAATTTCGCACTCTCTTAAGGAAGTAAACCAGAGTCCAAGATCGAGCGAGAAAGGGAAGAAAGAAGGAAGGGAGAAAAAAAAAAACCCACGCACCCTCCGTCACCTCCATGTCGGTTATCGTCTGCCACTTGTTCATGGCCACGAACCACCGATCGGGGCCTCGGCGCCTACAGCTCAGGTCGATGACGAGCTTGTCCCTGTCGCCGCCCAGGGCCGCCAACACGGCGTCGAGGCGTTCCTGGCTGAACTTGGCGTCCGGGAAAAGAAACGACGTGACGATGACCTACTGATCGACACGTTCCTTAGCCACCGCCGCCGAGCTAGCTGTCTTGTCTGGTCGCCTGGCTTGTCCGGCTGTCTCGCCGCGACGTCCCCCCGATGGTAGATCGTTTACTCGCTCGCCTTCTTCTTGCTCACCTTGCTTGCGCCGTCCGCGATCCACCGCGCGGCGTTCCCGTCGTTGACGCCGCCGCCGACCTGCAGGTGTCCGGGCCACGCGGCCAGGGCCTCGCGCGCGGCCTCGTCGTTGCCGGGGCCCAGCATGATGACGTGGGAGCCCTCGAGCGCGCCGTCCCGGTACAGCCCCGCGTAGTAACTGGCCGGGCGCTCCGACACGTAGTTGGTCCTGAGCGCCGCGGTCGCGCTGTCGAGCGTGCCCCCCACGATCTGCTTCACCTGGCCCGCGTGGAGGTCTATGCAGGGTCTGAAGCGTGTCATCTCGGCTCCCTTGTATCGGCGAGTGTGGAGGTTGTATCTTTTTTTCGTTGGGTGTCTTTCTTCGTCTTTGCCCTCGGAGGGCACCAATGATAGGTTTGGTGGACTTGTAATTATACCAGAGGAGGTGTCGGGCCCATGACGATAGTGGGGGTGTCTGTCACCTTGTAATGAAATGAAGCTTTGGCGGGGTGCCCGTTCTGCGGCTAGCAGCAATTCGAGAATTTTATTGGCTCATACACTTTTTAGCTGCGGTGAACGCTACGAAGTACTTTTGTTCTCCATATTAATTTTTTGAAAGCTGCGTGACTGTTACATTGACTTCCAAAAACCACCCTTACTCTAGCTATTTTTCATACCATTTTGCACCATATCAATACAGACACAATGTCGACGACTGTACTGGGGAAGCGCAAGTCGCGGACCAAGACTGTGGACCGCTCAACATCACAGAAAGAGGCCGAAGCCAAACTAGCCCAGCTATTCGGGGCCGAGTTTGGTTCAATATTGTCAACGGCGAAACCGATGCCAAGAACTGAGATAGAAGAAGAAGAAGAGGAGGAAAAACAGCCGGCCTCTCATTCCGACGGCGGCTCCGACGACGATTCATGGGATGGTGTCTCTGAGGCCGAGGCGGAGGAGTCTTCTGTACCCATAAACGTCGTCGAAGTCGTCTCACACACCGAAGCGTATTCCACAACAACAACAACCACAACCGCCCTCGACAAGCGCGAAAGCCGAGCCTGGCTATCCTCGAGACCCCCTCTACCCGCCTCGGCGGACGACGCCTCCTCGTCGTCGTCGAAGAACAAGAAGGGAGGAGGAAAGGCGACGCTCGAAGAGGACGCGCCGTCGCTGCTGAAGAACGACCTCGCGCTGCAGAGGCTGCTCGCAGAAAGCCACCTCTTCTCGTCCGCGGCGGCCAGGGGGGGCGGTGGTGGGGTCGGCGACGCGACGACGGAGCACCTGGGGCGCAACCGACACCTGGCCACGGACCTGCGGCTCTCGGCGCTCGGCTCCAAGACGTCCATCTATAAGCAGGCGAAGATGCCCATGGCGTTCCGGAAGGGGATCCAGGCGGCCGCCGACGGCCGCGAGGCGAAGCGGCGGCGCGAGGCCAGGGAGAACGGCGTCGTGCTGGAGCGGCCCGCGACGTCGGGGAACAAGGCGGCGGCGAAGGGGAAGCGGAAGGGCCCCGCGCGCGTCATCGACGCCCCCTCCGTCGGGAGGCTGAGCGGCGGCATGCTGACGCTGAGCAAGAGGGACATGGCGAGTCTCGACGGCGGCGGGTCCCGGAGGGACGTGGCCTCGGCCAAGAAGAGGCGGCGGTGAGCGAGCGAGGGCTGGGAATATATTGGGGTTTCAGTCATGATAGAGAGCTTGACTTAGCTTGCGGGCGAGTCGAGTCTACAGGGATAGTGCATGAACCAAATACCACGGTTTCAAAATCTCGCCCAAGCTCCCGCCCGTCGAGCGCGTGGTTCCGTCGGATATGAGAGGTGCGCGTCATGCTCTATGGCTTACCATTCTCAGCATGGTCGTTTACCCTCGCGTCTTATTCCACGTTCCGTTTAGAAAATAGACGATCTCGCATTGGAAGTACGACTTTCTCGATATCTTTCGGAATTGGCATCGATGGCGTGTTCAGGTCGAATTCGAAGCCGCCTGCTATCCGCTATTTCTCACAGTCCCTATGATAAGAGAATACGCCCTGGCGTCGAATTGTATCAGCCTCCGTTAGCTGACTCTCGTTAGCGGGAGAGCGCTTGAGGAATGCGGAAAGTCAGACGTCGTTTGGGAAATACTCATGATTATGGCTCGTGTAGGAGAGAGATGTTGACGCTAGTCAACGACAAGAATGTCGAGAGTGGCATATGTCGATGAATCAATCAATAAAGCTACTAGAGCTTTAGGCAAGGCTGCTCGAGGAGCCGAGTGAGGTCGATGGTGGATCTATGGGGCGCGACGACTTGGTCTGCTCCAGGGGTTTAATTGAGTACCCAGCTCCGAAAGCCCTAAGTTCGTCAACACTAGAGAGATTAAGAAACAGAAGTTCATGGAACTGCTCGACTTTTTTTAACGTTCATACGTAGTCCTATATGACTTTAGGTGTCTCTCCTCGTCGTCTAACGTACTCTTGCGGAAAAACATATTGGTTAGGCGCAAGTCACCGTCGTGCAAAGAATGTCTCAATCACCTATATCTATAGAACCAAGAGTCAGGCATCTATAAGAGTGCTCGATATCTCTTCCCTTTTATGATAGACCTCTTCCTGAGCATCTAGTTTTCGATCTCACCATCTCTTGGACTGCGAAACCTCTACCAGCTAAACAACTATACGGTCGAGTTTCCCTAGCCTTGCCAAGGGCCTTCATCCCCCGCATATGAGCCCTTTTAATCCCACCTATTGATATGTAGCATTTTCGACCTCTTGGCGAAGCGTGGTTAGTTCTCCGGCGTCTGGATGACGGTTCTTTCAGACCATGTTGCTGCCTCTGATCTGCGGCGTAATCTCAAGACAAGTCCAGGCGGGACGGAAGCTTTAAAAAACAGAAACAAGAAAAACTCCATCTTTTGTTCCTTGCAGCTGGCATCGATACAGCCTCGAATAGTCCTCAGTAAACCCAATCACCACCGTATACCCCAACTTCTCGGCGAAGCTACAAGCCTTTCCGACGATATTTTGCGATTCGTTCATGTTTGGCAAAGCGAAGTCAAGTCATGTAAAGAAGGGGTCGGAATTAGCAATGTGCTCACGGCGACCGAGAGCTGTTTAATATGCTCCCGGGGATCAAGTGGTACTTTTTGCCCAACTTCTTCATCCCTGTCCCACGCTCGGTGGCGTGACAATAGAGAACTTATCATACGGACTCGCGTAGCACAAAGACTTTCTCGAGTTCCTCGACGCTCGACGTGTCCAGCCTTTCATCCATTCGTTCGTTCGTTCATACATTGTCCGCGCTGTCGGGAAATGGCGGTTTGCCAAGAATATCCAACATGTAGATAATATGATAACCGGTTACCCAAGTAAATAATCACCTACTTAAATGATGCGAGTTGTCAGTCACCGAATTGCTAGGCAGGAGGTAGTATCGTTTGGCCCCCCAAACCCCCTCCTCCCCCACTACGAACTCAAGCTATTCTAAGGGCGCCGATCTTCACAGCAATGGTTTCGTGGTGTAGTTGGTTATCACGTCAGTCTAACACACTGAAGGTCTCCGGTTCAAGTCCGGGCGAAATCAAGTTACATTTTTCAGCTCTGCTACTCAGTGGCGTCGCCTTTTTCCTTATTTTTGCATTTTTCCCTCTTGCTTCGCTGACATGTTCTCCTTTCAGCCGCAATCTAGAACATACGAAAATACAGCTGTCTTAGTATCACTCAAGTCACTAGATAGATTATAGTTCTGTTAACAATATGAACAATTTTGCCTCCAGGACACTAACTTAACGCTCGACTCCTAGACGCCTCTCTCGTCCCTGTCATAGGAAAGGATCTGAGAATCAGATGAGCCATGCTGTAGAAATGGAGCAGGGGTCCATGGTAGTACAGAGTACCCACACTAGAAGCGTGGATGCCATCTATTACACCGACTTCAGCATCCGGACGACGAGAAGTCGGTGAAGTATATAATATTATGTATCTGCAATATCAAATCCAGTATATGTGAACCCACGATCGCAGCCCCTTTGCTGTTCTACATGCATGGTCCCCATAGTTCTCAGTGACTCCTATAGAATAAACTGACCAATGTCCCAACCAAGCCCAGTAAACCAAATCGTAACCCTGGATTTCGTACAACTGTCCGCTTGCTTCTATGAGGAGGCATCTCAAGGTGGCTGGTCTGTCCGAGGCCACCGCTGGTGACTCTTTCAATACCGTTTCAACCTTGGAATGTGACCAACCTTAGTCAGTCTCTGTCATCGGTTGCGAGACGTGCAAGATGATAGTCTAGGGCTGGCATCAATCGTATCTGTGTCGGTTGTCTATACCTATGGGGTTGCCCAACCACCGGCCACGTCAACCCATTCAGCCAGACAGGAACCTTCCTTGCCTTCGACATCTACGATATCGGTATCACAACGACAGCGACACCCGACACCGTTTTCCTTTTCTTCATCCCATTGCTCCCAGTATTCGTCCTCCTCAATGCGGTATTTCTCATCGGTGGTCGTGGACTCGAGGAAAGGCTCTCGCGGCAATTGGCGAGCGGGGGCATTGGCTGGACAGTGCTGAATAGTCGTGTGCCGGTAACCGAAATCACGGAAGTAATGAATGTCGCGAGGTGCCAGTAAAACGCCAGCAGCGAGGGAATGAATAGGAGCATCGCCCCACTATAAATGAGTTAGTTAGAGACCATGAATCGTGTCTGTGGCGAGACATACTCTTTCCATCCAAAAGCCTCCACTGCGGTCCATCATCTGGAAGAAATCCTCATATGGTTTGCTTCGAAACCAACTAAGTTTGGCGATTTCGAAGTTGGACCAGAAGTGACACATGTTATAGTTCTCGCCATTCATAGTTTCAGGATCGATCTCAGGTAAACCACGACCAGGTTCAGCTCGCAAGATCTCTTCGGGCAAAGGCGGCTTGTAGTTGGGATCATCTTCGGGACGAGCCGGCTTCTCCCTTGGCTCGACGAACATTTCCCATAGACCCTGTGAGGTAATATTGTTTAGACGCTTATAAGCAGATGCGTAGCGGAAAATATTAGGGACAGTTTCGCGAAGTTCTTTGACGGCGATCGTGAAACCATATGTCTTGTTGCTTTCAATCATCTTCAAGAAAGGATCGCTTTGGCAAGATTAGCACCAGACGTGGACACATATATGCAGAGGCAACTCACTAAGTGATATCGCAGAAGTACTTGATCTCGGGCTCCAACCGCCAGTACCACTCGTACTTGGCAAGGAGGGGGTGTTTATAAAAGAACCTTGACCTCGTTAGCGAGAAATTGCGAGGGTAGTGGAGTTTATACACACCCTGAATAGAACCGGCACATGGCATGGTAGCTCTCTAGCCCACCATACATGACGGCAGCGTCTCCTTGTTTTGCAATTCCCTCTTTCGCGACTTTAGGATCGATCCAGTCGGGATAGCCCCACATCTCTGGGCCAACTTTGCCAAATTCGACGGAAGACGAGGTATAGTTCTTGACGGTGTCTTTGAAAGTCTGGTTGAACTCGCCATCGTTGAGAAAAACATACGGATAGTGATACCATCGATTGAAATGACGCTCAATGGACTTGATGGACTGGATGACGCCTTCCAATTCCTTGTTCCGCGCAAGCACCACAAAGGCAGCATTGGCTCGGGGTTTGGACGTGTCAGGTTCAAGGCAACCAGTTACAAAGACCTTGTCATGGTCCTCGCTGATTTTACTATTATTGACGACCATGTATTAGGAGACTTAGAAATTGAAAGGGGGAAAGGAGGCTAGAGCATACCGAATGGCTGGAGGAGCACCAGCAGGGATGAGTATCCTGCCAGGGGAGCTTGGATGCCTCACAAAGAGCACCAATATAAGAATCAGCACGATGCAGGGGAATAGTACAACCACTCCCAAGGGCACGGAAATGCTGGAGTTGCCTCTTAACCGGAGTGGTCTGCGCAAAAAAGCAAGGCGCGAATGCAGCTGGCTCCGACGACCACCACTCCTCTTCTCGTCAATCGTAGGCAGTGGTGAGGCGCTTATTGCTGCCGGCACGCGGCGATAGGCGCGTTTTATGAGATCCATGACGGACTCAGCTGCTGTATGGCGGGATTCAGAATCCCTCAGATGATGGGAGTCCGTGCACGGCGGGCGTGCCGAGAGGTCGGGATTAGGTGATGCTTAATTGTGGTGCTGCCAACTGATAGAAGCGTTGATAGGATAGGCCACCACGCTGGATTGGCCAGGCAACAATGGACCCGAGGGTGATGTTGATAAAGCTGATGATGAAGATAGACCTAGTTCGGCGGTTGCATGCGAAATGTTGATGGCAGTGGGAAGAAGCGTATACTCTGGCCCCAGATAGCCAAGCAATAGCACGCAAATTGTTTGGCCTCGATTACTCTCTATGTCTATCCGTGATGACTTCCTCAAAAGATGCAACAGGGCAAGATGCAAATGTGTGATCTAGCGTGACTATCGTGAAATCGAGGGAGTAACGAGCGACAGGGAGAAAGAAGGTCCCTGGATACGACGACGGCTGGCGCGATGGAGGGGACGGCGAAGAGTTGCTGATGCTGATGTCGATGCCGAAGTCAACGCGGACCCGGGGAGTTGCAGTCTGCTCAAGCAACAACTCCCAGGAGGTGCTTCATCTGAGGCCAGTCGTAAAGACGGGCCAGAGAGGCAGAGGGAGAGTCAACAACAGTGGATGCAATCTTGGCTCAGATGAGGGTCGAGGACAGCAAGTCACCGGGGGACAAGGTGAGAAGTAGAGATGATGGAACGAAAAGTAGGTCAACAGTTGTCCGCGGTTATGGGAAATATGGGGGGAAATTCTTGGATGATAGTGTAGGACGGAAATAGGGAAAAGGGCGAAACACGTTTGTCAGAGCAGATAAGATTTTCGCTGCTGGGAGCTGTCATTGTTTTGGGTTAGGCGACTTGGTCGCTGACAACGATAACGTTTTAGACAAAAGTTTAGGCTCTGGTAGTGAAGGCAGTAGGCTAGGTACACCGTACACGCAAGAGCTAACAACAGGCACCCACTTTTGAAGTACCTCAGTACACTAGGTATCTACTTGTACCTACCCACTTGGGAACGAAGCAGAGGATAGGGGGGAACGTCTAGAAGGGTCGACCCACCCGTCTCCCCTGTATCCCCTAATTAGTGAGGCATGCTAGCAAACTTATTAAGAGGTACCTGCGTACTTAGCGGAAATGCAGAGATCTGAAAGCAGAACAGGCGAGATGGAGCTGGCTTAACTTTGTCCAATGAACCCAAGTACATCATCTCAATCTACCTCCACTTCGAAGGCGTGATGTGTGTTTACTCAGATTCTGCACCTATTAACGCGTACAAAAGGTATTCTGGTTGCAGATACTTTGTAAAGTGACACTGTTGTGGTTTTAGCGCCACCATAGATCGTATTAAGCATACTTGTCCACGGTCTTGTATGACAGGGCTGAACTTAAAATACCTGACAAAAACTGTGCACACTTTCTGTCTGTTACAGCAAATATCTAGGTACATTAACTACCTATTCCAGCTTGAAGGCACCAAGTTTTATCTCAAGTTCAGAATACCTAGTACCTACTTTGTACTAACACAATTGAACATTTGTTGAACTGAGATACCCAGTTGCTGCGCCTCATTAAAAGCCCCGGTCCCTGTTCACGCACCGTTGGGCCAGGTCGGCGGGGCCAGGTACACGAGTATCTAGGTAATCTAAGATACTTACCCAGGTAGGTTAGCTGGGTACTAACGCCACATATTTCTGCTTTGCTGGATTCAAATGTGGAAAACTGAATTTGTGCATCTATCCAGAGATAATTGTCTACCGAACTGACACTTCTAAACATCCGGAGGCTGGCATTGAAGTCCTCAGCGTCTGCATGGCAGTGATTATGATTTGACGTCTAAGAAAGAGATAAGGAGTTATGTCTAAATAAGTAATAGGATGTATCATATACATGAAGAGCAGTGCATCCTCTAAATATATTGAAGGCCTCAGCTTGCACAGTTGCAAGTAAGTTTTGCTGTCCCATCTTGATTTTGTTGCATTTCCGTTCACAGATCTGTATTTGATCATTCTTGTACACTGCTGATATCAGATAGTAGCATGTCTTCTATAACGCAGCTTGACATGGCCAACAGTCATAGAATACAAGAGTCTAACAGAAGAGAGGTAGTGGTATGTTGACTTGATTGTGCTGAGTCATTATCAATGAACAATATCAATACAAAGTGAGCTGGAACCACAGCCCCTAAGCCTTTCAGTGTCATCTTTTCTTTTTCTTTTTGTTATTGTTATTATATAGTGCTTTACAACTAACATTTAAGAGATTTAGAATGGTTATACATATTTATCTGTTAGAATCATAGGGTTGGTTGGGGAAGTAAGCAAATATCAGCTTCACGGTGAGCTTGTTTGAACAGGCCAGACACCCAAGCATACATTGCAAAGGAGTCCAATGAAACAAACATCACCCGTCAATTGATCTTGGCCTCGATGGGCAGAGCTTAGATAAAGTAGGTCGGTGTGTGGGTGGTTCATCTCGTCCCGTGATGGGCCATTGCACATCTGCCGGCTGAAGGAGGGTCTCATGGCAACGCAACCCACCTCCTTTCCCGCCTAATTAGAATTAATATAACAACCTCCCTCCGTGGGCGAGAGCGACGCGCCGTGGTGCCTCATTCTGCAATAGGACGCCCCCATCCACGGCGCCCTAAAACGGGCCATTGTCCAATCCCGACGCAGAGGGCTAAGTGCAGCGTTGATGGGCTCCTGCTGGTCGCGCGCTTTGGGTGCCGGCGGCAGCGTCGCATCCCCGACCAAAACGTCGTCGTCGATTGACACCGACGTAGGAGTAGGGTTCATCTATTCCCATGTCGTCATGTCTTGGGCCGGAGCCACGCACCCGGTTTGAGACTTGCCTCCGTCGTCCAGTTGGTCGAGGAGCTGGTCGAGAACAGGGCGATGGATAGATGAAGCATTGCTATTTTGGTACGGCGAAATGCAGTATATATTAAGTCTGCGACTCTCTCCATCTGTCCATCCTTGCTTGCGCAGGGAGAAGGAACAGTCTCGTGTTGACAGACACGTTTGGCCGTAAGGGACTGTAATTCAATATTGCACTCTTAGCAGGAAGACACCTACCGATATGCATTGGCTCCCGTCGTCGGTGATAGGGGCAGCCCTCGCTGGCACTGGTGCGTGACAATGTTGCCCTCCTATAGACGAAAGTTGCTAACATGACCCTGCAGCCCTGTCACAGGTGACACCCGCCTTTCCAACCTCTTGCTCCGGCGTCACCGCCGCTAAGTATCCTTACACCGTCGACTCGGCATGGCAGATCACAAAGATCGCCAACGGCCTGCGTCAGCCACGGACCATCATCTTTGACCCGCTGGGCAACATGCTGGTGCTGCAAGCCTCCTCCGGCGTGTCGGTCCACACGTTCGGCGACAACGGCTGCATCAACAGCACGAAGATCCTCTTCCAGAATGCCGGGCTCAACCACGGTCTCGCTCTCACCCCTAATGGTAAGACGCTCTACGCCAGCACGGCCACGCAGGTGTGGTCGTGGAACTACGATGCCGCGACCCGCCTCGTGTCCGGCCAGAAGACGGTGATCACGGGCATGTCGCAGGGCGGGCACTCGACGCGAACCATCGCCGTTTCCCCCAAGAACCCGAACATCGTCCTGGTCTCCGTGGGCTCCAACTCCAACTGGGATTATGCCTCCGGCACTCCCGCGGCCGGCCGTGCGGCGGTCAAGGCCTTCGACCTCAGCAAGGTCCCTGCCAGTGGATATAGCTACAACACGCAGGGCGTCATGGTCGCATATGGCGTGCGCAACGAGGTTGCCATCGCCTTTGACCCGAACGGCCACGCGTGGGGTGCCGAGAACAGCGGCGACGATTTCAAGAGGACGGCCAACGGGCAGTCGTTCGACATCCACATCGACAACCCGGCCGAGGAGCTGAACTACTGTGAGTCCCCTGTTCCCGCCTCGCCAAGCTCGCTGGCGTAAAGCAAAGTTTCAGAAGTTGACTGCGAGCATCTAGTCGGCGACCCGGAAAGCCCGCGATCGCCGAACTGGTTCGGCTACCCGACCTGTTTCACGGTCTGGGAGCCGTCCCTCTTCAAAGACACGACGGCGCTCAAGACGGGCTCGCAGTTCGTTGTGTCGCCCAACGCGACGTTCAACGACGCGTCGTGCAACACCCGCTCGAACCCGCCGCGTCTCAGCTTCCCCGCGCACATAGCGCCCATCGGCAGCGTGTTCGACAAGACGGCCTCGAATCTGTACATCACGTTCCACGGGTCGTGGGACCGACAGCCGGCGGCGGGATACCAGGTCGCCGAGGTCCCGTTCACCAAGACGGCCGACGGCCTCTACGACCCCGTGGCGGCGCCCGACTCCAAGACGGGCTACAAGACGATCCTGTCGTCGCAGAACCCGGGCAATTGCACCTCGCCGTCGCTCACGCAGAGCACCTGCTGGAGACTGGCGGGCGTCGCCTGGGATAACGCGGGCCAGAAACTCTACGTCAGCAGCGACAACCAGGCCGACGGGGAGATTTTTGTGCTGCGGAAGAAGTAGGCGGGGTACTCCGTAGATCCTCCCTCTCCCTCCTAGTGATGGATTGGGCAGGAACCTGTTCCGGATGAGCCATTTGTTGTTGAAGGGATGCCTCTGATGAAGCACTTGCACGGGTGCTGTTGTTGCTATTGGTATAAGACTCACCTCTACCTCTCAGTCGATACGTGTATCATTGGGTATATAAGTAAAACCTAGACATGTAGATACATAAACTTACACTGTCGCTGCCTTTGATGTAATTGCGAGTGCATACAAGTCTCATTGCAGCAATGATGTTCCTTGTTTACTTAAGTATCGTGGGGTAGGAATTCTGGAAAAACCGGTTGAGTGAAATCTCTGCAGATGCAAGGAATTTCAAACTCGGCAATACTATTCATGAGCGGATTTCGGCCGCCATTGGGAAGATGTATGTGTCGCTCTCTGTCGACTTTGGTTTTATTCAAGTCTATTTTGGACATCGGGAATGGAGACGAGTGACGGCTCCTGGTCTGACAGCAGGAACCGCACTTACAGGCCAGGCGATCATGCGGAGAGATAAACAGACACTACCATAGGCGTAATTAGAGTAGCCGGGAGTGGTTTACTTTTCTCCTCACTATATTGTAAATGTACATTTCTAGATTTCATCGTACGACACCAAAAATAGCCGGCCGTAAGACTTATTCTCTTTTTTTTCAACTAAAACAGTCACGTGTGTACACATAACTGCATGTCTGAAAGAAACGAGTTCTATACTAATGTAACACCCTATATAAACTCCGCGTTGCGAATAATTGCCATTCTTATCATGTTCATGCTAACCGACCTGGGGCAAGAATAGCTCGCTTGTGACCACAACACTTACATGTGCCGGCCTGCTGGAGTGCGTTGTTACTCTGGTTCATAAGCGAGTGCGTGGCTGGGAAGCCATTCGTTTGTAGAGTAGGTAGGGAGGTAAGGGGCGAATGGAATACAGGGAGAGAGGGAGTTCGTCTATTGAGTCACCTTGCTGTTGCATAGTGCCACAATACAATATTCACCTGTCGATCACTCGAACGCGATAAGGCCTTGCACTACGGAGTAGGAGCCTATGTGATCTATTTGACTTGCTCACGGACACCGCTGTGCAGTCATGGGACTTCATGGCGTGTCCTGGTAATTTTTGATACAGGGGCCAAAGTCAAAGTGTAGATTATCAAGGAAGCGCGGCGTCGCTTTGTGCGCATTCTAATAGGCTAGCCTAATTTAAAGAAACTTGGAACTTATAGACCACATCAGGGAGGTATTTTCATGTTTGTCTGCAAGCTCTCGTCGTATACCAGTCACAACAGGGCAGGGGGAAGTTTCGGCTCGACAGTTTAACTTATTGGTGGACGCCGTTGGCTGTAGGCGGGAACAGGGTGGCTACTCTATCTTACCTCGCGAAAATCCTTATTACTATGATATAAAAAGCACCTCAACTATTCTTAAGCGTGTCATAATACCTATACGAACAGCCGCAGGCGTCAGGCTGTCTGACATGATAATGTTCTGCTTTTGGTAGAGACCGGTATAGTCGTGCAGTTCTATCCCGTGACAAAATTTAACTTAACACACGTCTGCCGGTGGTTTCTTGTTTGTCGCTAATCCTTACCTGTGGCATGTGAAGTGTATTGACAAGCCTGCGCGGCCTCTTTCTCGGTCTTAACACTACGGACTGAGCAACATGGAGATGCTGCGATCCTACACTACACTGAGTGAGTTTGCACACTGCCACAGAAGCAGAATCGACGGCCGAGACACAAATACAGCTGAGTCGAGCATACTGCGGGTTGATGAGACAGGAGTTTGTGAGGCCTTGCTCGCTTTTTGTCACGAGTTAAAACGACACACCAGGATCCTGGCCGCTTCATCATGACCGTGAGCTGATTGGCAATTACAGAAAAGGGCGCGACACCACAGGGATAATGGGAGGGGGTGTCGTTTGGAAGCACACGGCCATAATGACGGCTTTAACCAGTCGGCTGACATTCCGAGAGCAATGCCGCAGTGATCAAGATGTTTTTCAATCTGGTGAAACGTGGCAGCTTCTTGTGATGCGATAGCCTCCTATTCTAGGTATCGTATCAAGGGTACGGCCGACTTGCGTGACAAACCCTCAGAGCATGAAGCATGTTACGTGGCCAAAGGGAACGACAACAGTTCGAATCCGGAATGCCCAGTCTACGTCAGCTCTACGCTCTGCAAGATAGGGTTACTTATTATAAAAAGGTGTCGTCCCCTCTTCTCCTCTGGTCGGCCCAATATTGGCGAGCTTCATCCAACACTTAGACACACCCAATATCAAGACTCAAAAATTGTTCTTCTAGCTTCAGACTCCAGCCGTCACCATGCGCGCTTCACTCCTTCGCCTAGTCGCGATCCCGGCCTTCGCTGCTGCGGCCACCGCCATCAACATCGACCAATACCTCCCAGTCTGCGGTGTCGCGTGCATTGACGAGTCTATTGCCAAGCACACGACATGTGCCCCTGATGAGAATAGCTGCATCTGCGAGCAGATCTACTCGGTCCGTGTCGACGGCGAAGTCTGCTTGCGCGCTGCTTGTAGCGTAGCCGACTATGGTACGTAAAGAAAACTGATTCTGTTTCGAACGGAATATAACCCACTAACTAATAAATAGGCGCCGTCCAGACGGGCATTGATAAATTCTGTGCGGCAGTCAAGAGCGGTGTCGGCAGCGGAGATACTGTCACGGCATATTAGTTACCAATGCCAAATGCCGACGAAGAAGGGATCACCTCATTAACGGCATGGGTCCGGTAAACTGAGGGCTACGTAGCTTCGAAAATCTATAAAAAGAGCCCTTCGGCCCTCGCGATTTATTGAAATGAGATTTGAGAGGCAGCTCAGTTGAATGCAGTTACCAAGATCGTTTTACTTCTGCACAGCTTGTTCCAGTTCCTGACAGTCCGCAACCACACCTCTGTGATAAATCATAACTCCCACGACCTCCTTGACCACTATTACTGCTGTTACTCCATCTACTTCTCAAGATGCTCTGGCTTCTTCTCTCACGATGACTACTGAGGCCCCGCCCGAGGCTTCTACTCTAATTACAGACAGTCCTACCCAGACATCTCTGAAACAAAGGATACGTAGTTGATGGAACCCCGATAGACTTTGATATTCGTCTGTAACGACCGCCTGAACAGATATGCGCCAAATGTAGATGGACTACGCGCACCCTCCCAGACGTGATGTCATTTATCTAAGTGCTTGATTTGGAGGGCCCCTAGGGTAGATGCACGGCGAGTGATTCCCAATGATCACGGACACGCACCCTCGTGATGTTCAGCCAAGTGCTGCGATTTCTATTTAAAGATCTAAAATAGACAAGAGATACGTATACTATACTTACAAGGTCCTGGCATAGATTCGAAGGTGTATATGGCTTATACGGCTTACCCAGGGCGGCTGGTGGCTCCAAGACTGAAGCCATCGCCACGTCTGTAGGTCTGCAGGGTCCTGGTGGCCCTGGTGGTTTCACTACCCTTAGAACGAAGGCTTGCTCTAAAACAGTATTTTCTAATGACCGTTGTTGGCTGGGCACCCTTCGGCCCGAAGCGGTCTGGCACGCCGCTGACGGCCCGATTCCCGCCGTTGACTTCGTCAAGTTAAATGCAGTGAATTCAATCAATCTAGGTAGTTAATCCTCTTTATTGCAGCTAATTTGATCGGAGCTATGTATTATAGATAATTGTAAACGTTATATACTCTCTATCGCGTATATTGCGAAGCTGTTGCTGCAAGCGAAAGCTTAGAGCGAGTTCTACGAAGTTTGCATGTCTGGCTCTGGAGGTCAGCGATGTGACAGGCCGTTTCGGGCCGAAGGGGACCCGACTTCGACAAGAAGCACCAAGAGGTACGAAGTACGAAGTCGACTCAAGCTTGAGGTCCGTTCTATTTATTATTTATTCAGGGTAAACGAAACCTTCACATACCTACCTACGTAGCCAACCCGACGTCACCAGCACTTTCAAGGTGAACACTTCCTTCTCTCTTCTCTGGTACCTGTCGTAGAGCGGCAACATCTCCACGAAACTCTCCATCTAGATAGCAATGTCGCAAAAGATCACCGCCAAGAACCTGACATACGACAACTCCCTGCCGCCGTTCCTCGCGCGCCTCCGCGGCCAGCAGCAAGCCGCGCGCGGCGGCGGGCCGGACCCGATCCTCGCGGCGCAGCGCCGCCCGGGCCAGAAGCGCTCAGCGTCGGAGGAGGCCGAGGACGCACCCGTCGTCGTCGACGAGCACGGGAACGTCGTGGACCTGGACGACGGGCAGCTCGAGGGCGAGGGCGAGGGCGAGGGCCATAGTTCTCGACAGGAGCCGAGCGCCATTAACAATAATAACGATGAAGACGAGGAAGGGGAAGGGGAAGAGAGAGATGCAGCTCAGCGCAGAGACGGCGAAAAGGAAAAGGTGGCGAGCATAGGCGCCTCCCGCAAGCGCAAGGTCGGTCGCGTGATCGGCGAGGAGCAACCGGACGACAACAGGACGGAGAGGACGAGGCGCAAGAAGAACAACAACGACGGCGACGACGACGATGCACGGATCGCGAAAGCCAGCGCCGACGTGCGCCGACTCCTTCGCGAAGGCGAGGATGCCAGCACTCGTCCCCGAGATCACGACAACGGCCGCAGACCAGCGAGGAAACAACAAGATGCCAAGTCCGCGCGGGACCGGAAACCCTCACCATCACCACTACCACAACTCAAGCAACAACAAGAAGAAAAAGACGGGCCACGGCAGAAGACCATCAAGAGCACGAAGAAGAAAGCCGCGAAGAAGATCAAGTTGAGCTTCGGGGATGACGATGGCGAATGAAACGCTGTCCACGGCTTCGGAGTAAATAAACAAAAATCGCGTTCGCACCTCACATTCCCTCGCCTCTGGACCCAGGCCCGAGTCCCTGGTAGGAGAACGGCGGTGTACTCACTACGCCACCTAGCATAACCGTCGCCTGTCGTTCAGTTTGGGGTAGAAACCTCCCTGCAAGCCGCCACCTATGACAGTAAGTAATAGCAGCAGCAGGAGGAGGCGGCGGTCTACAGTAGCCGGGCGAGTGAGCATTATGTGCCAACAGCTGAAGTTTACAATGTTAAACGAGGTAAACTCTGCGAGCACGCCGTTAAGATGTGTCTCTACTAGGGCGCCTGCCAATAGTTGGTCGGTCGACATATTGACTTGGCTGATACCGGGTTTTCCTGAGCCGTCGAGTCGGATCGTACCTCTCACTCCCCATCCCAAGTAGCCTGGCATTTGTGGTTGTGCTCCGGGAAACATAGAATCCAGTGAGGCTATGCTGCTAGCTAAATCACATATTGATAGAACTAGCTATCATTGACATGTCAATGTTGATACTGGCGAAAAACCATCGGAAGATGATTTTGTGAAAACCTCATCACCCATCTTTGGTTATATAATATCGTGGTATGGCAAACTATATACAATGTAATTAATAATACGGCCACTATATCAATGAGAACCGCTGCGAAGTGACTGATCTCATCATGCTGAACTCTGAACGAAAGCAGAACAGATTACTCGCAAGACACCTGCCGCTCATGCAGGATGCCAGATAAGAATATTACGTAAACGCGTGTTTCCTTAGAAATCGCCACTCTCTCCATTAACCTATTCCCGTAACGCCTGGTGAATGCAGTTGCCCAAAATCGTGTTATGCCTCATCAAACCATTTCTAGCTCGCCTTGAATTTCATCTCGGGATCTCGGACTCGAGATCCCTAGTATCGGGACATGCGGTTCGGCGAGTAGGAGTGTTCGTAAGGGCTGGGTTGCGCGTACGGGTCGTCGGCGTACACAGTATTGCGTCGGTCTTCCTCCGGAAGTAGCTCCTTAACCTCCCAGTTGTTCATCCGCGTTCCGACGGAGAACTCTAGATCCTCTTTTGTGATAGAATCCCAGTACTAGAGGCAGCAAGGTTAGTCCGGCATACTGACAGAGTTTACGGCATGACACATACCTTGTAGATCATCATGACGGCAAGCAAGTTTCCGACAGTACCGAAAAGTAGGCCATCAACGTAGTGACTCGTGTTGTTGCATATGGTTGAGCTAACAGCGTAGAGGAGAACTTGTCCGATGACAAAGAAAAAGACGCCGAAAGCAATGTGGCCGAGGGGCCACTGGTCCTCCAAGGTACGGACTACTAGTAGAACTTGCATGGCTACGTAAATGACCAACTGAATGCCGTTCAAGAGGTATAGAACCACGAATAGTCCTACGGTGTTGACCGGTCCGAGCCCAGCCCAAGACTTGAAGGTAGCCAGGGAAACAAAGAAGGTTATGAGGAAGGCGGCAAAGGAACACAGTCGGAGCATCCAGAGTGACAAGGGCGTGCCATCTTCGTATAGCTGGAATCCGACGAAGCCGTTGATTAGGAGGCAGGTGACGAGCGCAGACGAAAAGCCCGCTTGTATGGCTACGAAGTAGGGATAAGGCTCGGAGCCCACGGGAACGACACCGGCGTCGATAATGAGGGAGAGGATGGTCAGGGAGAGAAAGAGATAAAAGAAGGTGAGGATCTCTTTACGGCCTACGGACAAGCATGTTAGCCATGTACGGGGTCCCATATATCTGCGCGAGAGACTTACCAACGGCCGTGAACTTGCCCCGGATGTGCAAGATCATGACGACGGTCATAGCGAGGGCGATGATGTGGAGAAAGCTGGAGGCACCCTGGAATATGATGGTATTGGCGAGCTCGATATTTCGCGCGAAGCAGTCGGTGTCGACGCCGACGCCGCTCGAGACGGTGGTCATGGGGCCGACGGAAGCACACAGCGGCAGCGGTGCCGTGTGGCAGATGTCGGTAAAGTCGCCGAAGCCTCCCATCTCGTCGAGGCTGATTATGGGACTAGCAATCTAGAAGGTGATGTGATAATGCTCGTCTCGGTCCAGTCGGTGGGCGACGGTGGTTCGGTAGCGGTTCGATAATCGTTTAGTAAGGTAGTGGGTGGTGCGGTGGCCGAATCGTGGAGTTGATGTTCGAGTCGGTTGCCGTCGAGATCGTGAAGCTGAAAAGAAGAACGAACGAACGACGATGATACCAAGTGCCTCGGAGCTAGATGAAGGGTTTTTTCTCCTGGTGTCTCGGCGAGGTTGGGCGATATTAGCAGTGGCTAGGTAATTAATTGAAGACGATGTCTCAGAACGAATGACTGTGAAACTGATGCGACCGGACGAAGTTATTCCATCGGCGGAGAAGGGTGGGCTGAAGCAGCGAGGGGTGTGTCTCGTTGCTGTGCCAGAAACAGAAAAATAGACTGGCTGGCTGGCTGGCCGACTTGGGCTGACGGGAAGGGATCGCTGGTAAAGGCGAGCGAATGGAAAAGAGGAGTTGGAGGAGTTGGCGATGCACTTGGAATAAGGACAGTCAGTGTACCTAGGTTCAGCTACTGTACGACATATGTACCTATGTACCTGAGCGTAAAGTTAGACACTAGTCCCAAGTAGGTAGTTTACACGCAGGTACCTAGGTAACCATTTGAATCATAAAGTGGATCTGTCTCAATAGGGGCCACAGAGGGCCGTCTGCAGAAGGAAAATTCATCAACGTGGCAGGGCAGCCTCTGTACACCTTCAGTACCTTAGGTAAGTACCTTTGCCCAGCGCCGTCTCGTGTTCGAAATGTAGCCCCGCTCTTAGACGGGTGCCAGTTTGGTGCTGAAGTCGAGAAGAACCAATGATACACTGCAGCGGTATTATGCGCTAACTTGATTTGGCAAGTAAAACGCCATTACGACTAAAGGCATGTTACAGGCAGCTGCAATTTTCATCCGTTTGGCCTTAGTCCCGCATTAGTACCGAATCGACTTCATCGTTTCCTTGAAGGTTTAAAAATACTCATAAAGCACTGCGAATTTTGGCATCTGTTTATACGAGATTCGGATATAACTTGGACAAAGTATTGCATAATATCAAGGGTTTGAATTTGCCGCTCGGGGTTTCACGATATACGACTTTGCTCTGATTATTGTGATTGAAGATATCGATTGAATAGCAAACGTTGGAGACTTCGCAGATTTCCGACGGCGCCGATGAACCACCCACGTTGAGGAACCTTCGGTCGAGAAACGGGAGATTCTGGTGCAGCACCTCTATTCTAATACTTTCCATAATAGTATTGCACGGCTTTACTATATACTTAAAATTTCAGCTTTCCTATCACAAGCCTTTTGAGATTAACTCCCCCAGTGAACTGAACTCTAATACCCGGCCAATAATTCCAGGAGAGGGGAAAAGGGTGGAAGAATGGCAAATAGCTCGCCACGAGACAGAAAGCATCAGATTGACTCTGTTTTACTGATACTTCCTCGTCATTTCTTCGCAGCTTTCCAGGCACTATGGAGACCTAAAAAGGGGGCGTCGAGTAGCTCTACCGACGTTTCTGAATAATGAGGGCGTGCCACAACGCACACTAGATGACAAAGAGAGGGCCACCTGACCCCGAAGGGCATTGTACGGTAGGATTATCGCAGGCAATGGCAATCATCTAGAACAGCCTCTAGAGATACCTAAGCTCTGCCTAAGCTACCGCCGTCCAATGATGAGCCGCATTCTTGATTTCCTGTCATGAACGGCTAAAGTTGCTACCATCTAGTGCCGATCATCTCGATTGAGGTTGCGTCCTGATATCATCATAATGAGGGGTCCGTTGGTTTTACCCCAGATTTCTGACTAATGAGGATGGCAGTCTGGGTCTATATGTACGAAGCCTGGGCCTTTTCACTTATATGCTCCCTCAGTGTCTCGTGCCTTCATTCGGTTTCTCGGGATCAATCTTACTCTACGCTTGAAGAAAGCACACAAGGCATCTCATCTAATTGATCAAATATCAGCCCCAAAGGCGGGCACGAAAAGAACAGCAACGACAGAATCATGTCAAAGGCATACTTGCTAGCCAAAGAGAAGTATCAGGCCGTCCTCGACGACGCCGGGCGCGCAGACTATTATTGTGAGTGTCACTCGGAGTCACACCTGCCTCTGTCTTGTATTTTCGTTAGCTGCCTCTATTCATGGCATTGGTGGGGTTTCCCAGGAACTATGAGACCGCGGCATACTCACGTTCTGCTAATAGGCCGAACGAATCGCGTCGGCGTAGGGCGCCACCCGTCTACAGGCGGATGTGAAGTGTCGAACAGGGTCGACCATCTCGAGCGACGCCGCAGCAGTACCGGCTCCGCGGCAGGGAGTCCCACGATCAGAGACAGGATCAGGGACTGGATGAACCGGCCTGCGTACTAGGCGCATTTGAAATAGATTGGAGTGAGGTCACGCGAGGAAATTTGTTCATCACCTCAATGCAGAGCAGTTTGCAAGAAGCTCGCGGGTAGATTGATCTAATGAGTCTAATATGTAACGAAGAGCTACCTACCCCCTTATCAAAACATGTGAAAACCGTTGAGCATACACAATATCGTGGCGCAAAGCAGGCAACTAACTAGTATCACAACCGGTTCGTAGACACGCGACATATTGTCATGTGTTAAATAAAACATTACAATATCTACGGAGAAGAAACAAACCCGAAGAGAAGCATTAATATTATATAGGTCGCGTAACGTGTTAACTCGCCAAATTTTTAGGCCCCCTTTCTGGTATTGAGCCTAGGACTTCATGATAAACGACACCATCCAGCCGGCCCCGCAACGACCTCCCACTCGACGGCTGATCCTCAAGCTCCACAGGACCGAGAAAGTCAGGACTCCTTTGGCCATTATCATGCGGCACGGGAGCCCAGTCGCCGGTACTTGTCTCAAGAATGGAAGACACGTGGGAGCTCCGTTTATGACCTGCGCTCGCGCGCTTGAATCCGATGATGGAACTCAGAGACGCCGAAAAGCTCCGGTGATGGGGAGAGGCCGAGGAAAGGGGGGACACGGGGGAGGGCTGTAACGCCGGGCTGCCGCCGAACGCATCTATAATCATATCAAATGTCAGCATCTCGCAATGAGAATACAGCAGGAGATTGTTGTTGGGGGGGGGAGGGGACTCGACCTCGATACGGACTCCAAGGTGGTTGTGATGAAATTATGATGTCCTCCTCAAGTTCTCTTCTTCTCCGCCTTCGATATCGCAAGAAGACGAATGCGATTATACCAAGGACGACTAGACCACCCAAGATCCCTCCGACAATGCCACCAATGGGCGTACCGGAAGCCCCTGGATTAGTTGAGGCTGGGTCTGAAGTAGGTGTGGAAGTTGCCAGTATTGAAGGAGTCGATGTAGTCGGGAAGGTGGACGAAGTTGCTTTTATTGAAGAAGTCGATGTAATCGTGAAGGTGGATGAAGTTGTTTTTATTGAAGAAGTCGATCTAGTCGTGAAGGTGGACGAAGTTGTTGATATTGGAGGAGCCAATGAAGTCGTGAAGGTGGATGAAGTTGTTGATTTTGCCGAAGTCCTCGCAGTGGCCGTCGTCAAGAATATTGATGCCCTGCTCGAGTCGTCGGCTAAAGCAGCGCCCACGAGATCATCTTTCGGACAAACACCCTGATTATCGCACGGGTTTGATGCGCAACATCCCATGAATGTTGGCCCATTTGTACATGTATACCACGGCGCGGACTTCGTCGACGCGACACAAGCCTCAGCTGGAATCAAGGCATACTTTTTCGGGTCAAAGCTAGTAGGGCGCACGGCAGAAGCAGGGCATCCGTTTCCACTCCCATTACACGGGTCGACGTCGCAGCATCCAAGAAACCTGACCTCGCTATCTTGACATATGTACACATCGCCACCCGATGGACAAGACAGCCCCAGATAGCTGATAGGATCGTAGCTCATGGTGTGAGGAATTTAGAACCCAGCAGCTACAACCTAGTGTAAAGGGGAAGAAACGACAAATCAGGAATCAAAGACGACTACCAAACGAAGAAATGGGAAGCAAGATGGAACGAACGGGAAGGCTACGTTATCAAGACATCGAGTAATTGATATCCGCATGGCTGGGTCCACAGCGACGGCTAAATCATGCGAGTCTTGGAAGATTCGATATTTTAAGCCTCGTTCTTATCGGCAGAGGCGTCTAACACGACGAGGGAAACTCCAGAAAAGCAAGTTCTGTTGGCGTAGCCTGCATATTTGTTGCATATTTGATTGGGCTGTGCCACGATCACAAGGTCAACAACTAATAGTGCGCAATCTATTTTGGGAACAGAAGCCACCAAAAAACCATCATGGTGTCACCCACATCCGTGTATTAACAGGTATGAGCCTGAGACCGCACAAGCAGAGCGAATAACAAGTTCTTACTTGCTCAGTGTATGTGCTTCCAGCTAAATGCTTTGTCGGGCGAGAGATGTTGTGACTTGCAAGGCATGCGGAGACCGTCGCCTGCCCCCTGTCTTAGCCCCTTGTTATCTCGAGCTGAGCGGTCTTGTCCAGATCTTGATTTTCGAGTATTGCCGCGAACGCCACAGCACGGTGAAGATGTCTGCTAATAGCGCCACTACCTCAATAGAATCCGGCGTAAGAAGTTGCGGAATGGTGGCTTTGGTTTGCGCCTTTTAGTTGTGTTCAAGCTGCTTTTGATACCAGAAAATCCTCGGGCGCTATTTAAATGGCTAGAACATCTTCATAGCATGAATCTGCCGCGAGGTAAAAACCTATGAACCATATACATGTCCAGATCAAGAATGGCAGAGACGCTTGCTCAGGCAGCGTTGTCGGGTCGGCTTGGCGAGTAGATGACTGTGTTATTGGCCTTTATAGCTGCATAAATTAGTACGCAGACTCTCGACGAACGAACAAGGTTGAGACCTTTTCACGACATACTAATACGTCTGCTATATAGGCAATTTTAGGCTTTGCAATCATATGACAGTTTCTAACTGTCGCACACAAGTATCCACCCCGTCGCTTGTGTATACTGTCTCGGTCTAGGCACTCGGCTCACAACATCTTGATCGAGGCTGGATTCTGTAATTTCATTAGCATGGGCTGTTGATTATGACCTAACTGGGTACTTGCGTCGCCCCTATACTCTCACTCAGTAAGTAGCTCTGCTCTGATTTTTCGAAAATGAACTGTCGGCTCGCAAGATCTTTGGAATTACCGATCGCATCGAGGCTTACACGGCAATCATGAGTTTTGAGATCGCCTATCTGCGTGAGGTCTGTCCCTGGTGGTATGGAATTTATGATCAAGGATTGACGAAAGGGACAGTGAATGGGCGTATCTAAGTACCCAAGTAATAACCGCAAGGCAGTAGTCGAGGAAAGGAGTAAAGTCTTGCAGGAAGCCCAATATACTTGTCTTTAATGCAGATAGGCCGACTCGAAAGACAAAATCCGAAGAACGCGGACAACACGACTTTAAATTCTTAGAGATTAAGAGAAGAGGTAAGGATTGATAACTTCTAGGGCCTTGCGGTAGGAGTGACAGGCCGTATACATGGGGATCTCAGTACAGTGCTCAGCTCCAGCGGAATATACACCTTCCACCAGCACCGCCACCACCTGTGGGAAAGAGTTGGCATGCCAAGAGTGCCGAGAGTCCTTGATCAGGTCCACGGTACTTTGAAAAGAACTAGATGAAGTTGTAGCAACCGTCTAGATAAAAACATAACACGATCTATGCGAGTGGATTGCGATAGAGCAGCAATTTACTTTATCGTGAAAAGGGTATTACGAGTCAAATGACTGTTTCGGTTCACATCAGTCTATTTACCCTGCGGGGCTCTGTTTTATTACATGTTTTCTTGTGTAGAACTGATATCTTCTGCCGAAATATGCATTGGCTGGTCAGCTTCTGAAAATCGCACGGCCCACTTGTGATCATCACGAGCTCGCAGTTCTACCATAATGCCGTAGTCGGGTTGGCGAATCGTGGTCCCGAGTGCGGTCTTTTCCGTAGTGGGAGGTACCCATCTGCCGCCGGATGGTTTCGCATCAAATCGCAGGACAATGAAAGACGCAAAGGCTAGGATCTCCGTGGCTGCGAAATGGCGACCAGGGCAGAGGGTTGATCCACCCCCGAATGCACGGAAAGCCACAGGGTCGTAACCCCGGCCCAGCTTGCCAGTATTTTGCAGAAACCGCCGGGCAGAAAACTCGTCGGCATTCTCGCCCCATACGGACCGGAGGTGATGATGTCCGGCTCCGGGAATGAACACCATGCCCCCCTTTCTAACAAGGAACTGATGATCTAAACCCGTGTCTTCCAAGACCATGCGGGTTGATATGCCGATGCCGTAGCAACGTAACACTTCTTGAAAAGTCGAGAACAAGAGGGGGCACCCATTCTTAACACAAGCCATGTCAATTAGGTGAGTACCGTCACTTTCTTGGATAGCCTGCTCTAGCTCAGCGCGACAGGCATTAAGAAGCTCGGTATCAGAATATAGGTGGTAGATAAGCCAAAACGTAGCTGGCATTGTATTGCTCAGTAAAGCAAGGGTGCCTGTCACCTCGATTCTGGCAATATCGGCATTCGCAATACCCCTGGCGGAAAAAAAGTCATGTTTCGCCTTGATTAAAGCAGGTGGCTCTGGGTCGTCATGTCCAGCTTCGTCGAAGTAACGCCGGAAAGCATGGCCCAGAATATTCCGAGCCTGGACACTTTTGCGAACGTGAAACTGGGTAGGATATTGATCATGAGTCTCACAGATCCCCGTTCGTACGTGCTGGGAGCCAATGTTAGAAAACTTGCAGAGCCTGGAAGACTGGAGAGGGGCATGTGTGTATTACAAGAAAGCTTTCTGTATTACTGGGTCTCTAAACGGATTCTGAGGACCATATACCCCGTCTGTAGTCGCTATCATTACTTGGTGATATACCCATTCCACCAAATTGAGTCTGAGAGTCGTCTTGGTCCTTGCGACTTTGTCCAAAGATGTCGCAATGGTTTGGACCGCGTTCCTGTTGAGCAAATTCAACTTCGGGCCGGGACTAAGAGTAGGACGGATAGCACTGGTCATCCCATGGACGAAGCCGTCATCGCTCGGATGATTCTCGCTGATGATCTTGGCGGCATCCGGGCTGACTCCCATAACAGCCGAGGCCATCCGAACGAGGACCGGTGCAAACGAAATAGTGCGAACATGTCGCTAGACAACTTGGACTAGCCGAGGCGAGTTGACGACATCAAGTCTTATAAAAGGTAGTCGTAGCGTATACATGGGCCAGTGGCCATTATTGGTATTTAGTATGATGGTTGAGATGGCGATTGAGACTAATATGGCTGCAGCATCAGCACTCCTAAGGATCCCTCACCTTCGAGGGCTCCAGTAGCGGTACCCCCTCCAACTCATAGCCAGTATGGGACTGACGAAGGGGATCGATGTATCGATTGCTGGCGGCTCATCGAGACTCTGAGTGCGCTGCAGTAGAGCCAAGGCGAAAATGTAAGTTGCGAAAATGCCCGGAAAGGCAGCGAGTAGAAAACC
Source organism: Nemania sp. NC0429 (assembly GCA_022578495.1). Lineage (NCBI taxonomy): Eukaryota > Fungi > Ascomycota > Sordariomycetes > Xylariales > Xylariaceae > Nemania > Nemania sp. NC0429. The sequence continues at coordinate 36,260 of MU392217.1, forward strand.
CGCCATAATCTCAGAGCCAAAGTCGTAGATAATCCGAAGAATAGGTTGCTGTTAAGTGTTGACGATGAGAGAGTGGGCGAGCTCGCTCAGCTACACAGTTGAAAGAATCTAGGCCAGTGCCTAAGCTGCATATTATTCGCCGTAAGCCCTAAATTAAGCTAAGTAAGGGGCCGCCCCTTTGTTACGTATTGTATCCTAACAGGTCAATGTGCTCTGCTCCCCGACACTGCATCTTGGGTAGTATCAGAATACTCTAGGTACCAATTTATATGTTGTAGGATCCCATCATCTACTTCCTTATTATGCTGGTTTATTATATCACTTCACTCGCTCCGGTTACCACCTCACAACTGTCAACATCCACACCACGGCGACAACCCGGAGCGGTCAAGCATTCAAGTCTTTTCTCTCAATCATACGATTCAATCGCTTATCAACTATCGGACAAGCTGGTTCTTATCTTTAGCAGCACACACGACTGCCGGTATCGCCACACCATTGTCGACCTAGCTTCTGTTCTTGGGAGGGTCCGCTTTGTCTTCGGTCGACGTACTCTCCTCCTCCGCCGCCGTGTTTTCGTTGTCGAATGGTCCAATCACTATCTTTTCGAAATAGTTGCGAGGAAATGGCGAATGACGCTGAAGCCAAGAATTGCTCTGTTGTTTTTTGAGGGAGATAGTTGCCACGAGATCGCTGTCCTTGACTTGACGGCGACTCTTCGACAGCGCAAACCGACATCCGGGTGTGCCCGGTGCCGTCTCTCCTGGGCGTTCCGTCGGCTTTTCCCAGTCTACGTATACCGTAATGGTATTACACAAGGGAGGAATCTCGAGAGACTGGAACTGAGGACCGTCTGGAAACACACATGTTAGTAGTTATATAACCCGGATTGGTAGTGATTAGGTTTGAAAGCCAGACAGACCTGGGATAATATTACTGTTGGAGGCCTTGACATTTTGTGTCGAAGGATCATAGTATAGAACTCTTTGAGTAGCTGGCATCTCGTAGAAAGTTACGGTCGATCCGGTGTTGTTCGCGAACAGACTTCTCACCTGGAACCGAAGTAGAATGCGAATGGTCTCTTAAAGTATGAGGAGGAGATTCCTGGCTGCTCGGGGGAGGGCAGTCGGCATACCTAGTCAACCATCCTCTCAGCGCAGGGTGAGGCGACAAAGTGACAAGTCATTACCGGCCGGATTCAGTGGCATCCTGTCATACTCAGCGGATTCATCCAATTGAGAACGTGGAACAAGCACAAACACGCGGAAGCACTTTGTAGCTCAGCCACCACCGTCACTGTTTCTGAAACTGCCACGATACGCAGATATCTCCACATGTGTATGTCCGACCCGAGATGGCTCAAGAAATGAGCCGTAGCCAAGTAGTTACGCAGCTGAGCCCGGTAAGAGAATACAAGCGAAGTATTGCCTTTTTTGCTGCGTTGAGCTTTAACCTTTCCCGCAACATCGCAAAAGGGTATAGAATCATAAGGCTCCCACATACTGCGCGAGAGACAAGGGGTCATATTCTCCTACCACATTTGACCATAGGATATGGCTATAAGCTTGTTTGGATGAAAGTAACACGCTCCTAATACTTACGTTACCTACATCAGCACACAGATTCCAACTGGAAGCAATGTGTGAAACTAAATATTTGTTTGTGTGATGAGATGACAGTGCATATAAATGTTGACCTGTTTGTATGCAACTCTCAAGGACTGGAGGGTTTTAGCTTGGGAGCTGAAAAAAGGAGTCGACAGGTATGAAGAAGTACCTAACCTCCATGTACTAGGTACTACTCTCGCTACTCACCTAACCCACGTATCTAACCTAAGTGGTTCTGTCTGCTGACTAAGGCCCTGCGCTCTCCAGCTCACAGCGGCCGTTCGCCGCCTTTTGCTCCGTCTTGGTCTCGGCACTTCAAACCTCATCTTCCTTGGTAAATGCCATTTTGAAAGAATGCGGAAGCGATCGACAGGTATTGGTTTACACACCTCGACTGTTTTTCCGCTCTTTACTCTTGATTATGAGCCCTGCATTAAAAGTATTGTCTTGTTGGTTTCGACGAAGTAATTTTATCAACTTACTTACCTCCATAGGTATATATATACAAAATATATACGTCCGGACAATCACTCATTGAAATGACTGAAACGGGACGGAATCTACCAGTTGGCAAGCCTTTTTGTCTATACCAGGTATCTAGCTCTACTTGTATCCGGGTTGCCTATTTACACGCCGGCCGCAAGGTGGCCGATGCTGTGCCCGTTTGAACTATGTACGTCGAAATATTATTGTGAGTGGGACGAATTGTACAGAAGTGCGTTGAGAGGTATGCTTACTTGGCCGATCTGTCCATTTCTTGCTCTACCCCAATCCTAAACAACTACTTTCCGAAGCTCTTCAGCTCGTTAGCCTTTTTTTTTTTTTTTTTTTTTTTTGCACCACCCCAAACCTAAACAAATACTTTCCCCAGCCATTCCGCTCCTTTTCATTTTTTTTTTTTTTTTTTTTTTTTTTCGGCTTTTTAGCTCTTTCGCGCCGATTTGCTTTTAGCTGCCATTTCTGCCATTTCTGCCCCGGTCTTAGACTTCGACTCAGTCACCTTACGTTTTTTCATTTCCTTTTCCGCCGCTTCCGCCCTCAGTCTCTCCGCTCGTCTCCCTGCTCTGTCGGCCTTCTCGAATGCACGTTGCTCGGGAGTCTTCAAGGCTTTCGCTTCTCTCCTAAGTCTCCTCTTCTCCATCTTTTTTTCCTCCTTGGCCTTCTCCGCCTGCTCCATTTTCTCTAGATTCGCACGAATGGCCGCCCCCCACTCCGCCAGCTTCTCTGGGTTCCGCACGAACTGGAGCACGAGCTCTCGCGTCGCCAAGGCGTCCTCGAGCGCAACGTGCGGGCCGCGCGTCTTCTGCACCTCCACGTCCAACAGCTCCTTACACGCGGTCTTCAGGCTCCAGTTGCGCGGGAACTTCTTCGCGTCGCCGAAGACGGCGAGCGACATCATGGTCATGGAGTCGATGACGCGGTCGGTCGCGATGCGCAGGATGCGGAGATCGTTGGCCAGCGCGTGCCCCATGAAGATGGTGTCGCGGGTCGCCACTTCGAAGATATGTTCGCGTGCCTCTTCCCACCCGCGGAGCACCTTCCGCGGTTTTCTCTTCTGGGTCCTCAGCATTACCTTGTTGAGGCCCGTGAACGCTTTGCGCCAGTCGGTGACGCCGTCGCCCGGGTCGACAATGCTGCGCAGCACGATTTTGCCGCTGAAGAAGTCCACGACTGCGATGTGGATGAGGCCCTGTTCCCTGCCTTTCAGCGAGACCATCTCACAGTCGATAGCGAGCGCCTGGTACGTCTTCGGGCGGAAACGGGCGTCGTCAGGGTCGAGAGGGTCTTCATTCTCGTTCAAGTCCCGGGGATCCGGGGCCGCTTCGTTTTCGGGGTTGTGCGGATTAAGCGTTTTGGGAAGGTTTTCCGCGGCGCTGGGGTCCTGCTCTTCCGGGAGGACGGGGAAGCGTTCGGAGGCGCGACGCTTGCTGTCGAGGAGGTGGGGCTCGAGGAGGTCGTACACTTCTTTGGGGTCTATCGGCCCCGAGGACCATCTGTAGTGGTGTTTGGGTTTTAGCTGCGGCTTGCTCCATTTGGCGCGCCACGGACTGGCGGAGAAAGGGCGCCGGTGAGCCGGAGCGACGGCCACCACGTTGTTGCCGTTCTGAGAAGACACACACGGCGCCTCGATGATGTAGCTCGGAGGAGGGCCAAAGAGAACAGGAGCAGAAGGAGCAGAGCCCGGTCGGTGGTTCGCATGTAGAGTCCTGCAGCGGATGCTACGAAGACCGAGGCTGTAGGGCCTGCATACGACTCTATAACAATTAATACATGGCCAGCTGTCCGAGTGGCTCCGGATGAAGCATGCTCATCTCACCCGCATCGTCTTAGGGCTCTCATTGTAGCAAGTTGCCGTAGAGCCATTGGCTGTGATATCGTAGAGTGATCTGAATACTTACTTACCATAAGTACCAGGCACCTTAAAAAAATCAAGGGTACCCCGGACTGCTTACCTAAGTAATTATAGCTCCACTTTCGTACTTGTCGCAGGCTCGGCAGGCACGGTACGAAACACGTGGCTAAACCTTTTTCAGCAGCTGAAACATAATGGCCTAGGGCTGTCGCAGCTCTCGAGGACGCCCGAAAAAGAATAAGTGACGCTGAAAGCATACCTAATGGACAGTCCGACGACAGAAGATCCGATGAGTGTGCGTCTTGCAACAAGGGTAAGGATCTTCTGCAAATAACTAACATATCATGGTCTGGGTATTCACTAGGCTTGCCTACGCTTTATTCTTGACAAGATATTTTGATGCTCCTATGCCAGCAATCCAGGTATATGTAAAGTATGTACTTCGTGCCCCTAAAGCCGGAAAAGGGGGGGGACTGCTTCCATCTCTCGAGCATCACCACGATTTCATCTGACATAACAAATAATTATCAACTACTGCTTTTTGTACGGGCTGCCTGGGGCGTTTACCTATAATTAGGATCGAGCAGGTTGAAAGCGACAGGCGAGAAACCGCGTGCTTTCCTTTGAGAGACTCTGACTTACCCACCTACTTATTGATCTGCGTCTTTGGCCTCCCTTTTTTTTGGGCTTCGTCCGACCTGCACGCTTCACCCGAGATGATACCTTTATGTCAGCGTACGATTTGAAAAGTTGGACTCTCATTGTATCACTAAATACGCAATACACTAACACCGATTAGCGCCGGCGGTTAGGTGGTAAGTAGGCATGCCACCATGGCATTTTGGAGATATTGACGTCAGTCTCTCATAGGTGCTTGGCTGAAGGATTTCCCGAACGACCTCCGAACCATTTCGGAAGTGACCTACTAAGTACACACCTTGGCTAGTGGCCCGGCAAGCAGAGGGCTACACTACTCAGCGTTGTTGGCGAAAGAGCTTACCTATAATTACGACTGGGCCCTGGAGAGCAAGAGCTTGTTGCCCGTTTGGCTTTAGCTAGAGCTACCTAACCGGCGTTGAGTTAGATTCTCGGTGCTAGCCCATGCAGTATACACTATAGGGTCGTACCCGTGAGATTGCCGGTTGCTTTCCTGCAGGACCTCGCCTTGTGGTCATCACTGGTAACCATCGTCTCGGGATTTGGAAAGTGTGCCGTATAAAGGTATGCTACCTCCGGGAGGCCGGTGATTATCGGGTTGTTACGTTATACGTATTAAAAAAGCGGCAGCTGCTGCTCAATTGCGACTTGTTTAACGATATTAAAATAGAGTCCTATTACATGACACTGACTTCTGACACTATAGACCTGGCAGCTCGTGTTCCAACTAGGTAGCACGTGATCTATCAGAAGCAGCTCTGTAAAAGGTTTATGGCTTTGTACATGTAGTGAGCCACATTGTCAAATATAGCTGTAGAATACTTGAGGTGCCATAGTAAGTCTGGCCAACGTGAGAGCCAAAGAAACCGTTCTAGCTATTCCGAGGACCGGAGGCTTGATAGAAATTTAAGATTACCTAACACAATATGAGCTTCCCGCCTTTTTAGGACCGGGCAAAGAGTGCTAATAATAACCATATTGCCTTATGAACTGCCACCCCTAAATAATTTTAGGTATAGCTGTTTCAGGAGCCCGCGGATTGCGGCTCGGCTGCGGCTGGTTCATTATCAGTTTCTAGTTAGGCCGTTGCCTTTGGAGGCTGACTTCCCACCGGCTACTTGACTACGTAGGCAGGCTAGGTGACTGGTCCCAGCTAAGTAGTTGGCTTTTTGGCAGCTTGCTTCTAGTTAGGTAATGATTTTTCCGTTGGACAACTGCCTCCTGGCGAGATGATTGGCTTTTGGACAGGGGGTTAGCTTCTTGTTCAACGGCGTGCTTCTGGATCGGTGCCTGTCATGACTGGCTTTTCGTTTGACAGCTGGCTTACGGCTAGGTGTTTAGCTTTTTGCTTGGCGACTGGGCGTGGTTAAGTGACTGGTTTAGTTAGGCTGTTGGCTGTTGCTTCGGGGTTGTTTGGTGTTTTGGATGTAGCCGTTGCCTTTGGATGGATTTTGATACTAGCTAAATCAAGGCGTACAGACTGCGAGGGACTGGCTAAGAGGCTGGCTCGATGTAAACCCCTGGGCCTATTAATTATTTTGAACCTTATTGGTGGCTATATGGCTTGAATGGCTATATATAAGGAACTTCTTCTCTCTCGACGTTTGGAAAGTGTAGGAATGAAATGACCACTCCGCTGCCCTCTGCGGCCTACTAAGCCCTATACCATTTATTATAGGTGCAGTATGTCTATCTATTCACTCTGTGCTACATCCATCTAACACATCCATGGTTCTTTGCAGGATTAGTTAGATATATAAGGCTTAACAATCAGCCATGGCAAACGTACTCGGCGCCGAGCCATCCCAGGAGTCCGAAAGCGCCAGGAACGACGAAACCGATGCGCTTGTCGCCCCCGATGAGTTCAAATATACGTGGCGCATCTGGTGTGTGTTTATCGCTCTGGCCTTCTTGGCCTTCATGGCGGCCATAGACTCTACGATCATCACCACTTCTCTTCCAACAATCACTCGAGAGATCGGAGGGACAGGCGTGTATGTCTGGATAGCAAACTCGTACCTATTCGCCTCTACGGTGCCGCAGCCCCTGTATGCCCAGATAGCGAACGTGTTCGGGCGCCGGAACCCCCTCTTCGTGGCTATAGCCTTGTTTTTCATCGGCAGCGGCGTCGCAGGCGGTGCCCACAATCCGACGACCCTGATCGCCGGGCGCACCATCCAAGGTCTCGGTTCGGGCGGGCTGTACGTCCTTTCCGATGTTATTATCTGCGATCTAATACCGCCGCGATATCGCGGCCCTTTTCTGAGCGCTGTTCTCTCTACCGCTGCTATTGGCACGACGATCGGGCCCATCATTGGCGGCGCTCTCGCTGAAGCTAATTGGCGTTGGATCTTCTGGATCAATCTCCCCGTGAGTCGGAGCCTGATCACAAACTTCACGGGTTGGTCGGCGCTGACTGTTCATCATAGGTTGTGTCGGTCTTATTCTTCATGATTGTGTTGGCCCTTCGGGTGAAGTATAAACGCAGCGCGACGTGGCGCGCTGCACTGTCTCGCGTCGACTTCCTAGGCAACGCGATCTTCATCCCTTCAATAGTTTCTCTGTTCTTCGGTCTCATTATGGGAGGGAACAACACGGCTGGCTACCCATGGCGCTCTTGGCGAGTGATCTTGCCATTGATTCTAGGCGTAGTCGGCTGGGTTTGTTTCCACATATACGAATCGTCGTCGATCTGCCGCGAACCTAGCGCGCCGCCGCGATTGTTCAAACACCGCACTTCCGCTATAGGCTTTTTCATGATATTCCTCGCAAGTATCGTTCTCCAGGGAATCAGTTACTTCCTGCCAATCTACTTTCAGGCAGTCAAAGGGGCTACGCCTCTGCTCTCCGGCGTGTATTATCTACCCTTCACTGTTGGCCTCATTCCCCTGGCAGGGCTGGCTGGAGGTTTCCTGTCCAAGACTGGAAAGTACAAACCGGTTCACTGGGCCGGATTCGCTCTGTCCGCCACTGGCGTCGGCTTGTTCTCGATTCTCAAGGAAAATACACCTACCGGTACTTGGATCGGCATCCAGTTGGTTGCAGCAGCAGGCGCCGGTTTCATCTTCACGGTCACACTCCCGTCCACATTGGCACCCCTTTCTGAAGCCGACGTCGCTGTGGCTACAGGAACGTACTCGTTTGTACGCTCCTTGGGCCTTGTCTGGGGCGCCACGATGTCGGCTATCATCTTCAACAACCAAGTTGATGCTCATCTTGGGACGCTTAGTGACCCATCATATCGACCTCTTCTAGCCGAAGGTGCAGCCTATACCTTTGCTTCGGGTCCTGGCATGCAGTCTCTGCCCGCTACAATCAGGGCTGAGGTCATTCATATATACGTCGAGGCTATGCGCATTGTGTGGCTGGTCTTTGTTGGTGTATCCTCATTGGGCTTCCTGGTAACGTTCCTTGAGAAGCACGTTGAGTTGAGGACGGAGAATACGAGTGAGTTCGGCTTGGTTGGCGAGAAGACAACAACAGGAGAGCCTGAAAAGGGAAGGGCAACCGCTACAGAGACTTCATAAGTTAGTCCGGGGTAGCTTCCAAGGCCAGTAGCAGTTTGAAATTATCCAAAAAGCTGTAAACTTGTTTGATAGAAACATTAATTGGCACACACACACACATACACACACCGTATTTGGCTAGTTTCTCCTAGCATATGGTAACATGATGACTATAACCTACTCTCATCTTAGCTTAACATTAAGCTAGCGGTCCTTCGCTTTAAAGAGTTGGGAATACAGTCAAGCTCACAGGTCGTGTGGCACTCCCGGGGGGCCAAAAGCCGTGGTGGACCTGCTTCATCTCACTCCTTCTTCTCGAAAAGCGCCAGAACACTCCTATTCCCGTACGCAGCAGCAACATCGAGAGGCGTCTCCCCCTTCTCGTCCTCCATCATGGGGTCCAATCCCCTATCCATCAGTTTCTGAAATCTCGTTGCATCTCCTTGGGCCGCTACATGAAGCAGTCCGCGACCGGTGTTATCAGAAGCGCTGAAGTCGGCCCCGGAAGCGTCCCAGACCGCCTCCTCGTCAAGCGCACTGACAGTGCCATTGGGATGCGAAGGATAGAATTTAGAAAAGGCCAGGTTTGACGAGAACAGCGGTGTCTCCCCGCGCTGATTCCGGGCGTTGATGTCGCAGCCGCGGCTCAGCAGTTCTTTGAACAGTTTGCGAAACTCGGCTTGGTTGAGGTTGCCTGCTATGATGTGTAGGCTAGAGTTGCCCTCGCCGTCTACGAGAAGCGGATCAGCACCCGCCCGGAGCAACTCCATCACCGCCTCTGCGCCGCCGCGCCTCCCGGCCGCGGGCCGGAGCGTGAGATGTAGGGGGGTATTGCCCAGATTGTCTTTCTGATTCACGAGCGCCGGGTACGTGTTAGCCATAAAGGAGAGCGAGTCCTCGAGATCGTAGTGAGCATAATGATCCCTGTGTTCAAACATATGATGCAAGGCGTTCTTGCCTAGATTATCCCTTGCAAACGGATCTGCCCCCTTTGATAACAGGCATCTCAGGATTGATTGGCTGGTTACGGACGTACTATCCGATCCTTCGACGGGGGACGGCGGGATCTCTACCAAGGTGTCGGGGCCATCTTTGCTTTTGCATGCCGCAAGTAGGAGACTCCGTCCGTTCGAATCACGGGTGTTGACGTCAAGGGTGGCCAAATTGAGGAATGGCTCTACCAATGCGCTTTTCTCCACGAGGTCATGCAGTATAGTTGACTGCTCCTGTCCTTCCGGTATGCTGGGGGCTGCATGCCTGACTGGAGTTTTTCTCAGACGCGACCGTAATCTGCCATCCCTTGGATGGGCATACTCCATAGGCTCGATGATATGATAACCATCAAGGCTAGGGAGTTGCTCCACAAACGTAGCAAAGGGGTCAGCTCCGTGTGCCAAGAGTGCTGCGACCATTTTCCCTCGGACCCCTTTCAAAACAGCTTTGTCTTCCGCGCGCAGGTGAATCCATGAGCCGATCCCGTCGGTTCTAGCGGCATAATGAACAGGAAAGAGTTGCCCTTCTGAGACATTCACCAACTTGGATCCTCCGGCGACTTCGGGGCGACGCATGTTTGGGTCTGCACCCGATGAAAGAAGCGTCTGTAGGACTTCGTAGTTATTTCCAGCGATTGCTGCGAATAAGGCGTGAGGGTCAGCCTTGGCGCCGCTCTCAATCAAAAGCGTAACAAGTGCTATGTCCTGTCCAGCATAGGCAAGACAACTTTGTCCTTGTGCGTCGGCTGCTTGAACATCGGCGCCAGCCTTCACCAAAGCTCTCACGACATCATTGGAGAAGAACCCGCGGGACCCATCAGAATTCCTATGCATCGCAACATGTAATGGCGTCTGGCCAAGGTAGTTTCTGATGTTTAGGTCCGCAGATCGCTCAATGAAGTAGGGGACTGCCAGGGCAGCGTGCCACCATTGCTCACCCTTGGCAGCTGAGAGCAGCGGGCTATCTGTGATATTTTCGCCTCTTCCGATATGCAGCTCATTTATGTCAACGCCGCAATCTTCCACAAGAAGTCGAACCATTTCCATGTTCGGTAAGTCTCGGCGGACAGCCATGAGAAGATGCGACATGTGCTCAGACCCGTCAGTTGTGCCTCGGCTCCTGAAACTTAAGCTTGGCTTGGGGCTACCAGATGTCTTTGATCTGGCGTATAAGTCATGAATGATGCTCTTCGCCAGGGATGCAAATCCGAACTTTACTAAAACCCCGAAGTGATTGCCCTGATACCTATTGCCTTGCTCGAAGAAATCTGCTCCGGCTCGGGATAGTTCTCTGACTACGCTGTATTCACGCCGTAGCATGAGGGCTCGGAATAACTCATTGTTAATTCCTCCTACCCTAAATTCCTCGAAATCAGTTAAGGACCGAAGAGCAGCCCCCTGAATGTAATGGGCCCGGTGTATGGCGTAATTGACCGACCCAGAGTGCTGCGTGGTGGCTGTCTTAGATTCATTCTGAAGTGTTCTGGCCGTGGCCAAGCATCCAACAGTATAGTCTTTACCACCTTCGAAGGCCTTAGAGATGAAATAGCTGTTGAAGCTATCGCTCCCCCCATCAAATGGATCGAAATTTATACCTTTGTCGAGCAGCATTTCAAAGATATCGTCGATTCTCGTCCTATGATATTCCAGAGTGGTATCGTTTTGGTCGGAGACTAAAGGGCGAGAGCTGTCGGCTAGGAGAATCCCCCCGGTATCCAGATCCACACCGCGCTGCTGGTCTCTCCCCCATAAAAATTGTTCACCCTCGAACGCAATAGAAGCCTCAATGATGCTGCCGACAGTCACATCAGCGCCAGCTTGTAGCAATAGCGCGACAGTTTCAGGCATCCCAGAGCGACACGCATAACTCAAAGGCGTCCACCCAGATCGGTCAAACATACACAAAGTTGACTTGTCGAGGGCGTTTATCACCTCTCCTGGGAACTGCGGTTCCCTCTCGCGGTACCAGCTCCCTCTTGGCAGGATTGAGATACCCTTGTCGCCTGCGTTTTCTCCATGAGGATCCTGCTGTTTATAAAGCGCATCAAGAAGTACGCCGACAATGTTACTGACCCTAGATTGGGCCGCAAGATGTAAAGGCGATCGGCCTTCCATTGTCGCCCTTGTAGGATCCGCACCGGCATCGAGCAACTTTTGAGTGTAAATATCGGAAACCGTTGCTGCTAGATGGAGTGGCGTGATGCCAGCATTGTCAACGACATCCACAGTCCTAAGCCCTGAGTTTTTCATTTCCGAAATGACGAAGTCGATTGGAAGCATGCTCGAGGGCTTAGGGGTCCGGAATCGATGTTTTGCGCAGCAAAGAATGTGTAAAGGCGTACGACCGACGTAGTTCCGTTGGTACAGATTTAGACCCAAGGACAAGAGTTGCTTCCACAAGTCAACCCTGTTTCCATCTCCATAGGACTCGTAGTTGCCGCGTTGCATGGCCAGTTCGTGGAGCAGGTTGTTACCGCAATTGTCAACCTGACTGGGATCCAGTCCACGTGCCAATAAGAAATCAAGAAAGGAATCTGTCTGATTCCCATATAGGGCCCGTGCTTTGATAGCTTCGTGAAGCAGAGTACGCCCATGGGAATCACGAATAGCCAGTGAAGCCCCTTTCCCCACGAGGGGCTGGATAGAACTTGGCGGCCCTTCAGGACGATCCCGGATTGCTCGGAACAACAGAGGTAGGCCTTGACTATCCCTGGCGTTCATGTCAACGCCAGCGGCCAGAAGCAAGTCTAGGACTTGGTCGGATGCCATGATGCCAGGTTTCATGGTATGCAACGGTAGTTTCCCCAAGTTGTTCCTGCAGTTGGGATCGGCACCCAGAGCCAGTAGGCTTCGAAGGGGCGTTGGCAAATCCATGTAGTTAGTACGTTGTAATAGATAATGCAACGCGTTATTGCCGTTAATGTCCACGACGGAGCAATCAGGACCGAACTCTAAGAATTTACACAAATTGTCAGTTCCGTTTAATTTGTCTTCGATGAGGGAGAAAAGAGGTGTTTTCCCCTCTCGATCCCTCTTATTGATATCTGCACCGCCCAAGTTGATGAGAAGGCACATCGCTTCAACGCTTGTCGTTTTGTGCAATGGCGTAGCACCGTCTGAGGTTGCCACATTAGCGTCGACACCGGCATCGAGAAGAAGCCGAGTCAAGACTGGGCTGTTTACTGTCCAGTGAAGAGCATTTGCGCCGTCTTCATCGCGCTGGTGAAGGTCGACACCAGCGTCCACCAGCAGTGAGAAGATTGCCTGTAGACTATCGTCGTGTACATCACTTCTTCCTGCAATTTTGCAGAACTGGTACAGTGGACTGTGACAATGGCTCGAGTCGGCCGTGCGGAATGGGGTGTTCGTAGAATCCAAGATCGTGTATAGGTTAGGATCAGCACCGGCATCCAGTAGAGCTGAGACGGTGTCCTCGCTCCCGGAACCGCAAGCCAGAAACAGTGGTGTGATCCTATGCTGTTGCAAATTGACGTCGACATTTGGATGCTGTAGGATTCTTCGAACTATGGCAGCGCGGCCCGCCTGAGCTGCCCAACGCAAAGCTTGATTAACAACGGTTGGTTCCGACACAAAGGCTAGGAAAGTGTCAACAGCCTCGAGATGGCCATATGTGCATGCATACTGATGTTGTGTAATTGTCAGCTCAGACTCGCCGACACGGAAATTTCAAGCATCATACCATGAAGGGTGTGTCCCCGGTAGAAGATATCCACTGGCTATCCCCCATGTTGTGGTCTTCCTTGACTTTCTTCGTCATAGGGTCTACCCCAGCTTCGAGAAGCACTTTGACAACCTCGGCGTGATTAGCGCTGGCGGCCTTGTGAAGCGGCTTCAGGCCGTTGTAGTTATCATCTTGGTCAGGATTGGCGCCCGCCTGTATTAGCAAGTGCACCACACCCGCGTGACCGGATGATGCAGCCCACCAGAGTGGCGTTCTCCCACCACTGTCTTGGGCGTCCACCTCTATATTATCCATTTCCAGTAACTCTCGTCCATAGAGCTCAAGGCCTAATTTTGCTGCCACGTGTAGCTGGGTCATTCCTCCAACGCCGTGGTCGCGCCAGCTCAGTGTCAGCCACGCATCCAGTCTTCTATCGTCGTCGAAGAATCGTCGGATAGCCTTATTCAGCTCTTTTTGGTCGTGTCCGGCATTTATAGACTTGATCACATGAACGTGCCAGCTTGACGTCGCGTACTGGAAGAATGGGTATTTCAACCTCAGTTCAACCTCCTCTGGCGTGGGTTTGTCGTTCCGGAACGGGTTGTAGTGCCTTTCGAGGACTCGACCTTCTGATATAACGTGCGATAAGAAGCCAAATTCCAGATATGATAGACAGGCCAGCGCCAGAGTTTCATGCGTAGGCCCAGGCATTAGAACAGGGTAATCCACAGAACTATCAGACCGCGTAGAACCAATAAGATATTCTGTGAATGAATGGTGAACGACACAGATTGTTTCGTCCGGCAAGATTTCAAGCAATGGTCCGCATGCAGTTCTAACCACATCCTTCGTCGCTCTCAAATTCTTTTCGGTCCGCGAGAGGTGGGTAGCTTCCAGCATATCAGCGACCTCGAGGAGGCGAAGGGGCCGGGTGGCATGAGTGGCGTACTGGAGGATCAGTCTCTGTAAGTCAGGAGGGGTGCCAGACCTGAGAGCATGATCTCTTAACAGGTTTGTGTACATGTCATTGAGATCTCTTGGGAGCTTTTTCAAAACATCTTTCACATCGGCGCCAGGTTCAAGGAAGGCATCCATTGCGAGTCTTGCATATAGGAACAGCCCGTTCGCTCGGCCGGGGATTGCATCCAGGATCAATGCCCGATCGGAATCGGCGATCGATACCGACTCAAGCTTTTTCTGCACAAAGATGGCAATATCCTGGTCGACAACGGTCTCGTCCAGGCGAATTTGGAGCTTTTCGGCCTTGCGAAGCGCAGTCTCGACACTCGCAACGGGGCGACTCGTCATCAGAACCTTGATCTTACCTGGTACCCATTGGCCCAGCGCTGCCAGACTTCGAAGGAAGCCGTCATGGCCTTGATCCATCTCACTATTCGCACACAAGTGTAAGCATAGATGTCAAGGAGAACAGTGGCGTTGGTGTAAATCCAGGGCTGCGCTGGAAAAACGGACACGAAACCCGTCCAAGAGAACGAGAAATTGAGGGTGCATACTCAAGAGCGTCAGCGACACAATAGACGTTATTCGGCAGGCCACGCAAGGCCAGGCGCAAGTCCCTCCAGAGATCCTCCATGGAGAGGCTGTCGAGCGATCGTCCAGCTTGCACGTACTCTTGCAAGTGAATTTGGAGAGGAGGACTGTATATGAGTACTTGATCAAGCCAATCCCGCAATAATGCTGCGCTCATACTCATGTCAGCAACGACCACAAGGAAGCGTCTTTAGTATTCCTAGCAGAAGGGGAGTCAGGTCCAGTGAACGGCACTGATCCGAGAACGTGTTTCCCAAGCCCGCATAATGGCCCCTGGGTGAATAGAAGAGCGTGAAACGTGTCGGGTTACGTACCCGTTGGCGCATGATTAGCATCGATGATTTGGCGAAAGAAAAAGTAGAGAACGGGAGTTCCGGGATGCTCGGTGGCAAGATGGTTGACCAACTGAGCAGCAATCACGGATTTTCCAGACCCAGGAATGCCCTTCACCCACAGCGTGCCCAGCTCTTGACTTTGAAGCCATTCGCGATACGTGGCGCTCGACGTGATCCACGCGCCAGTCCCAGCGGCATGGGAGGCCAAGTGCTTTCGATACTCTCCGAAGGGATCGTCATACGCCGTGGGCTGCAGCCATTGGCGAATAGTGGCGATAACATCCGCGGACAATGGTAGTATATTATCTGGGTTATAATTGCTGATGTCGTCTTGATCAATGACCACCACATCACTCCCAGCGTCTGAGATATTAGATTGCATAGCTCCGATAGTTGCGGCCGTCTAAAGAGACAGATGCTGACTTATAACTGATAAACTTCACCAATGATACCCCGCATGAACACATCGGGGGGTAAATTGGCGTTGGGATGGAGAGAACAAGTCGAAGCTGGAAGGGAGAAATAGACACATATTTAAAGGAAGAATGATCCCACGATTGTAAGATGCCAGGGACATGCAGGACGACAAACCGTTGCCTGCTCCCCGCCTGCTACCAATAGCTCTCAATGATGTTGATGGATGTTATCAGTATCAGTTGACTGTGCCGCACAGCGACGTCCTCGCCCTAAGGCGCGGCGTTCTTGGCAATAAAAGAAGCTTTAAGGTGCTTTCGGGTCGGTTTTACAGCAGGTGCTTGGTACCTTGGTGTGGTCGTATTGGAGCGGTGTTGTAGGCGCTTTGCCTTTTTTGAACACCCCCAAGGCACCAATCTGGGGAAATTAACTGTAACTCTCCCAGGCAATAAAAGTTGGCGAGAAGCCAGTCCTTATATTGTCGTACTTAGTGGAGTTGTATCGGCTTGAAGCATACAAGGTATCACGCTAAGCTTCATTCTCGTCGTCAGTTGTTATTTTAGCGCAATCCCTTCCTTGGTAGCCTATAGGCACCTATTCCACGGCGTTCTGAAGCACATGAAAGCCTGCCAGAGTTCAGTATGAACCAGTTGAAGTGCCACGGTGTTGATTGTGTGAGTTATCCCACTGCATACTTCATGGTCAGCCATGTACGATACCCTTGGAAGTTATCCAAATTGCTGATAGCCTGTCTGTTATGGCGTGAAGTTTCATTTTGATTGCGCCCAGAACGCTGCTGCAGGTACATAAAGTAGTTGGAAGACTACGAAGCCGCGACGATTCCGCCAAAGTTGCTGTTGACCAACTGTTCTATCTTCTCTCGATAATACTTCCTCCTATGAACCTGCAGCTGGCAGAAAATGAGTTCTGACAGGCTCTCTGAGGTCACGCTCCAAGCCGTAACCCTAACGCCCGTGCTGACTTCAGATCCTGCCTTGTTATATAACTGTAGATCAGGAAGCTCTGTTCTCAAGACAACTATCGAGCCGATGTGCTGGAAGTCAGAAGTTGGCAACGGCCAATACTTCCCCACGACTTCGTCGTCTGTCCATGAGCTTTCCTCGGGGATATCCGGAGCTTTTGAGCCGTAGAGCCGTAAAAGTGATCGAACATACCCTTTATCAAGTCGCGACACTAAATCGTACTCGTTGACGAGGTTGAGGATAGGAGCTTGTACCAGAACATGATCGAGCGCAATCCTATCATTTATCCCTTCGATTCTGGCGACTGGGGGGCAGCCAAAAGTGATGCAAGAAAATGCTAAGTCACAGAATCAGTACCATGATAAGCCAAGAATACATATAGTCGAGCCAGCGACCTTGTATTTGGATGAGGACTGTCGACTTACAGACGTCCGCAAACCTTGCCCTTAGGGCTAGATGTAGCAAAGTGGCCACAGCACCACCTGCTGAGTGACCAGTGAGCAAGATGCTGAACTTCCGACCCTTGCTGAGCTGTTTTTGTATCTGTAGAGACAGGGGAGCTAACAGGCCTTTTGCAGAATTGAGGAACCCTGCATGCGCCTTAAACTTCAATATGTGATCTTTCGAACGGGGTGTTACCTCTATGCCTTGCTAAGAACACATCAGACATTGCTATTTTTCTGTAGCATAAAGACTCACAAATAGCGTGCTTGCGTCTCTGGGCTCTCCATTCAAGTTCACTAATTGGTCAACAGTGCTGGCGGATCCGCGAATTGCAATGACGAGGTAGGTCGCGGGCCCGGCGGATGAGCCGCTTGATGGCGGCGCGACGAAAGTCGTTAATGTCGTCGCTTTGACGTCGCCATTAGTCGAACTTGCTAGAGACCACTCTATTTTGACATCCGAACTGGCCAACTCTTCTGATGGCAGCGCAGGATCTCGCTCGTACACTGCTTCAGAGCACTGCCAAGCTTTCATTACCAAATTCGCCATTTCAGTGGTACTGCATGCACATGGTCAATCAGATGCACGGATAGTGTGGGTATTGGGACTCCCTACCGTTCCCATGGCTCCCTTGAGCTACAGAAATCTAGCGAGGAGTTCGCATATCCACTGGCCTTCCAATCAAGCTCCTCTAGCTGCGCGGTAAGCTGAGCTCGCGTTGTATCATCTAGTTGCTGTTAGTGGGCTCATATTGGTTTGGTGGCAGCAAATATGCGAACTCCTACCTTCGGTGGAGATTTGAGCCAAGGCGGAATCTAGGTTATCTAACAGCTCGGCGACAGTTTGGGAAGCGCCCTCGGAGTTATCTAGAGAAGTCGTGCCAGACGTTGGCAGGGTGGCAGATGCGCGTAAGCCAGTTCCAGCTATGACGCGAGCTGGCTTTTGCCTAAAGATACTCCAAAGATGGGGCATGAGGCACTGCGAAAACGAAAAGATGAAAGATTACTAACGAAAAATCTATCGTTGGTCGATTAATGGATTGAATATTCGGTATGATAATCTAATGGAAAGAGATGACAGTAGCTCAAATCCGCAGGATGTGTAAATAGGTATGTCTGGGCGCACCACGCTTACATCTTACATCCGTCATGCCATGTCTTGCATATTCCGGGCCTTCAGCTCCCTTGTGTTGGAGGGCGAAAATGACAGGGATTAGTGGCGCATCAAGTCAGCTAGGCAGAATGCCGCGCCCTTCTCGGTATACGCTTTAGGATACCTGCATCAGGTGGGTTGCCAAGCATGGCTGGGTCGGGTCAGCTTCGCCAAAAGGTTGCCTCGCTGGCAGCGTTGGGATAGCTATAACGTGCCTGTTGTGCTACCACTTGACTGATATCGGGTTTTAGTACCCAAGTGAGCTTGCTGGGACTCATTCTCGTGAATTTTCGACCGTAGCTAGGAGGTGGCATCTATTGCACACATTGACACAACTCGCCCAAGGAAAAACAACACGAAATCATGGGCGAAGGCGCAATTTCTGCGGCCATCCGCTTCCTTTGCCATCTTCCATTCGGCTATTATGCCTTCACCGGAGTCAGCAAGTTTGAGTATATTCGGGACCACATGGGAGTTCTCCTAGCACCTCCTCTAGGCCACCATATTTTTGTCGGCGAGGTGTTTTCTGGACCAATTGTACGTCTATAACCGGGCATCTTTCAATCCCAACAGGTCATTTGCATCGCTGCTGACCGCTTTTGCTGCCGTATAAAGGGCGTTATTGGCTTTTTCTGGAACTTCTTCTTATGGATTCCCACGATATCAACGACCGGCGGGGGGCTCTTCCTCCTTGGAGTCGTAGATGCTATTGTTACGGGATTCATCATCATCTCATTGGCTATAGAGGCCAGCTTCATAGGCTTCACGCCTGGGCAATGGTGAGCAGCTCTCTGAATTGTTTCTCTATTGGCGCGCTCGGAGGTGCATAATGAATAGCTCTCTGGAGATATTGTGCGCATTTAGAGTAACCTACAAACCACACAAATGGCGTTAGTTGACCTTACTCGTTGCAGTGCACAACTCGGGCCAAATGCTACCCCCAACTCAAATCTTATATTTTTTCAGCGTGTAGCCGAGATTGAGTTTAAAGACAAAGGCGTGGGCGAGGCGACTTGCAAAGAGTATTATGCGAAGTGGTATGTTGGGCTTGTGCTGGCGTAAGTATTCTGGGTCATTGAACTCTCGATGGTCAACGTTCTAGTACGCAGCCTAATCGACCGACTAACGTTGGGTAGGATCTTGTATGCATTGTCGGCAACTGCAAATATGGTGATTGGCTCTCGTTCGGGGTACAATCATGGCAACTATCAATCATCTTACAGTAGGAACCGGGGATTGGGACATTGCCTTCTCTCACCGGTTCCCCCGATCATGGGTATCATGAGAGGACTAGCAGAGATCGTGTCCTCTTTACTTCCATCGCGACTCTATTATTCTCTGTCCGTCACCGGTCGCCATGTTAAGCAATGGTTCCGCTACAGAGCTTCCAGAACAAAGCAGAAAGCTCCTGAAAGCCACATCCTGGTTACTCAGCATGCTTCTCACGTGGGACTGTACTCAGTTTTGTCTCACGATGCAGTATTAGAGCGAATCGCACGCCAACTTCATTATGTGGACGCTGTCAACTTAAGCTTGGCGTCGAGAAGAATGCGCGAGGCCATGTTTCCGCGACAGAAGAGCTCCCTCGTGGAAGAGAAGCAGTTAAGATATTACAGCTGCGTGGGAGGTAAAAAAACTGATTGTTGGGCTTGTGGAATCCAAATATGCGATGTAAGAAGCGAGCTGGCCAATATCTCCACGGTATTAACCCATAAGCTAACGAAGAGTGATGATACAGGAATGTAGCAAGTCCAGCCGGTGCCCAAAGTCAACGGTTTCGTTCCACATGTCGCTCTGCGCTGCCGCATGCTCGAACTGTTACCGCAAAAAGCTTTCGCGAAGCTATTTCAGAAGCCACTCATGTAGCTGCAGAGATGGCCGGCAGAAGAACCCGGCCTATTCGTATACATACGGGGGCGGGTATCTCAATCCATCTGACCCACGTCTCGTCTGCAGAGACTGCCACGCCATGACAGATGATGAGATGCAGGCTCTGAGAGAAAAGCGGGACAAGGCGATGTATACCAACTTGTCGCAACAGCCGTTGTCGTGCACGATATGTTCGGAGTCGTTGCCACGAACAGGACCTAGGTGGTGGATTTGCTCGAAGTGTAAAATGGAATGTAGGAGCAGATGTCATGTGGACTGGAGTCAGAGGCTCGACGAATGCTGAGGAGCAAGGACTACTTCTGTGTATATGTAATTTGAAACTGCTACCTAGCATTATATAGACAATGAATCATGTCTATAATGATACCTAATTTTTCATCGTGGTATGAAAAAACATATATTCTTATGCCCCTTTGATCGACCTAGATAAGTACTCATAGATGAAAATAAATCATTATCTCAGACATGTTATGAAATTGGCGTTACGGGTTACCTCGCTGCTGACCGTCTCCCAGTGAACTATGAGGGCTGAAGATAGGCGAGAGTCGTCTGACAAACGCGCCCTAATGGCTCGGCTTGTTCATTGAGAAAATCTGCTATGTATGTCTCATGCATGATAGACAATGTGTAAAGGACCTAACGGAGGGGATTGAATTTCAATAACTATCGACATCTTATTGAGAGTACCTAGGTACGCATGTCCAGTTCAAAACTCTGCTGGTGCGTGTGATCTCGTCCCTTACTTCTCGTCAATCTTGCCAAGATTCTTGCATGGGTCCGATCATGTGTGGAAAAGACTGTCGCGATGACCGCTGAGCTAGTTTTGACTTATAATTTGAGTATCGGGACGTCCTTAGTCGCTGGCGGACCAAGATCCGCGCCTGGAGACAGACGTCGATAAGCGTGTTTACGGTGCGAACCGCGGTGCCCCCCCTTTCCTCCTCCTCCTCCTCCTCCTCTTCCCCCTCGTTGAAAAATCGCATGCTGCGACGCTCGACGAGCGCCTTAGACATGACTCCTTAACCTCCACAACCTCCGCAGCCCCCTCCTCCACAGCCTCCTCCCCCGCAACCGCCACCGCCACCGCCGCCACCGTCCCCTCCACCGTCCCCTCCGCCACCATCGCCATCACCTGCACTGCAGGCTCCTGCCGAGCAATCGCCGGAACCGCAACCAGACCCGCAGTTCCCATTCCCATCAGCAGCACTCGCCTCCGCGCTGACCGCCACCGCGCTGAACCCGGAGTCAACGATGCCCACATCCGTAAGGGCCGCGAATCCAACGTCAGTGTTAACCCCAAAATCGGGCTGGGCAGAATAGAGACGGTCCCCTGCGTACAGCCGCGGGGCGTACTCCACATCGGGCAGCTTGACTCTGCCGTCTCGGAGTAACTCGTACTCCGTGATCTGATCCTCGAGTTTCAGGTGCGCCCACGATGCCGTGAAGTAGTGATGGTATTCGCCCTGATCGTAGTAGTGACTGAATGGCTGCGCGCGGTGGATGCCACCTAACTTCAGCCTGTCTAGAGCTGGGTCGGGCTGCTTGTGTAGCCAGGCGGTGGATTTGCGGAACAGGGTGCTCTTCGACATCTCAACGGCAGCTGCCGTGAGCTTTTCCTGCGCGGTAAGGACCAATAGCCTGTTCTTCATCCAGTCTGCGTCGGACAGAATGGCGGGGCTTTCAGGATCTATCGGTGGGTAGTTGGACCTATCCCTGGTCAAGTGCAATGCTATTATTGACCACGAGTCACATGGAAATGCCCATACGTGTTTGGCCAAATTGCAATTGCCACATGTGACGGGATAACGGCCGAAAGCCTCGGTGCAGTCCCAGGGGAAGAGGTCTTGGTATCGGTATAAATGTTTGCCGAATGCCCCCCAATCGTACCAGTATTCCTGCAGCGTGTCGATAATGTCAGCATCGTCGTGGCGACCATACCTGAACCGAAGCAGATACTCTTCCGTCAAGCCACGCGGAACGTCGAACTTCGACTTGATCTTAGGCTTGATATAACCGGCAGGACGGCAGGCGAAGCTCATAAGATATAAAGCCGGTTGCATCTCTTTGTGTCCGCTAGCAGTGAGAGGCCCGAAAGTGCCGAGGTCTAAAATGGAATCGCAGAAGTTTTGGCAGTTGTTGCTCGCTGGGTTCCACCTCAATCTCGTGTGAGGATCTAGCAATCGCGAAGTGACACTCCAGAGGTAGACGTGTAGCCGGGTTCTCAGAAGTTCCTCCAAATCTTCCAGGATCGGTACTATGACCTTGTCCATCCATTTCTGGCGGTCACGACGACTGAGCCCTGGATCGTCGAAACCAACATGACTAGCGGATATGAGACCATCGATAATGCGGCTTTCGAGGGAAGCATCTCCCGGTTCGAGACCGGTAAAGGGCGAGCCAATTACTTGCTTCATCACAGATTTAAAGCGCTTTGGACGCCCGGGGGGTCGAAGTTGCCACCACACCTGCCTAATGCTGTCTTCGCTCAAAGCAAGGCTTCTAGTTGCCTCGCTCGAGCGTAGTGAATGAAGCGTGAGGCTATTCCGTAGACTGATTAGAGCCCCGTGTTTTGTGCTGCACTCTAGTTAGACGTGTCTAATTAAGATCAAGAATATAAGTGAACTTACTGGGCGACGCCATTCTCTAAGACCAAGGGCCCAAGACGTAGCGCCATATGGACGTTTCCGAATGGGTAATTCTCAGTATATCGTTTCAGGAAGAACGGGACGTCTTCGTCCGCTTCAGACTCTGCTACTGCCACGGCTGTTCCAGTCTCTTTTGTCCTGTTCCAGGCATTCTGGCTTTGCTGCGTGACTATTTTTCGCTGCTGCTGCCTCAACAGCTTCTTCGACTCGATTGCTCGACGCTCAGCGGCATCCCTTTTTTCGTCCGCCAGGCCCTTGACTTTGCCTTTATTGTTAGACGCGAGAGTTTGCATACCCTCATACTTCGCCTCCGCCACAATCTCCGGAAGCTTGAGCAGGCCACACTCAACTAGTCCTGGGCCTGAAGCCTTAAGATGTTGGGCATCTTTGTCGACTGGGAACAGACCTAAAGGCTTGCCATCGGTGTCGCGATGAGGTACTTCGTCGCAATAGCATATTTGCCGACTGGCTTGAGGGCTGATTGCTGTGCGAAGGATGCAGTGTTTATATATTTTCAGAAACTCGGTGGATGCAGAGAACTTGTCGCGATAGCAGTCCTCGCAAATCACTTCTTCGGCTCTCCGGTCTTTTTCTTGACGGCGGTACATGCTGCCTCGAACTGCACTCGAGCAGGAAGAACACCGTAAAGGTGCCAGCATGGGCACGCCGCTTTTGCTGACGAAGTCGAGTTTAAGCTGCGGGATAGCTGGTCTCTTCCAGAATGATAACTCATCTAACGGCGGCCGATGCTCAACGAGCTTGTCCATGTCCAGAAAGCCAGCTGCCTGAAGCAGTAGTCTGGTTCGGCGATGGACCTCTTCCTCACTAGGACGACTCTCTAACCCTTGCCGAATGTCCATTTTGATTTGTGAGCTTTTCTGGTCTGATGCTATGTCTAGGGCGCTGCGTTGGAGGGCTTCAACATAACTCTCCACCGTGGACTCGCTCTTCTCGTCCTTCCATTTCGCCACCTCGTCAGCGAACGCACGGCTCGCCTCACTCACTTGATCGATGAAAGTGTCAAAACCGTGCACAAAGTCGTCGTCCTCGTCTTCAAGGCGGATATTCCGATGTTGCGGCGCCTGCCACGCCCTGAGCGTGTAGAGAACGGATTCAAGCTCCTGCCTTACACCGATCCAATACAGCTTTTCGAGCTCGTTAAACAGATTCTCTTTCGCATTGCCGATCAAGTTCCAGGATAAGTTTTCGGCCTTGGTGATATCGTGAGACCCTGACAGTGCGCCCTTGCTTGAAAATGGCCGGAGGCCAAGTGAGAAGCGACGTTTCCGCAAAATCGTCATGTTGGGTTGAATTCCGATTGCTGCCCAGTGGTTCTGATGCGAGGGAGAGGAGAACTATCTTCTCGGAAAAAAACCGAGGATCATATGGTTCTCGACACAGGCCGTAGCATACGTTGGGCTACCCGGCCGAAACGTCGTTGTCTGCCTCGTACAGAAAGATGCAGGCTAAGAGTGGCTGTGTTGGGCGCCTTTATGGCAGACCCTTTCGCTTGCCTGCGCGCTGCCAGGGCTGAACTGAAGCTGAACTTGTCATGCCTTGGCCTAAGTCGCCGTGTCAGCACTAGTAACTTTCCTAATGCGTTGCCGAGGAGTCCTCAATGCGACACCGACGACATGCGGTAGCTGTGCTCTACACGTATAATGTATTAACCCCTCACTCCCCCAATTGACCACAGGCACATCGCACGGCCAATTCATACTCGAAGTAGCAGGCTGCAGTGCGTAAAGTATCTCGCTGAACAACTGCTGTTGGATTATCGCGCTTTATAGACACCTTGTCGTTATCATTTAATTTCATTTTCCTGCTTTTAATTCAAAATGGCTTTGTCGATTGATCGCAACCAGAACTTCCTACACCAATGCAGCAAACAAGCACTTAACAGTCAAGTCTTCCGAAGCAAGTTAAAACTTACATCTACGGAGCCAGTTTTACCATCAGATCACCCAACAATCCCGGACCCGAGCCTATTCAAGTTCGGTGTCAATCCCGGCGACACACGGGAGGAATCCCGAAGGCTTCCGACCATCGCAGAATGCGCAACCCATCTGGAGCTGCTTCAAGCCTTTCGGCACATCCGAACTGAGATTGAGTCCTCGTCGAGGCTAGACCATGTCTTCGGGATTGAGCAGGAGCCTCGCACAGTATATCGCAAGCGCGTAGTATACAGCGGCTGGACTAGCAGCCGGGTGCGGGAACCAGTGAAGCTCAAAGACGATAGCTTCAAAAAGAGAAGAGAGGAGAAGTGGCCCCTGTACCTGAGGATAGCCGCCTCGCGCTTCTTGTCCTGGGTTGTTGCTGTGGAAGAATATTTCAGTGAACCGACTAGGAAGTCAGAGCAGTCGCTGCATCTTCCACCGCTTGGTATGCCCGACTGCCCACACTGTAACCGCTCGGGCTAATTGCTCATAGATGTCTTAATGGTTTGGCATGCGCTGCTTCTGAATCCAGAGTGGTTTCAGTCCTTCGAACGGAAAAGATTAAAATTCTTATCCACAGTCCCATTTCCATGGGAACAGATTGTATGCCGATCCATAGACTATTCGATATATCCGATAGCGTGAGCATTGAGGCGAAGGGCTAATTTGAAAAACAAATTCGAATAGCACGCGGCCATTGATTCCGAGGAACCGAAATGGCCGTTCAGGCTCCCCGAAGAAGACCAGGCCTGGGCTCGAGATATCGCCAGTCTGCATCCAGATCTGCTTGCGTTCCTCGCCAAAGAGGATAAGTCTTCGGTCATTACCAGCTATTTAACTAGTCATGGTATGAACCGTGAAGGCGCCGAGGACCGTGGCCTCAGACCAAGGGATATACCAGATGTGTCGGGCGGCGACAGCGATTTAGACCCCGTCGAGCTCAAATTCGTGGAAATATGCCGTGTCGCCGTGAGCAAGAAACGTAGAGTCGAAGATCTCGTCGACGCGGTCAAGAGACAGTCTGCCTTTGTCGATAAGATGGAAAGGCAGCTCTGGATCCGAAGTCCGGCTGTCGAGGGAACGCTGAGCCGGGCAATAATCCGCTATGAGCGGTTTCTCAAGCTGTTCAAGTTGTATCCCAAGACCATGCTAGTGCCGACTCTTGACATTGACCTGGTCTGGCACACGCATCAATGCTCGCCTGCCCAGTACGGCCTGGCAACAAGACGTATGGCAGGCCGCTTCATCGATCACAATGACAAACTTGGAACGACGACCCTCGACCCCGCATTCGAGAACACAAAAGCCCTCTATCGGGTTCGGTTCGCTGACGAATATCGATTGTGTACGTGTTGGGACTGCGAGGCCTTGCGCTCTACCATTGCCGAAGAAAACAGTAGTATCCAATTCGACGTCGCATCGGTTGCTCGCCGGGCGCATTCTGAAGTCGCCTTTTACCGAGCTATCGAGATTGCCCGTCGGAAGGGCGAAAAGATTGTTGTACCTGCTACTGCAATGCCGTAGAAGCTCGTCGCAGAAGAAGATCGGAGGTTCCCGGGTTCAGTTAGGACATAATGTTTATAGTCAATCAAGTCAAGTCAAGCACGGAAACCAAGCCTTTTGCTAATTGCCTGAGTCCTATGTCTTCTTCAACTCGACTGCTTCCAAGTGGACAGCACGGGCTTATGGAAAGGCCTGACTGGGGAGTAAGGTTGGTAATCTCAGCACGCTATATGCATTATCTCTGGCTGAGCGCTTCGTTATAACGGATTGGGATGATGTGCTAACCCAAGAGCATTTGCACACGGGGCCAATCACTGTGGTATGTTCACGGGCTGTAAGAATGTCACGACATAGACGAGTCAATACCACGACGGCGAGCTAGTGAGAATGTGCGGTTGATTGACCAGACAGCCAAGAATAACAATTCAAGTAGAGTCTAGGCTAAGCCATTCGCCCTCCCAGATTCTATGTTCGTATCAATGCAACAGTCTAGGGTTCAAGTACGCCAGCTCGCGAAGGTGCTCTCTCCACAGGGCTAATGGGTCTACTGCCTCGGAGTCTATATCAGCAGCCTTGGAATCATAAAGGTAGGGCTTTCCGTCAGCATAGCAATCCGTTTCTTGTTCGGCGGGAACTTTCCCCTCGAGTATGTAAGACTTCGCCAGACGATCCGTGCAAGAGGACGTATCTTTTGACGAGTGCCCATATCCGTGATGGACGATAAGGCGGGCGTTGGAGCCCATCTCTGTTAGTAATCTTCTTCCGTTACGGAGAGGGGTAGCCGGATCGTATGTTTCTGCGATCAGCAAGACCGGGTTTTTTAGAGTTTGATTTAGATCTCCCCGGTACACCTCGGCGGGTTCGGGCCAATACGTCGCGAAGTGACGACAAGGGAAGACATTGAAGAAACGGGAATTGCCCGCGATCCAGGACTGGGAGGTCATATTGGCCCAAAGGGACGCCCACCACACGAGCCCGTCAGCCGGCTGAGGGGCGTCGTAGGAATCAGCACATATCACGAGGGAACCGAGTTCTTCAGAGAACGCCTTCGGGAAAAGGACGGGCGTAGATGCGGGGTCGTATTCCCATTCGGCCTTGTCCAGCATCTCAACGGCGAGGGTAGAGTTGCCGCCCTCTAATTCATACAGCATCTGTGCCAGGGTTGGCCACGTCTGAGCCCTGTAGAGTGCCGAGTAAATGGCGGCAACCAGGGAGGAGTAGGTCACAAGTGAAGGTCCGATTGAGTTTGAATAACCCGGTATCGGTCGCTGGATAAGTGATGTGATCAGAGTATCCATGCGGCTTTCCAACGCATCGAGTGTCACAGTGGTGTTGTCCCTTGACTGGGCCAATCCACAATGCTTTGGGCCGGCGTTAAGGCATTCTCCGAGGAAGCCATCATGCCAAGCATCGGTGACATTGTCGAGCGCCGTCCATCCAAAGCCTCCGAGCAAGCGGTGATCCCTGACATACTCCGTACCGTCAAGTATCATACGGCCGACGCTGTTGGGGAATATATTGGCATAGGTCTGGCCGATGCCCGTGCCGTAACTCACCAAGTAGCCAGTTAACTCGTCTTCTCCCAGCGCCTTACGGATCTCCTCGAGATCACGCGCGACGAACGTTGTACTGACAAATCTCCCAAGGTCGCCGTGCTGCTCCCAACACGCGCGGAATAGTGCTTCGTTCATGGCATCGGCGAGCTCCAGCTGGGCCTCGGGCGGCATTGATACCTCCCGGTATTGTCCCGTGAGCAACGACCAGCGGTCACGATAGGCATTGGAGGGGTAACAAGCAATGGCTGGCAACGATGCATTGACACCTCTTGGATCCCATCCTAGCACGTCGAACTGACCATCACTTAAGCGCTCCGTCACGTCTTCGGCTGCCCGCCACGCATAAGAAGTACCGCTTCCGCCCGGGCCGCCCGGCTCGATCACGATCGTCCTCCTATTCTCGCTACTGCTTTCCCAGCGCAAGTCTACGGGGCTACCGACGTATGAATCCACGCGTGCGAGACCGGATACCTGGAACTTCGTGACCGCAAGCCGCGCAATGCGAGGATCCGATCGATTAGTGTAGTCGAGCGGGACGTCGAGATAGCCGCACAGGTAGATGCCGCGTCCCGAATACTTGTCACCGGGATGTCTGGCACGTCTGGTTCCCTCGGCCGCTGCCCGACCCCAGCTCCAGTGCTCGGGGTCTGGGTCGAAGAGACGCGCCCATGATCGCGCCGGGTCGGTATCGTCGAGGGACGGTGGCCAGGTCGCGTTCGTGCAGGGGAGGAACTGGAAAGGATCGTCGGGTACAGGGAATCGTCCGTACGGGGGAGATATCGCGGAGCCACCGGTGAGAGCCTCGTAGTATTGTGAGCGCAGGCGGTGGGGCGAGAAACCCGGGATATCGCGGTATAGAAGGACGGCGACGAGGGCCAGGGCAGCAACACCGGCGAGCTTCAAGCCCCATGCGTGACCCCTCGCGTGACTCTTGGTGGTGTACCTCTTCGCGTGCCGCAGCGCCACGGGATCGGTGGGTTGTGGGACCTTTTCCATGGCTTCAGAGTCCTCCTCTTCTAGAAGCGTAAAGGATCTCACATTATAGTCATTCGACACAAGAAGGGAAGCAAAAAGGCAATATTTTATGCGGATAACATGTACACAAAGTGGTATGTTGTGTATACTGCATACTTGATGTAGTAGGTACCTACCTGAGAGCGTTGTTGTGAAGGTCAGACTGGCTCTGTACTTC
The DNA here is from genome assembly GCA_022578495.1 of Nemania sp. NC0429. Lineage (NCBI taxonomy): Eukaryota > Fungi > Ascomycota > Sordariomycetes > Xylariales > Xylariaceae > Nemania > Nemania sp. NC0429. The sequence goes on from MU392217.1 coordinate 64,659, forward strand.
GGGATAGTTGGCTCGGTTACGCGGTACGTACCTACACGTACTACCTAAACGGTCTACCAGCTACAGCGTATCGCCGTTTTGGTGGGAGTTTCCCCCCTTATTGCATTTTACACGCATCACTGACTACGAATACTCTTTACCTCTTTTCTTGACTTACACTGTCACGACATATATCTTATGAGGATTCAAGTACATACAGAATGAAGTTCCCGTTCGCACTGAGGTCGCCCTCGAATCAATACTTATCTATCTCTACATACCTGTACATTTTGAGCACTCCCAAGTAATGATGATTTTCGAGAATACCTAGCTACACCATACCTGTTCAGTCACGGTGGGCGGCTGAAGACGCCCAGGATTAGATACGATACTTTATCTATCGTGATCAGTTACCAAAGAGGCAATCGCACGGGCTGCCCCCAGACAGCTTCTTCCCCTTCCCCGACGCTGTTTATCATTCCCATGAAGAAATAGTGCAAAGCCACGCCCAGGGTAGTAGGGTGCTTTCTATTCCACCGCCATGTGGGACCCCAGAAGGCACCCCCCCTCCTCATCATCGCCTCTCTTTTTGCAGCAGTCCCAGATATAGCCCTCGGGATACGCCTTCTTGTTCTCCTCTGACCTTGGGTCACCTTCGCGCCAGTCCTCCCAGTCGTCCCATACATCGGAGTCTTCATTCACGTATAGTTCCCCTGCAGAAATCCATTGTCAACATGTAGGACGAGGGTAGTGACGTTCATTGGACAACAGAACACAGGAGACAAACCCGGGTGGTAGGGGCAAACGTCCGGGCGATTTTCTTCTTCTCTGAAAGCGTCTTCGCACCGCACGCAGATTCGAAATGGCGAAGGAGCCTTGGCTTTATTCTGTACGCTTTTCTCGTCGCTACTTTCATCGCTGTAGTGGTAATCCTCGGCCTGCCTATATTCGAGTGTTGAAAGGTATTCCATGATCTTGCCCCGTTGGTCATAATCATGGCACAGAGCGACGAGAACGGCACGCACAAATTCCTCTGGCGCGCTTTCAATTTTGGCCGTAAAAGAAGTGGATGCGTTGCTGGATTGCGAGGCCATCTCCAACTCTTGCTCGGAGTATTAGGAACACTCAGAGACAGAAATGAAGCCAAACTAGAGATCTAAGATGGTAAAAGTAATACCAAGTTAAGAACTTGAAATGAAATCAACTTTACAGACAAGCAATATGTCTATTTATCTTGACAGGGATATATAGTACACCATGCGTCGAGTCCGGGATAGGTAGGCCCCGCAACCGGCACGCGGTCCGGAGCCACCCCTAGTCAACTCTAGAGTCTAGAGTCCCGAAGCAACGACCCGGCTCCCTGGATGATGAAACGCTTACCTAAGAGGGTATGTTATATCTTGACCATTTGCTGAAATCATCTTCTGTAACAGAAAAAAACAACTAGAGGCCTTGCGCAGAAAGAACGTACGTAAATTGTGACGGAATAGAACTGCAGCGCTATACCGGTACACTACTGGCAAAAGTAGAACGTTATCAAGTCGGACGAGGAAGCAAATATGATGTTACAGGAACATTATCAATGAAGATATTTTCCTCACCCCGACTCTTCATTTACGCAGTACTTGGAGTGTTACACTCGTATCAGGGGACAGGCTTGAATGGAGGAGTCTGTCGTACTCCAGCTTATATAGGCACCTACATATTGAATTTTCCTAGAATGTGTATATGATTACTGAAAACAAAATATAACAGCCGAGTAGCATTAGATACATAAGCATAAACAGGTCCAGACCTTGTATCCTACAGCTTAAATTCATAACTGCGATTTAAATTAAACTGGAAAACCGAGTTTGAATGCGTTTACGCAATAATAATCATCTAACTGCGGCTGTAGAAAGATATTGCCTAGGCTGGCGTCCGTCCACACTTCGAATCTTTCTTCCAGATAGCCACATTGTTACCCGCCATGGAGGGGATTAGACATAGAATGTCTCCGCATTTCTACATGCATCTTTATTTTCTTGGCCACTTAAAAAAATCTACCTTGCGCACTAATCACAATGACTTGCTTAAATCGGCATTACCTCTCCACACGGTTCCCCGTTACGCCACGATTTTCACGCTTCGTCCAATGGGCCAAGCACAAACTCAAAGTCGCACGACGTGCAGCTCGCCAGTTTAAACCGCTCAGAAACGAATAAGAAGAGCCCGTAATATGCATACGCCTTATCTTTGAGAGACCCCCCAACCTGCATTGCATCTCGGCTCCCCTCGTTGGCTATTCAAGGCGGAGAAGAGGACGAACGGAGACAAATAGTATGCCAGATCACACTGCGTGCATCCCACCACTTGCTTACTTTATTCCGCCGCCTAATGAGTTGCATCTTTGGCCCGAATGTCCCTCCGACACGACCGCGGGATGCTGAACAATGTCGCTACGCCCTCACAAGCCCATGGCTACGGTATGTCTTGCGATCGCGAGTGGAGGGGAGGGACCGCACTTGCAGTACGCGCGGTTTAAAGTAGACATAGTCGCTCCGTCGACACTGGCCTGATTCGAGCCTTTTTAATTTTTGCTTCTTCATTTTCTTTTTTGGTACTTTCCCTGATCTTCTTTGATTCTCGAACCGAGTATTCGTGCATACATCTATGCGCGATACTATTCACAACGTACCCTTTCATAATAAACCCGACCAATCACGACCCGTCGCCTCCAAGCACTAGTAGTTCGCATACGAATTACAGAACGAATTTGGCTTGAATGTATATCCCTAACATCCACGGCCGTGGTAGTGTCTTCCGGGGCCCTGGGAGCGAGGGGCGTGAAGCCAAGCGGGAGCAGCAGGTGTTTCCTGTATCACATATCACTGCCGATGGCCCAATAGCAAATGCAAGACATTATCATCCCCTCGCACGGCTCATTCAGGCAATTCTCATCACCATATTTACCGATCCCGGCCCTTCACCAGCCGTGTCCCTCTCGCCATCTACCACCAGCTCACTGGGCAAGCGTGCCGCAACCGACAATCCCAATACCACAACGAGTGTCGTCGCGGGCATTTTGGTCTCTGCCTTCGTCATATTAGCCGGTGTTTTCCTCTATGTCTACAGGAAGTCAATCCATTTCCGCAAGCAGTCCCGCAAGCGCCGCCGGCATCGTCATCGAAGGCGCCCGTCCGGCGTCTCCAAGAACTCACAGACCTCCGAGGTAGCGGGGGGTGGCGGCGCGGCGGGAGGAGATGCGGGAGGAGATGCAGCAGCCGCAGCCGATCCCGGAGCACAGGCATAGGGATAAATGCATTACGTCGACGCATGCCGCTGCACCAGAGACCAGATGCACTAATGGGATGAATATCGTGGGTGGGGGAGCTGCGAGCAAAATCACGCCGGAGTATGCATAGTGGCAAACGAGCAATGATGTTTACGGTCTCTTTTACGTTTCTAAGGGTGGCATATACTGGTGTCTACGGTTCTACGGTTCGGCGTCAAGAGTCTACAAGCGTTATTGTTCCTCATGTCGGTTTATGTAACTACCGTCTGCCTGTACACTGATCTCTCTTTTTCGCTCTTGCATTGTTTCTCGGATGTACGACAGGGCGGTTGTTCTATTACTTACTTCCTTACGACAAAATTCGCCGGCGGACGAGATAGTTGAGACAGAATGTATCAACACCAATACTCTAGGTTGCCGCGAGTGTAGAGCTACTATCTCAATAGTACACTCAGATGAGCTGTTTATTGGGCCCAATTACTTTTGGATTGCGTCACTTCGCTATTTTCGAGGAATCTGAGGCTATCATATAATATTCAAGCCCACTCCCACTCATGTGTGTGTGCTGACAGGGGCAACGCCCCTATGATTTGTCGCGCCTCACTTTCACTTCCCCACACAACCTAAGGAATCGTGGGGGGCTGGGTCTGTTTTATATTGCTGCCCAACGAACAATTTCGATGTGTCTGCACAATATATTATCACCCAAATCCCAGGCCAGCTCATGCCAGTACACGATTTAGTGTAAATGCGGCTTAACCGATGAAACCCCTCCAGCCCCATGCTTCATCGCCTTTCACATGTCGCTTCTATGTACAATACCCACATATACCTCCGGATTACCACATGCAGCCATCCAACTATCATGTATCGAGCCTAGGCATCGTTGCGCCGGCCTTGTTTAGAGTGCCAACCATCTGTTGTCATGCCTTATGTAGGATTCTATGTTATCTAGATCTCCATCATGATCCCGATACAGTATAGCTATGGGAGTGACATCTCAGCCCTTTGCGAAGCGCTCGTTACGTTCTTCTCAGTGATTAGGTCCACGATGCGCACTAATTTCAAAGCATACCTTGACACGCAAAAAGATCATCGTCACGGCTCATTGGCATGGGGGTTCAGAAGTGGTGTGGCAAGCGGTACGAGTCCACAACCTTACTCCCCAGTATCAAAGGTCGAAGTACCTCCCCTAAGCCATAGCTCCAAAAGGCGCATATGAATATCGAAGTGCTGGTATGGAAGCTTCTAGGACTGGAGGTTATGGCTGCTGAGATCATGAGTGTAGAGAGACTTACCGTATATGGGATTGTCAATGGAACTAAAGTATGGAACGGTAGATGAGGTGGTCCCTCGACACTATATTGCCATTGGCTTCCCAACCACCTCATTTCAATACTGGCGTTATAAAATGGGGTCTCTGATCCTACGTTGACCTTGCAGCACAAAGGTGACCTGTACTTTATGAAAACCGAATAAGCGTAACAAGAAAGATTCACTTCATCCCAGTTACAGCATCGTCGAAGCAAAAAAAGAAAACTACATGATATCTTTGAAAAGATAGTCAAGAATATGTATGATTATGTTTCATATGCGGGATTCTCATTTTAAACAAGAATAAAGTTAGCAAATATGACTACTGAATCAATAAAGAGTCGTAGCTGTGGTGTGAGGCGAGGCAACGAAATACTGATCAAAGGCCGAAGATTTTAAGAAACAAACGGTCGCACTATATGTATTATACGGCTAAAGATACCCTCACTTCAAGGGGCGTACGTGATAGCACTCATAGGACACATCCCATGCCTCCGCATTTGTCTCAAGGTGCGTTGGGAGGATTGAACAGGGAGCTCCTATCTCGACAGCGGCTGTGCTTTTCTGCACTCATCATCACCATATATTCTCCCTCCGAAAAAATACATGCATTTGTGAGCATGGTGCATGACAACTAGGTCTGGATCTATCGATATGAGACATTTGATCGTAATATTCAGCGCGATATCACGACCGACTCCCAACACCAGGGGCTTGCACCACTTGACGCTGAAGCAGTAGGAGTGGCCTAAACAATGCGATGTGTTATAATAATTGGGGGCGTTAGGGGAAAAGGGTACGAAGGCTCTAGGACTAGAGGTTCTAGGCATTTAAAAGCGAAAATCTGGCATACCGTATGCTTCAGCTTTACCCTATCAAACGGCGACATTCACATAATATCAACTTAAAAACCCTGAACAAATTCATCGTCAGACACTATTATTACAGCTCCCTCCATATAGCTCAAGTAAAAGAAATTTAAATCTATACATATGCCTGAGTGAAGGCTAGTAAGACTCATATCTCTATATTAAACTTCCCAGAACTGGAACAGGGAAAATTCAAGCGGCTACTATCAATAGAAATAGATAGCTGTAGCGCGTTGCATAGCAAGGGGGAAGATAATAATGGTTGATTACATCTCAGAAACGTTGACTAACGGCTGTCATACTCAATATTATACGTACAAATGCCACATTACCTCAAAAGGGGTATATAACCGACCAATAGAACAGACTTGTATTAAGTAATGAGTCTTTTACCACGAGAACATCGTCGAACACGTTATGTCTGTCCCCGTATCCTAAGAGATAGGCAATCGTAGTTATTTCACAATAACATTCATTCTTGGTGATAGCTATGTCATCCAGTTTGAGTATGTGTTTCACTACCGGTTCAGTCAAAGCAGCTTGTCAGGGATTAGAGACCGTGCGAGATCCCACGTGTCGCCGAATTTTCTAGTCGAGATTCTGCCTGTTTCCGATCGATGACTCCTTCAGCAGCAGTCAAAGCTTAACTGCGTGTTGTTAACTCAGCAATAGGCAGATTCCTCAGTTGTTCTACCTGCTGCTTCTGTCGAAGGTTTCAACCGGCACATGTACACTACCTACCTCCTAGTGTGTGGGAAGACGGGAGCTAATACACTGCTTACCTAGGTATCCCTTTGAATGTCGACTCGGCACCAGTACTTTGCTCAGTGCTCTATAAACCAATCACATTAACGGGTTAAAAGATACTTCGCTGCCCCCCGGTTTCCCACCTATTTACACCCTTGTAAAGTGTTACGGCTGAGGTAATAAGTACTTACTTAAGATAGAATACCTACCTATCACTTTGGGTGCCGACTCGTAGATCTTGTAACTAATACTTGTAGGGGGGATGTGGGCCAAACAGGGGGCAGAAATAAGTACTAGTGCCGAGTCGACATTCAAAGGGATAAGTGGTTGGTCCTATTAATATCTTTACCTCTTTAGGCCTTAGCCTTAACCTCGAAGGCTTAGCGGTGACGGAAATAAGAGTAGGCGGCCGGGATATGCGGGCGCTGATATATTGAACCCTGTCAAGTTGACTGCCTTGCAAGGCAACCTATAAATGCTTCGCCCGTGAAGGACCATCACAGAAGTCTTCTACTGGCAACGACCTATTCTTAGAACTGGCCTGTTGTCCTTAGTGGTATTTAAGAGTCAGTAGGCCTCCCTCAGTAAGGCATTCATATGAAAGCCGAAGGGTATCACTTCGGGGGCCACGAGCATTACTTCTCTTGCGGGTATGCTGATTCCCTCCTAAGATGTTGTCCAAAAACGAAATTCGGCTACTAGACCTCTTACCTGTATCGAGCTCGGACAGCAGCAGTGTCGTCCGGTGTCGAACTCGGATCATCCCTCTCTCTCTGGACTGTCCGTACGAGACGCTGTCTTATGTATGGGGCGATCAAGGAGACCGCACAGAAATCAGCGTTGATGGGAATGTTGTCACCGTTACTTCAAGTCTTGAATCGGCCTTAAAACAAATCCGGCTTACTGATTCGATCCGGGTCATTTGGGTTGACCAGTTATGCATTGATCAAGATGATGAGCTAGAGAAGGGCAATCAAGTCCCTTTGATGGGCCACATCTACTCTCGAACGACCCAGTGTCTGATCTGGCTTGGCCAGATCCCTCAGGACATCTCTTTATCTGAAGCAAAGTCAGCTCTACATTTCATTCGCCTTCTCAGCGAAGGCAAGCAAAGTGACGACACACAATTGAGCACTCTTCTTGAATTGGACTCGGACGGCTCTTTGTCGGGGCCAATAAAGGCTTTTCAGTCGATCTGCTATCCCAAAAATCCATGGTGGACCAGAACTTGGACGCTGCAAGAGTCGATCTTGCCACCACGCGCCTGTATTCAATGGGGCCAACTGTCCATGCCGTGGGAGACCCTCGAATCTGCAGCTTCAAACCTCGTCAGCTTGCCTCACAGTTCTGTACTTGACCCTTACCTGGCTATCATAAACGAGCTGCCGTCACATGTTATTGGCCTTCGGATCTCTAAAGAAAGCAGTCTGGGGCACATAGACTTCGTCTTCCGCTGGAGGCTCCGCAGGGCTACGAAGACTCTCGATAAAGTGTACGGGCTTCTCGGCTTATTTCCACCTGAAAAATTACCCAGATCTCGAGCATGTGATTATCGGCTTTCACCAGCTCAGGTCTTTGCGACTTTCACAGTGGATCTTATCGAGTCATACCGCGACTTACACGCGCTCGCTTTACAATACATGCAAACGCACCCCAGCAGTACTGACAACCTGCCTAGCTGGGCATTAGATATGCAGGACGAGACTGACCAGGATTTAAGGATAGATGGTATGTACTGTAGCTGGTATCTGATGCATACCTACAACTGCTACAATGCGGGTGGTGCCACCATCGTGGACCCAGACGATATCTCTTATGACCGGGCTTCAGGCACTTTGAGTTTGCCTGGCTTCAAAGTGGACGACATTGCAGTAGCCGTGTCCGTGTCAAAGCCCAGCGAAGACAAGCCTGGCACTTCCAACATTACGTGTGATAGACTAGCCCAACTCGTTCGAGAGTGGTACCAGGTTGCAGAAGACTTCTATCGATGCCATCCATGGCAGGTCCCGCAGAATGGCCCGCGTACATGGTCAGAGGCTTTCTGGAGATCGTTAGTGGGAAATATCCGGGTCGACGGGGAATTCTACCCCGAAGGCGAAGCTACATCCGAAGACATAGAGATGGCGAAAGAGTTTGTGAAAACTGGGAATGAGCCCATTTGCTACAGCCTGTTCGGTAACATTGCCTATAAGAAGCTCATCATTACTACGACGGGCATGTTAGGATTTGGCCCTCACCATTCTGAAGTTGGGGATCAAGTCTGGATTCTCCATGGAGGCAAAATGCCATTTGTACTACGAAGGGTTACGGAGGGAATGTGCTCGGCGAATGATTTTTATTTTGTTGGTTCTTCTTACGTGGATGGAATCATGCACGGCGAAGCAGAGAGCCTTGGTAAGCCAGTATGTACCGCTGCCTTACGATAGCGTTAGCAGTCCGAATATTCAAGATGTACTGACCGAGCTGACCGGCTTCTGTTGGGTGTGGGATAGACTAATGGCCGTTTCGGCGTGACTAGACGTGGCTATAGTCCAAGAGGCGAGGATTCGCCGACTTGGGTTTCCACCGCGATAATATACCTACTTATCTTTGTCGGTCACGTATGGCGCTTCTGTCGGCGCAAAAAAAGTAATGACTACCTTAGTCTTCCAGCATAGCTTGTAGGGTCTCATCGCCGACGATAGTCCAGGCGTAATGGCATGTATCGCATAATTAGACGATGAAGATTTGAATCAATCGCACGTTGCAGCGCAAGGAGACCGAAATATCACCTCAACACGCTGCTCACTAAGGCTTCGGCGCCAGCCATCGCCCAGAGCGTAGCTATTTGGCACGACCCCGACCGCCGACAGCCGATGCCTGGGTACGGGTAGTAATGTTGCTGTTTATCTGTTAAATCGTAGCTTCGTTACCGTCTATACCCGTGCTGGCCGGCTGAGGCATGCTTTCCAATTCGTCAAGGTCAGTCAATGTTATCGAACGCAATACTTGTCCACGAATTGATAGGTATTACCATGATCGGTGGTATTGTCATTAAGTACCTAGGTAGTACCTACCACTTTTTAGTTTGATGGTAGTTAAGCGATATGCGCCTATCATAAAATACCGCAATACAGAGTATTTTAGCACAAAGCCAGGGTGGCTCGTGCGCCCCATCCCTTGTTCTTTCTGTTGGTGGTACTCTCACAGCCTCCTTGAACCTTGCTCTTTCAAATAAATACTTGAATCGACCGGAATTTAGGTATTTCATAGTCGCTCACATTCAGTTGCTATCCCCAATCTACGAAATGCCCCGGCATCGCCTAGAGATATGTCGATAATGGAAGATGACCAACGCTACCATTGTTGGGAATGCTCCCGGCGCCGTCTGGTTTGCGACTCCACGCGTCCCGTATGTAGGCGATGTGCGATGACTGGGCTTACGTGTCCCGGCTATGGTGGCGTGGAGCCTTCGAAGCTGAGATGGCTTGCTCCTGGGAGAGTCGTCTCTCGGACTCGGAGGCCTAAGCGACCGTCACCCAATACTCATACAGCCGCCTGTGGTAAAGCATCGCCAAAGCCTATCAAAGAGTCACTCTACAGGATCGGCGGGATAGCAATTCCTCTATTGGATTCTAGCAAAGAAGGCTATGCCGTAATTCAAGCCGTAGAATACTGCACGAGAAGTTCACCGATCTTGCCGGCACAAGGACAAACGGACTGACTCGGACAATTAGTTAACGCTTGTATATACCAAGACCTGATCCATATACGTGAGCTTGGGCCCAATCCTCACATATATCCCATCTCGGCCGCACACCTTCAGAGTGTGGTCCCAGACTATTTACGGCTTGGTTTCATTTGCATGACGCTCAGTCACCGGATTCATCGGACCGAGCATAGCCCGCAATCTAGGGACTTGGTTGAATCATTTTATCGCTACCGTGGCCTGGCCATTCGCTCTCTCAGTGAGGATGTCGGTATTGAAGGTAGGCAGACGGGTGATTTTGTTATTGCCGGGATTGTGACGCTGTTGCTCTTAGATGTAAGCCTGTTCTCTGATTCTATACGCAACTTAGAAGTCGTGGGCGAAGCTGATCCCAGGTTTGTCTCCTTGCAGGTTCAGCAAGGCGTCTTCCCGAGCTGGAGATGCCATCTTGAGGGAGTTCACAGTCTGATTACCCTGCGCGGGGGCGTTCGTGCTCTAGCACCGTCGAAACATCTGGAGTCATTACTCCTCTGTTTCGTCTTGTACGTGATTGTGTATTCCAACTGCCATATCTGAAGCTAGCTGACAATTAACTTTGTGCAGTGTTGCAGTCATTGGAAACACGACATCGTCCACATCGGACCTTACCATGACGAGTTTCCATATCCAGCAACTTAAAGTCATTATGGAACAATATGATGCCGGGCCATGTCCCTTCCAAATGTGCCCGCCAGCCTTATTCGCCGAGATCATCAAGATTAACCATATCCGCATGCAAGCAGAAACCGAGCCAATTATGGTCGATGATCTATCTCAAGAGGCGTACAAGATTCTTAACTGCATTTATGCCTTCTCACCGCAGCAATGGGCAGAGTCCAGGCCCTCATCGAAACCAGACTGGGTACTTCTAGGGAGCGTGTATCAGGCCGCCGTGACCTTGTATTGCATTTCGTCGCTGCAGAGCGTATCGGTCATACCATCGGAACCGTCATTGAGGACTTGTTGCGCCACGCAGGGCAGACTTCTCCAGGAGCTTCTCACTCAGACGCTATCTTCTCCAAAGACAAGGAGATACATGCTTTGGCCACTGGTATTGCTCGGTGTGGAAGCTGTTAATTCTTCTGAGACCATGCGTTTTTTCGTCGAAGCGCAGCTATTGGATCTGAGCCGACATATTGGCTCGCGTGCCCCGCTGGTGGCGGGAGACATTCTTCGGAGATTCTGGACTTCGGGCGAGACACGATGGGACGCTTGCTTCGACAGACCATACGTGTTTAGTTCCCAGCTAGCAGTCGATATCAGTCGGATCCTTTTATAATGAGCTAGTGGAAAAGTCTTGCTTAGGGCTGGATCACCTTACCACTAATCTCCCGCTTTTTCATATTTCTTCAGAGCAAATTAGAGGCTTCGGTAGACAGCTACGCTCAGGCTCTCTGTTTGAATGATATAGTGAGTTTAAACTATATACTGGCTTTTCATCATTTGCCCTAAGTCATTTTATTTGGCTCAGGGTAAGTTACTCACTCTTCAAAGACTGACTAACATGCGAACTCCAGTCAAAGATAAGAGCCGACTATCCTCCTTGGGCTGGAGCCCCTTCCCTCTGCGCGATAATATCCGCTGCTAGACTTCGCAGATTCTCCGCCTGCGTGATAGCACTAAGTGTCAATTCCACCTCGGTCTCTCTACGAATCCAGTTCCGCAATTCGACTGATACGAGAGAATCCAGACCGTACGATGCGAGAGGGACCTCGGCTCCAACATCATCCCGATCCATCATGATCATAGCAGAAACTTTTGTTATCAGCGCTTCAGTGAGGCCAGCAACGGGATCTTCAGCGGTGGTCCACAGAGTCGAGTACATATCAGACCCCTTTCCACCTCCACCAGCCTTTCCTCTCTTTTGATGCTCGACCTTCAATCTCTCCTTGGTATGAACTGGGTGAAAGTGTACCCATGGTCCATCCTGTATGGGTTGCCCATTAAGATACATCTTAAAGGCGGCCGCTTTGTTATCGTGATGGAAGGGAGAAGATTCCCCCATGATAATGCCCTTCACGATGGTTCGTATGTCGGCCATTGTTAGAGTGGCGCCAAGCGACTGTTTCAACACCTCGGTGAGATTATTACTTGCTACGTAACCAACGTCGAGTACCACCGGTAGGGCTATGGAAACGGTATACTGGCCACGGGCATTTCGATACTGCGTAAATGCATCGTAAAAGACCTGGTCGGAGAGTTAGCCAAATGGACCCTTTCCTGGGAACGAAGCTGAAGGACACGTCCAATGCCACAGCGGTATTCACTTACTGCCGTGCTAGCGTATATACTCTGCCCGGCATTGCCGGTGTCTCCGAGAAAAGAGCCAAGAAGGATGAAAAAGTCGAGGTCATCCGGCAGCATCTCATGGAGATTCCATGCACCCCGCACCCTCGGTCCTGTGATAGTATCCCAGTCCTCATACACCGCGTTCTCGAAAATTTTGTCCTAGTATAACTCATCAGCCTCCTTACATGATTCGCTATACTAATGTATTGGGAGATTTTCGGTGGCAACTTACGTTTAGTTGAAGAGCTCCATGTACCACGCCACGAACGGGGGGAAGATCCTTGATGGATTCAAGAGTGTGGGCCAGTGCCGTACGGGAGCCGACATCACAGGCAATCGCTCTCACTCGAATGTTCGTCCCTTCATACTTACCCATCATCTTTTGGACTTCAGGGCCAGATGAACCACTGCGCCCTAGCAAGACGATGTTCTTGGCGCCATTCTCGATCATCCAGGAAGCCAAATTCAGGCCGATACCCCGAGTGCCTCCGGTAATCAGGTAGGTTGCACCGGGATTCATCGCGACTTGCGTTGGTCGTAGTGGTGTCTCGGCGAGAACGTTCTCGTTGGCACCCAAGACGACGACAATTTTACCAATGTTGTCTCTGGATTTGAGCTTGCGCAGAGCTACTGGAAACTCTGAAATGGGTAGCACGGTCAAAGGCTTGATTGGCACAGCAACACCGCGCTCTATCAACCCAACGACCTCAGAAAATACATCTTCTAACTCTCTTGGGCGGTGCTTGAAGAGCTCAGGGAGGTCGATACTGATGAAGGCTGCGTTGCTGTGAAATGGTTTCATCGGCAAGTAGCTATTCTCTAGTGCATCCTTCTTACCGATTTCGATGAATCGACCGAATTTGGCACATACAGCCCATGTTTCTACCAAGTGTTCGCCGCTAAGGGAGTTGACGATAACATCGATACCTCTGCCATCAGTTTGGGCGATGATCTTGTCTCTGAATCCAAGTTCGTGACTGGAGAATATTTGGCTTTCGGGAATTCCAAATGTGTCATGGAGGAACTCTCGCTTTGCTTGGGTACCAGCGGTAGCAAATATCCGAGCTCCTACGTGCTGTGCAAGGACAACGCATGCTTGGCCAATCGCCCCTGCTGCCGCGTGAATGAGAACTGTGTCATTCTTTGTGAGCCGTCCATTCCGGAGGAGTGCGAGAACCGCAATAGAATATGCTAAGGGCAAACTGGTCGCATCCGTGATGGTGATGCCGTCCGGAACTTTGGCTGCCTGCCAAGACGGTATCTTTTTATATGTTGAGAAGGCGCCCCCGTCGGGTGCTAAAAATAGTACGACATCACCCTCTTTTAGACTCGTGACCCGCGAGCCCTTCTTGACGACCTTGCCCGCCCCGTCAAGCCCAGGGGCAGCCCAAGGGATGGAACCCAAGACAAGATTGAGATCGCGATAGCTTACCCCTGCTACCTCAACCTTCACCACTATTTCATCTTCGCCAACTGGCTGCTGGTTCACATCAGTCCGACGAAAGTAGATGGAATCAGCGCTACCGGCAGCATCAACTGTCATCTCCAAAGCTCGGTCGCCTGCCCAAATATTTTGAACCTTTCGGAAAGATAGGCCCCTTTCTACGGCAAACTGTTCTTTGACTTCTTTCAAAAGGCGCATGCGTGGTAGATGGATCGAGTTTTTATACCAGACAAAGTCTTGGTCCTGAGTGCGCGTCACCTCAGGATCTCGCAAAATCTTCGCGAGTTTGACGATTGCAGAGACGCCTTGAGGCGTAGAAGGCACATCATCAAGTGTGAGCAAGTATTTTGGTTCGTTCTCGATACGTAGCGTGCGGATCATGCCTTTAATAGACTTGGACTCTGGAGGGCCACCCTGCGGGATAACCCATAACAAGGCTGTATTACGCAGAAGCAGCTTCTTTAATCCGTTGAAGATGTCCAAAGAGACGTCTTGCAGAAGACAATGCCGCGGCGAGTCAATGAAGACGTAGAATGGATCGTCATCAGGATCGGTTTCCGCGAAAGGCCTTATTTCGGTCGGGCAACCAATACTTCGAGATATAGAATCGGCTACCGTCTGGGCAAATTCTACCTCGTCGTCGTCCATGAAAGGTCCACATATAGTGATGGTTTGGCGAGGTTCCTGCTTGCCAATCCTGGTTGAACAGATGACGCTAGCCGTCGCCTCTGCTTCAGACTTAGCATTGTCATGGACAGCGACGTCAACCCCCGAGAAGCCTGTGTCTAAGAGCAGGCGATTCCACACAGGCACGGGCATCATAGGTCCTTCTTCAGGATCGCGATATTGGTCCTCGGCGTACCACCAGCCTGGTAGAAGGAAAAAGGGCAACAGCAAGGGCACATGGCGGCTAGCTTCCAGTAAGAACAGTCTACCACCAGGCGCCAGGAGTTTCCGCACGTGAGACATGGTTACGATCATATCTTTGGTTGCGTGTAACACGTTGGCAGCGATAACGACATCGAAGCTTTCTAGGTCGAAACCCTGTTCTGCAGGGTCTTGACTGATATCAAGTTTCTGAAACGTAATGCGCTGTGACCACCGCCCCAGCTTGGTGCGAGCATTCTCGAAAAAGCCGCTTGAGATGTCAGTGAAGGTGAAGTTGAGAAACGAGGGGTCCTTCCCATCCTGCGATAGTGCGTTGAGCACGGGCAAAGTTGTGCCGGCTGTGCCACCACCAATTTCCAGTATACGTAAATTAGGTTCGAGATCGCATAGATTTGCGATCAAGGTACCCATCTCCCCACTAAGATGAGCATTTATGGCATCGGCTTCATAGTAGCGCGTAAGGCGACCATCGGCCAGCATCACTTCGAGCGGCTCTATTTCCTCACGCAGAATTGGGATGAGCTGTTCCCCTATAAGAGAAAGTAACTCGCCCTGGGGAAAACTTCGCACCTCTTCGAGCAGGGCCGCCGGTCCATCCTCGAAATGCAAGTCATAATCAGGTAGATGTCGGTTCGCCCAGCTGATGAAGCGGCTCAACTGGAATGGCAGCTCGGAACGGTCGTCATCCGCTGTCTCTTTCAGCGCGTGATCAATATAATAGCAGGCAGCCTTGTTCATCATACTGGCGCGCATGGTGTTGGCTCCAATTGAATCCCATGCCGGGGTGATTTTGGCCAATTCTTCTAAGGGTAGAAAGTCAAACCGGCTCAGTTTTTCCCAGGCCCAGTTGTCCGGGAGACTCGAAGTTGGATCAAGGTCGTCTTCTGCCGACCCGATGGAGCGGAATGCCACCGACTCCCATTCGGCCACGGGAGTCAAAGAGCCATCATGGTGTCGAGCAAACGCAGCCACGCCGATACTCATGCGACCACCCTTAGTATCATAATCTAGCAGGCGAGTAACTACGTCGAAGCGTTGCTGCGGCACTGCTGGCATCCTGTTGGAGATTCTGAACCGGTTGATGTAATTAGGCATTTGAGCCGGTCTCTTGCCGTCTTCGGTCACCTGTAGAGGGCCACCCCCCTGCAGAAACCCATCCAACGTTGGTGGATCGGCGGCGGCGGGCGAGCCGTAAGGACTCGACAACTTCAGCGAATCTCCTAGATCACGTAACCGGTGTTCAAGAACGGTGTACCCGTTTCCTTCAAAGAACCTAGTCGTGTTTCTGAATGTTGGTCCATAACGTGTCGCTCGCACTCCAGCATATTCGTATGCGTATGCAACATCTCTCTCAACCAAGTTTGTCGTGCCAACAAGTGGGAGAGATTTGCTGAATGTTGGACTATCCGTTGTCATTTCAGTCATCTCGGGTTCAATCTGGCCATAAGCGTGAATGACCCAGCCTTCGGCCTCCGTCCACGTTGAAATCTCAAATGTCCAAGTTGTGGTAGAGACGGACCCAGTTCCAGTCGTGGCTGGCTTTAATTTGGTAATCATATCGACGACTTGTTCTTCTTGGATTTCCAAACGCCGGACGGCATGAAAGTCACTCACGAGAAACGCAGCCGCCGGTGTAGGGAGAGTTCTTCTCGCGGCCTCAATGGCACAAGACATGTACCCAGTCATGGGGAAAATCACAACACCTGCCACGTTGTGGTCTCGGATCCACGGCATCTCATCGAGCGTGAAAACCTGTCTATAGGCGTGCTCTTTGCCTCCATTGGAATGGATCTTCCTACCGAGGAGCATGTTGTATGATTCGCCAGGAAATAACGTCTCGTGAGTAGCCCGTGCTCTGATTTCATAGGTCATCGACCTGTCCCATGCATATGCTGGAAGACCTGTCAACACATGCGCATTGTGCATGTCTGTTCCATTGATTGAACCTAGATCAACCGACGCTCCGGTAGTGAAAAGAGTGCCAGCAAGGCTGAGCAGGCTTTCACACCCGTCAACTCCACGCGCTAATGATGGGAGATAAATGAAAGACGGCGGTTTGTTTTGGCCACTCCCCTGATGCTCCAGAATCTGCTTGATCGGGTTCTTGAGAGCAGAGTGTGGCCCGACTTCTATAACAAAATTGTGCAATCCCTTGACGGCAATGGTGGTTCCTTCCTTCTGTGATGCGACAGTGGTTTGCATAGCATCGAGAAACCGGACAGGCTGAACAAGATTCTCGACCCAATACGATTCGTTGATGGTCGCCGGATCTGCTACGCGTCCGGTCACGGACGAGACGAAGACCGGACGTGAGATATCCAGTTTCTTTACCGAAAGAATGTCTTCATCACAGTATGGCTTGATGGCGGCAAGATAGAAAGTTGCCACCTCATTCATGTAACGGGAATGATAGGGCAACTGAACCTTGAGCCTTCGAGCAAACAACCCGTTTTCCTCAGCAATTTCATGAATACTTTCGATAGCCGACTCATCGCCTGATATGGTTACGCTGCCTTGGCTGTTAATAGCGGCCACAGTTGCGTAGCCCTGGCCATTCTTTTCGATAAGTTGCGCTGCCTCTTCAAATCCTACGCCAAGGGCCAGCATGGCCCCCTTCCGGCTCTGCTGGCGAGTTAACATAGCGGCCGCCTGACCACGAAAGTATGCAACGGCTAGAGCTGTTCGAAACGAAACAAGACCGGCAGCGAACGCCGCAGCGATTTCGCCGCTTGAATGACCCAAAACTTTCGCTGGGATGACCCCCCAACTTCTGAGTAGCATTATTAATGCGAGCTGAACTGCGGTGCACGCAGGCTGGCTGATCTCAGCATCATCTACGCGGGAATCGGGCGCCGCTTTAGCAAGTTCCTCAGTCAGGCTCCAAGGCGCACCCATATTCTTAAGATGTGCTTCAGCTTCGTCAATGGCGGTGGCAAAAGCGCTGTATCGGCGTAATCCCGACCCCATTTGAGGATATCTTTTGGTGTACTGATCAGCGGGGTAGCTCTGATCGAAAGAACCGTCTGCTAGGCAACCAAGAGAACGGAAGGGAGGATGGCTTACTGGGCGCCTTGTCCGGTAAAGGCCATGGTAATACCATGCTCCTTGATCCTGCTTGGCTTAGCCTTCGGGAGCTTCTCCTGAAGGTCAGCAATGGACTCTGCCACCACGGAGACACGATACCCATGGTGCGTGCGACGCTGCCCAAGTGTATAAGAGAGGTTTTTGAGAAAGCTCTGAGACTCGGGAGCCTCGTCAAGATATTCTTCAAAGGAAGACAGATAATTCATCAGAGTCTTCTCTGTCTTAGCGGAGAAGACGAAGAGGTGCTGCTGTCCCGGGTTGCTGATGTGTCCATTTGCTCCGTTCACTCCATTCGCCCCGTTCACTCCATTCGCTCCGTTCGTCCCATTCGTCCCATTTATCCCATTGACTCCATTCGCATCATTCTTAATGACACTTGATGGGGCTTCAAGGATGATAGCAGAATTGCTACCGCCGAATCCTATGCTCACGGTATTAGCGCTTTCATGCCGGCCGACAGCATTGAGGTGTTTTATTACCAAAGTTCGTAACGAGGGCGCGCCGGGCCTCGCCCTTAGGCCAAGGAATAGGGGCTGCGGGTACTATTATCTTCTCCTTGTCTTTAATCAATGGGTTGATCGTGTCGAATCCCGCCGTAGGTAGTACGACGCCGTTTTCGATCATCAGGATCGCCTTGATCACTCCGAGGAGCCCACTCGCGCCCTCGAGGTGTCTATGCATATTGGTCAGTAATTCTATCTCTATTATGGATTTGAGTTCATAAGAACTTTTCAATTAAACACGCCGGCTTACCCGAAATTTGACTTGACCGAGCCAATGTAGATGGGATTTTCAGCGGTACGATCCTTGGCGAGCACGGCTGTGAATGCTCCTGCCTCGATGGGGTCGCTGGCGTTGTCAACTCTTCGTGTCACTCTGACTACGATACTCAGTTCACTTACCCAGCTGCTGTACCAGTGCCGTGGCCCTTTCTCACAAGGCAAATCAGCATATGATCTCGTGACGAGACAAAGCGAAAAAGTGAAGGGTTGTTGTACCTCGACAACGGGAGTCTGCGAAGGATCCAACCCAGCGGCCTCATGTACTGCCAAAAGAAGCTTGCGATGCGCTATGCCGTTGGGCATAGTGATTCCTTCTGACCGACCTCCATGATTGCAGGCAGAGCTACGAATGATAGAGCGGATAGGATCGCCATCGCGGATAGCGTCGTCCATCCGTTTGATTAGAAGACATACAGCGCCTTCACCACGGCCAAATCCTGAAGCTTTCTCGTCATAGGAATAACTCCTCCCTTGGACAGACAACGCTCTATACCACGTGGTAAGCTATAAGCTTGTCTTTGGAGTTATATTGGGCTCGACGGATTGAGTGGTCACCTTACCCAGTTTTTTCAAGTGCAATCCAGCCACCGGGGCCCAGGGTTAATGATGCAGCTCCCACGAATGCGCCATCACATTCGCCATTACGAAGAGCTGACATGGCCTGGTGCGTAGCATATAGACTGCTCGCGCACGCGGCATCAAGCACAATACTCGGTCCGTCGATGTCAAAGAAATAAGAGAGACGATTAGCGGCCATACATGGCGCGACCCCAGTCGCGGAGAAGGTCTTAGCTGAGTGGTGGTCATCGCCTAGACGCTGCGAGTACTCGTTCTGCCCAGAGCCTATGAAAACGCCGATTTTTTTCCCGGCGAGATCGAGAAGGCTGTGGCCGGCATCCTCGGCCGCTTCCAGGGCGCACTCGAGCAACATCCGATGTTGGGGATCCGAGTTCCGAGCCTCCTCCGCTCGCATATTGAAGAACGCGGCGTCAAAAGCGTAGATGTCATCGGTCAAGAAATGTGCCCCCTCGGCCTTGAAAACGCCAGACTTATCTTCGCCCGGTTTCCAATATGCAGATCGGTCGAATCGAGTATCCGGGATACTGGTCCAGGCCGACCTGGCCTGCGTCAAGTAGTCCCATAGGCCTTTTCTACCGACGCCGGGCGCGCGATAAGCGAGGCCTATGACAGCAATGGGAATGTCCTTAGACATGGTTACTCCTAATGCGAACAAATGTAAGAATCAAGAGAGATGGACAAAGACGTATCTCCGTCGTGTATAAATTGATATGACTGAGTTTGATCGTTCTAGAGATTTGAGTTTTCTTGTTTTAATCTATGTCGAACCATCCCACTTTCACTTCTCGTCTTTTCTTCTTATACCATTTGCAAGCCCCGGCTCTATTATGGAGATGTGCCGTCAAAACCGCTGTTCTCGCAAGGCTGGCTATTACATAGCTGGCCTAGATCCCGTGTGGCTTACATCTATCATCCAGCAATACATGTTCTGATATATCTTGGCTTGCAACGTTCCCCGCTCCGTCCTAAAGGCTCGTTCCGAATATCTTCAATATCTTGCTATCGTTGGAACATGCCATATGAATCGGAAACGTTCCGCCTTCTTCGGAAAATAACGGTTACCGCCTGTCTGCGAGGTTCTTTGTCAACCACACTCTTTGGAGTAATTACGGTGAGCGGTTGGCCGTCCTGCAACCTCCTCGCATCTATATCTCTATTCTATCAAGGCTATGAAGATAAGCACGGTGGTAGTGAAGGATAGAACACAGGTCTAGGTCTTTCTTCAACTTAGTCCATTTCCTCATGTCTATCTCAGGACAACCGCCAATGATCAGTCCATGTGGCTGATCTTCTGCAGAGGATTGTAAGCCTTCCCGATCGCGCCACAGTCTCTTATCCGCGTTCTGGGGGAACATGTCTCTCGCTAAGGCAGTTCCGACATGTTTTTTCCCCGAAATGCATGCTCATCGAGTTCGTTCAGCCTTCTACCCTGGGCGTATACCTACCAGTATGTAGGGAAAGCGCGGTCATCAATACCCGAGTTAGACAGAGAGTCCCCCTGCAAGGACTCGCAGATGATGTTTCTTTCAAGCAGGAGAGCGGTGATCGGGGCGCGAGAAAGATTTGACATGGATGGGTTGCACTCGATAAGCACTAAGTACGGGGAGGCTCACAGTTCTGGCTGGAAGCCCTCCATGCCGGGTGAAGCTGGTTGCAGTATTCCTGACATAGTCGGCATTGGCGATATGAGTTTGCCTGCGGCAATTTTCGTGGGGGTCCCAGGGGAGCAAATGGTCTCTGAGCTTATGCTTTGCATTCTCTACAGCCAGTGCGCGTTCGACGTGAGCAACGTATTGCTTCAGTTTAGAGAGTCAGATGGCAAACTCAATATTACGAAGGGTTGCGTCAATTCGTAGGGAAACCTGAGCGGGATGATGAATATAGAACCATCCCCAAGAGTCTTGATCAAAAATGAATTGATCAGAATCAAATCTCAATGACTAATTTGCCAAACTGTTTCGCCGTTTTCATATCGTCGAATAAACCATCAATAGCATCCACGCAGTCCAGGCCTTTGACAGTCCTACTAATGATTGGCCTGATCTCGTTCGTCTTCACAAAGTCGACCATATCTCGGAACTCCACCCTAGACCCCAGGGTAGTTCCTCTTAACTCTATGTTCTTCAGCACGGCTTGCATGGGCCAGTCCAACGATGGCCCTGTTGTCATACCGTAGCATGAGACTATGCCCCCGGGTTTTAAGAGTGTCATCGTCTTCATGATTGTGCCACCACCCGCCCCGTCAACTACTGCATCTAGGAAGGGTCGTTCGGCCGGCAGCATTTTCTGCAGGCTCAAGTGCCAGTTCTCGTTCTTGTAGATAACGCCCCCCTTTGCCCCCAATTGCCGGGCCTTGTCGATCTTCTCCTGAGACGCCGAGGTCACGTACATATTGCAACCCAAGGCGACCCCGAACTGCAAGGTCTGCAAGGCTACGCCGCCGCCTATCCCAGTGACCAAGATGTTGCGGCCGGGATCGGCGTTGCCCGACTTGGTGACGAGGGCGCGCCATGCAGTCAGGCCACAGGACGGCAACGCGGCGCCTTCGACAGGGCTCAGGTGTTGGGGACACGGCTCAACCTCTGACTCATCGACAAGGATGTAGTTCTGGGCCATGCCCAGATGATGATTCGGCTCAGTGCCACCGATGGCACCGAACTGACTATAGTCCTCGGGCCCATTGGGGTCTGATTTCCATCCCCGACACGGCGTTAACAACACCGGCTGATTCAGGAGGTGGTCAGACAAGACGCAGCCGGGACCTGCCTCGACGACGATGCCGTAACCGTCGCTGAGCAGGGGCGCCTTGAACGATATAGCCGGATATAAGTGCTTGCGAATGAAGAGATCGCGATGGTTGAGGGCCGCCGCCTCAAGCTTCACCAGCAACTCGCCGGGTCCGGGGGTAGGCTTGAGCACAAGGTTCAGGTGAAGCGGGTAGTAGATATCCCCCGCCTTTCCCCTTTTCTGCCGTATGGTCAGTGCATACGGCATTATGATAGGTTCCTGCCAGAGCCGAGAGGGGAAGGGAAAATGATAAAGGGGAAAGGATAAAGGGTGAATGGTAGGTGGCACAGTGTAAGGGTAAAGGGTAAAGGGTAAAGGGTAAAGGGTAAAGGGGAAAGGGGAAAGGGGGAAAGGGAGGAATCCAATACTATGTCTCGAGGAAAGGAAAGCCGTAGATTCGCCCGAGCGGAAACTCATGCGCGTTATCAATGAATAGATGTAGACGCCTGTCTAGCCTACTGCAGTTATCCGACCTGCATCGGCTGAGCTTGACGGTGAGGAAATGTCCGGGCACCGAGATATCATATCAGTACCTGGTGTGATCACTTATAGGTGTGTCGCACCACATTAAGCCGGTAGGGTTCGAACATCCGCGATATGGCAGATCACAGGTGGTAGCAAAGCAAGCAAAGCTACGTTTCACAGATATGAGTTGATGTGTAAAGGATAACTAATCAAACAACAACGGTCGTTGAATGGAAATATTATGCAAAATATTACTTGATCTAGCCTAAATTAGCTTATGATTCTCATTATTTTAACGTATGTAATTATGATGAGACGGTCAGTTTACTCTGTCTGCTAGATTCTAAAGACAAAGGTCTCAAGTGCTTCGCTGTGTTCCCGTATTGATCAATACCTATCGCCAGCAACCCTCCTACTCTCAAGTTAATACTCGACTATTACAGAGCGCGAATGAGCATATGTTTCAATGCAGTCATGCCTTACACTCTTCTACTTAGTAGTACTCTCCTCTTATTATGCTTGTCGCGAACGGTATACATCTTACTTCGGAATATCATCAATGCCCGGGCAATAGGGGTTCCGATGCTCCTTGTCCCGATTGACCAAACCAGCCTACTCTGGTTGATACTGTCTACGTCGAATCGGCACCGCCTGCAGCGGCTCCTCCCTAGATGGCTATGGAAGCGGGTCTCTCTAACCATCCTAGGATGGGAATTCCACGAGCAATTGAGGCCGTTCAAAGAGCTGACGGTTCATCATGGGGATGAATTATGCAAATCCTTCCTACTCGTTGGATTCGGCGGGCTTGACTTTTGGACGGCTGATCCCAAGGCCGCTCAAGAGATCTGCTTACGAGTTCATGATTTCGAGGTCCCACGAGCAATGGAGGCTGCTCTGGGTCAATACGGACCCAATGTGATGACCACAAATGGAGACATATGGGCAAGACACCGAAGAATAGTTACCAGCGTCATAGATGATCGCATTTTAAAGGCGGTTTTCGATGAGTCCATACGTCAAACTTCTAGTCTTCTGGGCCAGACTTTCTCCTCGCATACAAGCCACACTGACTTGGCGGACACACGATTGATCTTTGACATGGTCAAGAAAATCACGATACATGTTCTCTTCCACGCGAGCATGGGCACGAAGGCCGAGTGGAGCGACGAATCCGGGGAACCGGAGCCAGGTTATAGGATGACTCAGATAGAGTCTCTCACGGCCGTCGTATCCAACCTAGCCGGCGCGGCAATAATCCCGACGAGGATTCTTACTGGCTGGCCCTCATGGCTCCCCGGGCACTCGAAAATGGAGGCACTCGGACGTGCCAAGGTCGAAGTGCACAAGCGCACAAAGTCGAAACTGGAAAGGGAACGGTCTTACATCTCGGCGAGCGAGCGCCGGGCATCCAAGACTAACAATATTATGCACAAACTACTGCAAGAATCCGAGGGTCACCACCCTCGCTACAAGAGCCTCTCAGAAGATGAGATGGTCAGTACCCTGTTCGTGCTGACTGCCGCCGGCTTCGAAACAACCGCAACTACGCTGGCCTATGCCATTGTGCTCCTAGCGAGACATGCCCAGTGGCAAGACTGGCTTCTTGAGGAAGTAGATGCCCTTACGCCCACCGACAACAATACACAGTCCATCGATTACGTGACTATGTTCCCACGAGCATCTCGTATCATGGCCTTCATGCTGGAGACAGTGAGGCTTTACAGTCCAGCTCCGCACGTGCACAGGGAAGTCAAATCCCAACAGACATTGCACACATCAACAGGGACAGTCCGATTACCTCCTGGGACTAGAGTGTATGTCAATTCCATGGCTCTACACCTGTTGCCGTCATGGAGAGATATAAATCGTCAGTCGGATCCAGACTTTGCCAAGCCCGACCCCGACGTCTTGGACGAATACACATTCCGCCCCTCGAGGTGGATCAATCCCCCGGGCTCGCCCCATGTCATCTACCGGCCCCCCAAGGGCACGTTCCTCCCCTGGGCGATGGGGCCAAGGGTTTGCCCGGGGCAGAAGATGGCACAGGTGGAGTTCACGGCTGTTCTGCTGGCGATGATGCAGCGTCACCGTATCTCCGCCACGCCGCTGGAGGGGGAAGGGCAAGTGCAGATGCAGCGCAGACTAGATGCTCGATTACGCGATAGTCGATGGGTCACAGTCCTGCAGATGAATGGCGTGTTCGACGTCAAAGAGACAGGGGGCGAAGGGCTGTCTATCAGGGTTTCTAAACGGAAGTAGAGAGCTTATTGCCATGTCATACATACAGTGAGCGGTGCTTAAGTACTTATTTAGTTGCATGCTTCATCTTATTATATTTGCCTTTTACCTGTTCCGGTAAAGTTGTTCCGATATAAATAATAATTTACTTGCAATTGTTCTATAAGTTTTCCTGTATCCGATGTGAAAAGAAATGAAGATGAGAATGAAAACCCCTGTTACTTTTCATACTGCAGGTCCATTCGTTCGATGGAATGTCTGGAAAATGCAACTCACACAACTCCAAGATCGCCCGCGTCTCGATCATGTAGATAAGGCAATGCGACATGTGTCAATAGTTCGCGGGGTTTTCAGGGATCATCATATCCTTTCGCTTCCAAAAAACACTTGAGTCGCATTCGTGTATGTATCCATCGGACGACTGTCATCAATACATATGTATCGGCTCACTTGTCACACGGTCCCGAATGGTGGGTGGCACCATAGCCTGAATTCATCGCTGTCGTCATGTTTACTCACATGTATTTTAAACACACACCTCATGATAAGTCCTATCCTTAGCTTATAAAAAGAATCGTCTCATTCACCGGCTTTCGACCGCCCAGATCCGAGCCGGCATCGTTGATGCATTGAAGATATATACGATTGATAAGCAATAAAGGTGTGGGTTCACAGGTATCTTTGCCAAGTAGGCGTTTTCCAGTCCTGCATGGTCGCTCATGAGTGCTGTTTTCTTCCTCCGTTCTGCCGCCGAGATGAGCCTCAGAAACATGATGGAAGTGTCGGCCCCATGTCTTTTTCTTGTTTCCAGCCCATACCTATTGACTAATCTGGCTTGTTTGGATGTCCCGTAGGCTTTCTGCTGTTCATACTAGATTGCGCGGTCTCGCTAGTCGAGAGAATAGAATCCCAATAAAAACTACGTGCCAAATACCCTAATTACGTTATTCTGGAAACGCCGTGTGACTATCTATACTGTTTATATCAGGGTATTGAGATGGCCCCGCGCACAGTGATGTCGCTGGAGGAGATTGATGAACCAACACTATCCAATATCGCAAAATCATGCGATATTCCCAAAGACCTCATCGTGGATGTGTACGGCTGCACGCCGATGCAGCTGGCTATGATCGCCGAGACAAGAGCCGAAGTGCTACACTTTATCCTGTCTTTTGGCCCGACTGCCGATATTGATCGATTCTGCCAGTCTATTCGACAAGTAGTGTCGACAAACTCCATTCTGCGTACTCGGATCGTCGAATGCAGCCTTGGGATCGTACAGGTCGTTACGAGCGAGGAGCATGTGACTGAGCATCTCTCTGGCGATGTCGAGCAATACCTCGACGATGACCGGACTCGGCGTGTTGGTCTGGGAACAGTCCTCTTCCGCACTGCGTTTGTCGATAGGGTGTTCGTGGCCACAATACACCATGCAGTCATGGATTACGTCTCGGTCGCTGCACTCCTGGGAAAGGATCTGCCCGCTGCGTATTATGGCTTCGCACCAAACCCTCGCCCTGCATTCAAACAATTCGTAGCCCATTGTATGAACATCGATCAAGCCGCCGCGAGGTCTTTCTGGGCATCCCGGCTCAAAGGTGCCCCCGCCGTCTTCCCTAGAGTTGAAAAGGACGTCATACCGGCTCCCCTAGAGAGAGCCGGAAGCATGATACGTTTGACGCAAACCGGCAATGCAATATTTCAAACACATGTGCCATACTACATCGAAGCGGCATGGGCTTTGACCGCCGCCACATATACAGCCAGCGACAATGTTGTATATGGTTATGTTTTGTCTGGCCGGTCACCTACCCTGGAAGGGGCTGAATCGACGCTGGGGCCAACAATTGCTGAGGTGCCAGTGCAGGTTAACTTACAACGTAACATGACCGTGGAATGGCTTTTAAAGGACAGGGCTGCGACGCTGCGGCAACTTCAGATGCATCCTGCCTCACAATACGGCATTACTGCCATTGGGGCAATCAACGAGTCCGCTAGAATTGCCTCAGGCTTCCAGACGTTGTTGAACATCGTCCCCGTATTGCCTATGAGCAGCGAAGAGGCCGGTGTTAAGTATGACGGCGTGATATGGCGTGGAGGGTCCTTTGCCCTACAGTTGGTCTGCAGAATCCGGGACGATGGGATATCGGTGGAACCTAGGTGTGATCCTGCCCTCTTGCCGGATAGCCAGCTACGCCGAATCTTGAATCAGTTCGAACACACATTGCAATGGCTCGTAAAGGTTCCCCAGAGTACCAAGCTAGACGAGCTACCTCTGTTGAACGACCATGACCGTTCCGAGATTCTTTCGTGGAACAAGATCGTCCCTGAACCAACTGAAGACTGCCTCCATGAGTTATTCCGAGCCCGTGCTCGGTCGCAACCGGAGGCTATGGCCGTCGAATCAAGCGACGGGAATGCGAGCTATTCCAGACTAGACCAGATGTCAGACCACATCGCATATGAGCTCCATAAGAGGGGCGTGTCCCCTGAACAGCCGGTGGCCTTTATTTTCGAGAAGTCGCTCTGGGCTATTGTTGCGATCCTAGGCATCGTAAAGGCAGGCGGCTTCTGCATTCCGATAGACCCGGATGAACGATACGATCGTAAAGCCGCTATTCTCTCACTCGCCAAGGCGAATATCATCCTAACTTCGTCCATGGAACATGCCAACGCGACTAGCCTCGCACCTGACGTCTTGGTCATCAGCCCCGATTTTGCCACTGCGCGACCTGAGCTCGGCATTCCTGAGGACCTGGGACTGTTGAGCTCTTCCCTCTCCCCAGAAAACCTCGCCTACATGATTTGCACGGGGGGCAGCACGAGGACTCCGCAGGGTGTCTTGCTCGAACACCGTTCCTTGGCTTCCTCGTTGACGTGGAACGCGCAGCGTCTTAACTGGGGGCCCGAGTCTCGCATTCTGCAATTCGCCCCCTACGCCTCGAGCGCGAGCATAATGGAAATCTTCGGCGCCCTGCTCTTCGGCGGGTGTCTGTGTATTGCCGCCGGGGACGCATGCGGCGGCTTAGCACCGAAGTCGAAGCTAGAACTAGAACTGCCCCGCTCCCTCGCGTCCGTGAAAGCAAACTGGGCCATGCTACCACCGAGCGTGTTGCGTGCTGTATCCCCCAACCAAGTGCCCGGGCTACGATGGCTAGCCTCAGTCGGCGAGCCCATTGACGCCGACGCTTCGGAACGTTGGGGCGTAGATCGTCGGTTCTTCAACTGCTGGGGCGCGTGCGGGGCTTCGGTTTGGAGCACTGTCGCCGAGCTGGGACCGCTTTGTCCGCATCCCGAAAGCAACATCGGTAGGCCAGTCGGTTGCGCAGTCTGGATCGTGAATCCCCGAGACCCTCATCAGCTTTGTCCAATTGGGGCGGTCGGCGAGCTTTGGATCGAGGGCCCGGGCGTGGCCCGGGGCTTCCTAAAGAGCGAAGAAGCTGAGACAACGATGGGGTCTTTCATCTCCGCTCCTCCGCCATGGGTAGCTGCATTCAAAAGAAATGGAAAAGGGGCGAGATTGTATCGCACCGGAGACCTGGGCAGGTATAACCCGGATGGAAGTATATTCTTCGTCGGTCGCCAAGCCAATCAAGTGAAGAGCGCCGGTCAGAAGCTTCAGGTGGAGGAAATCGAGAGAGCGCTCACGAGCTGTGGCGACGTAGAGGATGTCGCCGTCTTGGCAAAGATCTCTGGCGGGCGGACGCAGCTAGTGGCAGTGGTATGTTTAGCTGGCGGCGGCGGCGGCGGCAGCGGCGGCCCAGCAACAATGACAGTTCTACAGGAACTGGACGGCATCTTTTCCGAGGCTGTAGAGCAACGTCTCGATGTCATCCGCGAGTATGCAAGGTCCAGGCTGCCGTCCAGCATGGTTCCGACTTTATGGCTCGCTGTTGAGCGACTACCTCGATCAAGGTCGGGAAAGTTGGAGAGGGCCCTAATCTCTACGTGGCTGAGAACGCGGCCAAAATGAGTCTGCCAGTAGAATCATAGCATGCCGCGCGTCCTCCCCCCTCCATCGGCAATGAATACTCTTTGAGTGGTTTTACATACGGGTCACGTTGGGATGGAAGCGTTCCAAACATAGTGTGAACACAACTATACGATCATCATACACGGAGAAATAGAATCGCCAAAGTGATGTGTAACAAGAAGACTCCTTTTGCCGTTCGTCACTGTGATAATAAAGATGACACCACAAACTCAGCACCTACCGAAGTAGACCTACGAACTAACCGCTCGTGGCTTAACGGTCCAGAATTAGATTAGTTTACGAAGGTCCGGGCCAAAGTTGATGAGTAGGCTTGGCAGGGTTTGTATAGTGCGAATAAGAAAAAGTGTAACGCAACTAACCAGGCCAATTCAGTCCGTTTCGGTCTGACAGATGTTAAACGGCTCGATATATACAATATTTTCGGATTCTTTGGCCTGCAAAGCAATGCACTGCGAAAATAAAAAGCTTAGCTAGGTACCTATTAGACCAAATGCTATAGCTTATAGCTATTATTGGCCTGAATTGAAATAAAATATTGAGCGCATCGGACTGTCAGACCTATGTCAGTCCGTTTCGGACTGAGTAAGCCTGGTGCACTGCGCTACTTTTACCCTATTCGCACTATATACATCCTGCCAAGCCTACTCTTCAATTTTGGCCCGGACCTTCGTAGGTACCTACCTATTTCAAGGGGTGTGCTCTGATTGTCGCGGCAAAGTGGACATGTCAAGGGTCTAGATCTTGCCAAGACAACCAGGATTGTTATTGCAAGGGAGCCCCGGTATAGGAAAGACTAGCGTCTTGATGTCTAACAGTGGCCGGCAGGATCACTCTGTTTCAATAGATTACTTCCTTTGCGAAGATTAACCCTTCTTTTGACAATATTCTACCTCAGCCTATGTAAAGTTCCAGCTGTAGGTCTCCAGACACCGGTATTATGTCGTGCGTTACGATATTCATTTCGTTATGCGCGGGCGATTAAGGTATCTATTATTACTCTAGTAAAATGAATACATAAACGTACATGAAATAAACCACCTCAATCCTAGTAACTGTTTCGTGCCGTAAGCTATTGCAATCCCGCATTATTTATGCGCAGAGAACGCCAACTTCTTAAAATGCCAATGGAACCCTCAATGCTTTAATACAGGACCAAGCCTCTCTGGTTCGTGATCTTCACAGTAGCAATACATCCTATAGTCAAGCCGGATCAAGTATGCAGGAGTTTGAGTTCCCAACCCCTGCATAGCAAGACAACAGCACCCTTCTTGCTTGAATTGACAGGAGGACACCGACGGCGTGAGTATCAATCGCGAAACCTCGTATGAGTCAGCTCAATCTGAGGGTCAGGCGTCGGAGCGTTATTGAGATCCCTAGTCGGCTGAAACGAACGCTTCCTTCTGAAAAAAATGCCAAAGGTAAAGATGTGTGCTGCCTTGGCCAAAAATGGTCTGTCATCTGAGTCTTCCTCTCCTTCAATTTCCGTCATGCCATCCTGCGACAGGTGAACGTGGTAGTTCCTGGGCAAATAGCGACCCGGGTTCCATATATTCCAAAGAACCGAGTTGAGCAGCATGAGAGTCGCTTCGAAAACATAGAAGAACCATTCGTATCGCAAGAGGGGACTCAGGGTCTTCAGTGATTCGGGATCATCGAGGTTCACGGCCGTGTTGTCCACGTGTTCGACTAGGCGGTAGATAGAACGAATGGCAATAAAAGTCATGCTCACGTATAGAGTGATCAGGGGAGTCGAGACAGCCTTGGCATATACATCTGCTTGTATGCACCGGCGGTGGAAAATACCGGCAATGACAATGAAAATGACGATGACGCCGAGCTGAATTCCAATGGACGCCAGAGTCAATTGGCTCCCCAGCTTTTGTTGACTTTCGGCTGAAGAGGGGTTCGCGGCCAGGGCCACCCCTATGGCGTTCAATACTTCAACAAGCGCTAGGAGGCCACCAAATGTAGATAAGACTCTACCAGGAGGAAGCGGTGCGAAGTATGGTACGTAGTAAAGTATTCGGCCAAGGACGTGGTAGTTGGCGAGTTCAAGAAGCGGTCTGCAAGTATGGGAATAAAAGGAGACAAATGATCAGCTCGAGCAACTTGTTTAAGGGGCAAGTCTTGATCTGGATTGAGATAATACGGTCACTTACGGGCATACGAATATAAACACCTGGCTCAGGATAAAAGGGATCAGGACGTCATTGCCGGTGTAGATATAGTTGTAAGCTCCATATTCTCGCAATGCATACCCAGCAGTGAATAGCACGGCACAGAGAGGATGCAGTCCGATGATCTTCCAGGATTTATAGCGACTGGTAATAGGTTAGGCATACCTTCATTCGAGAAACGGAAGGGCGGGTCAAGATGTTCTTACAAGCACTGCCAGATGTGACCGATGGCTGATAGCGCATAAGCAACGGCGAAAACGATAGGCGCCGCTTTGTTGGGCGCGTAGATGTAGAGACTACCAGGGACTAGTGAGAGCAGAACATGTAAGTAACGATATTAAGTTCGAGGTGTGCAAATTTCGAAGCATGTAAACAGCAATAAAATAAAATAAAATAAAATAAACAGGAAAACGAGGAGGAAGAAAAAAACTGACCGGGATCTCCGTCTGCCATCGCGAGACGGAGTTAAAGATTCCAGCTCGATATGGTGGATGAAGAAGTATGCGATGTACCTAAGAGGTGGAAGAGTGCTACTTTTTCAGCAGTGCGAAGGTGATGCCGTCGAGATATTGAAAAGATTTATGAAGCTTTGTTTTCTTTCTTTTATTTGGTGATCGTTTTGTTTTTGTTGGTAATTCGTTGTCAGAGACAAAGCGAAAGATAATAATTATAGCGACCCAGCTGTCAGTTACACTGCATGACGCTTGATCCAAATAGGATAATATCGTTGCCAAGGCGCGCTAGTACGCGGCATTAGCCTCGGAACACTTAAAGGGGCTGCTGGGTGACGTGCTTAGCCTCTGATGGGGTGGCAGGGGTCATATAGGGCTGCCTAACTTGTACTTAGGTACCTACTTGTACAGAGCAGCACGATGACTTCAAAATTCGTACATAGGGTCCTACACTATTCTCGCAGCAAAGCAGACAAAGTGGCATGGTGGATCGGGCGAAGTTGCAAGAGGCGGCGGGGCGTTCTCGAGGATGCGGTACTGGGTACATTAGGTACCTTACTTTAAGTTAAGGTATCCCTACACCTACTAAGGAAGTACCAGTGTACCTCTGTCATATAAAGTGGTTTACATGTATTATCAATCAATTGGACGCACGAAAACACTCAAGGGGGGCTACTTCGTGGCTTTTTCAATAAATATAGGTACCTCTTCATCTTCCGACAATTTCGTCCCATCATAACATCAATACCGCTTAATAATCCTACTGGCAGGGAAGCGATGTGGCGTATTTACCGAAGAAGATAACACCGGCTAAGTCGTGAAATGACTGATTGGTTTCGAGGGATGCCTTCTCCGAGGAATGACGGAGGCTGGCAACGTTCTTTCAGCCAGCCATTCAAGAACTGGGGAACCACCAATGACGGGCCCGACAGCATAAGTAAAGTTGATTTTTCTCAGGGGAAGATACGGCAGGACGTAAGTTGCCAGTATCTTGTACCTCCACGTGGGCCATGCCAGGAGTCGGACGGTTTTCATAGATAATCTCTCCATCTCCTGCGTGTCCTTTGCTCTCTCAGCTTGGTATCCCTGAAACAGTTCATCAAAGTCTTGCGTGCTTGGCGACCCGTTTGCTTGCAACAGGCGCCGCAAACCATTCACGAGCACGACAAGGTCGGTAACGCCGGCATTGTAGCCTAAGCCTGCGTGGGGTTCAAACTTCCTCACAGCATCTCCGACAAGAACAATGCGGTGATGAAACCATTCGTTTACCAGCCTTCTTCGAGATCGATCAGTGAAGTCTCCCCGATCCGTTGGCTGTCTACATCGCGAACCGTCCATCCCGGTGCCATGTACAGGGATTTCGTTCTGTCGACGATGGCCTGCTTGTCTGCTTCGGTATATCTGCTTATACGCTGCCTACTAGGAGGGTCCAGCTGTTCGTAGATCCCGAACCAAGCCCTATCCGTTCCGTTGATAATCTGAGTTGACACTCTATCGCCGGCTGCATCATATCTGGTGTTCGTGGCCAACCCAGGAAGAATCGGACATGAGCCGAAATAGGTCCGGTATGTTAGTACGTAAGGGGATTTCTGAAAATCGGATAGATCATCCGGTTCTTTACCAGTCTTGATAGCTCGCAGGAGCAAGCGAGTCTGACTACGCACGCCGTCGGCCCCTATGACGATGGTCTCTTCTTGCGAGGTTCCATCGTCGCAGAGAACTGTTACCCCTTTCTCTGATACTGCGATGCTTGTGGCCTTTCTTTTCAGCAGGATTTTGCTCTTCGCCGAGTCTGTCAGGTTCGCAAAAAGGAATTTCAACATCTCGGGTCGGTGTGTGATCCGTATTCCGTACCCATGGCTAAGGTCATCAGCTAATCATGGCCACATAGACGACTCCGAAAACTCTTGCGGCTTACTTTTTCTCGACGTATTCCAGTGTTCTGTCATTGTCGAAGATCTTAGCATCCTTGCTTGATAGAACGAAACACTTATGGAGATGATCTAGTATTGGCTGAACGGCATCGAGAAGGCCCAACTGGTCGGAAATACGGAGTGTCTGCGGCCACAGAGCCAAGGTTGACCCGAAGGTTGAGAGCGGCGTGTCATGCTTCTCCAGGATGATGAATTCCATGTTAGTTTTCGAGAAGATGTGCGCTGCAGTGACGCCGATCAGACCACCTCCAATAATGATAGCACAGAAAGGTGCTGCCATCTCAAACAAGTCACAAGAGTTGCTAAACTGTGTTTTGATTTCTAGTAAAGCGAACTCGGAGTTTCCCCGATAAATGCAGAGTAAGATTATTGTCAGTTTCAGCGACGCAGGATATATGAAATATCGTTCGAGCTTGGTAGGGAAGTGAGAGACCTTTCGACTAATATACTACTTTAAATGGGAGTCTGACATTGAGAACCGATAGGCAAAGCGGCTTAATTGAGCTTGTTCAGAACGAGTACGATTCAACGACGAAGAACATTAGAAGAGACAGTCAAATGTTGCGACGGAGAGAGAGTGTGAGAGATCACCTAATTGCCTAGACAATCTGTATAAGCCACAATGCTGGTCTGCGAGCCATGCCTTGATAGCACTGCAGTGTCGGAGTCAAGTAGCGGACTGCCCTGCATATTTCCCTGCTGCATTTAAACCACAAGACCAATATAGTCCAGGATAATTTTCCGCTCCAAGTTCACCGGAAGGAAATCTGACGCATCACCCGCAGTCGAAGCATTTTCACCTTCCCAATTTCCATACCACATACAAACCAACAACCAACGAAGATGACGAGAGGCGGCGGGCTCATACAAGTTCCAAGACCATGCCCAAATGATCACGATCCCCGACCTCCCCGCTCTAGAGATCGGCCTGATCGAAATTGCGAATGAAGTCGTAGTAGAATTTGGCCATATTGACATGCTCGCTCATCAGAAGACGCTCGTTGATAGTGTGGATATTGCCAAATGACTTCAGGCTTCCGGGGCTCCATCTGTAAATATGATCTGATAGCCCTATTAGGGGAATAAAAAAGAGTCGGACGTTAGTTAGTTAGTTCGTGAACCTGCAGCCGAGAATCACACCTCGACTAATGACTTACTAAGGTAGTGCCGCGTATCAGTGTTCCCCGTCATCGCCCCCGGGGCGATGACGACATGCCTGGCCTGGTCGGCGAAGGTGTGTCGCACCGTGCCTCCGAAGATGTCCCAGACGCGGCCTTGCGTCGGCGACTGAGGCGTGATGTAGGATTTCTTCCGAACTTCTAGTACGAGGGTACCGTCGTAACGCGGCTCCCATCGACTGCGTGCCTTTTCTTCCCGAGAGGTGCCCTGAGCGGCGAGGTATTTATCGTAGTCCTCGTCGCCCTCGAAGGCTCGCAAGTCAAGGCCGTATTTTCTGATGACGGGCTCGATCAGGTCTACGATTCGATACTGAATCCCGCCGACGCTATCCTGCGGCGCATAGCGGTGGTTGACACCCAACCTGACAAATTCGGGCAAGGAATTGATCTTCTCCCCGCCGGCAATGACGGTCACAGCCTGCGATGTCTGGATGAAATACTGTGTCTCGCGTGACGCCTCTGCTAGGATTCGGGCTGCTCCTCTGAGGTTATCGTGGTAGATGTATTCGGTGAGCTCAGGCAGGGCATCGGGGGAATACCGCGCCAAGCAAACCAAAGCCTGATGCACGGGGCCGTTCCTAGGAATCTCAGCCCTGAACGGGTTCGATTCTAGATTGACGACAATCTCCGACATGATTCCAATTGCCGTGTGTGGCGTAGGCGTGGAACTATGCCCTCCGACGACATCAAGGTCAAACCACACGTCTAGGTACCCCTTTTCATACACTGCTGGGAGCGCATATAGCGTGTCGCCTAGGGTCTGCAGTCCTGCACCACCCTCGTCGAGGATGACAGCGATCCCGTTTTCCCCATACCGGTCTTCCAGGAATTTTCCGATTTGGCCAGCTCCACGAGGACCCGAGCATTCCTCATCGAATCCAAAAGCGAATATGACGGTACGGCTAGGTTCATACTTGTCTTGAGAAAGGAGGGATTCCATGGCCGACATCAGGGCCGTGATCGCAGACTTATCATCTGAGGCACCCCGCCCCCAGAGGTATCCGTCATGCTTGTCGTAGACGGCATCAAACGGCGGATGTTCCCACCGATCAAGGGTTTCCTCTTCGACTGGGACTACATCTTGATGGGCGGTCAGGAGTATCGGAGCTAGGGATTCATCGGAGCCAGATATGGTGTAAACGAGCCCAAATCTGTTCACCGTTTCCACGGTCGCATATTTATATCTAGTCTCGAGCCATTAGTTGTGTACTTCCTTACTGACTATCCTAAGCCACTACCGTTATTAAATTACTCACACAGTTGGATATGTCTCTTCGAGCACCTTGGATACGTTGTTGAAAGGCTCCCACCTCTCGTCCTCGTCAAAGTCTCCAAGATCGTCGTAGCAGATTGAAGGTATCTTGACAAGCGGTTGATGGCGCTCAACTAAAGTTTCCAGCGCATCGCGCCCAGCAAATAGGTCCTGGGAGCTCGCCAGACCATCCGCGGAGGGATCTAGGGGGTGAGGGAGATCGCATCTGAATCTAGACCTGCCATGGCCCGAATCGTCGGCGTCTAGAACTTTGTCTGAATCAAGAGGATACTGATTCTCATTGGTGCGTGCAAGAGAAGACACTGTGCCCACCACAGTAATGGCATAAAGGAGGCCCAAAACGAAGAATCCCATCATGAGGTAGTGGATGATAAGATGCCGGGTTCAGTGATAGGACATAGCACGACGAACCTATCAAGAAATCGCCATATCCCAGACCCCAATGATATATCTATACTCGCGAATATTTGCTGGCAGGCAATGGTCACAGGCAAACCTATCATATGTAGCACACCATTGTGCGTCGTAACTTCGTACAATACCCACACATCATAACTCCTTATTGTCGTGGCGTGCATGCAGTTCCGATATCCCCGCACACAAGCGAGAGATGCGGCAGGATTCGAATTCCACGAAAGTGATTCCGTCGAATTTGGACTCGCGGATCGATATTGATCGTAACCTGTCTGCAAGCTTGTACGTTGGTGATGGCGTGATCAGCAAGAACCCGAGTCTTACAGCATGTATTAGATTTTCGCTTGACGCCAGCAATCAGCGAAATATGGGGTAGTTTGACACGGAATCCATCATAGGCAGTGCCTAGGGCATCAGTGGCGCCTGAGGCGCTCATCAGCTGGGCTATGAACTCGAACCGGCAGGCTAGAGAACGTCTTTGAGCCTATCGGTTTCTTTTCCGCTCAACGGATTAGACAGGCAGCGACAACTCCACGATACATCAATAGTGTGTTTCCCATGTGAAACATGCATGTGCGATTTCATTGCCAGTTGAGGCCGTAGTATGGTACACTTGAAGGGGCGATGCCTATTTCCATTTGCCACGACCTGTACCACAGGTCTTCGTGGCCGGCAAAGCTCAGAGCTTTGCCTTGCCCTCTGCACTATCCATCCTCTTCCCCTCGTCATCTTGCTCCTTCACAGATAGGTCGGGGAGCTGAGCGGGCATGATTCTCCTCGGGGATGTCCCGGGCACGACTGAGTACTTGGAAAAGTCGGTGACACCGGCATCGCTTCTGAGGTAGTCTTCATCAAGCTCCAACCGCCCATTTACCGTCGAAGCGGGGGCTCGCAGCATGGCAAGGATTGCGTCCGAGAAGATGGTCGCCTTGCGTAGATCTTCTGCTTCCTTTGGATTCTTCTCGGTCATTTGGCGTGTAGCTCCGGATTCAATAGCCTATAGCATGTCAGTGAATGGCATATCAGATGCCTAATTGTCGATATTAGGATGCATACCACAGCCGGCCAAATGCTTGTAATGGCCATGTCAGTAAGGCCTTGTCTTTCGAGATCCATCGCGAGACCCTTGGTCAGCACCGACATGCCAATTTTCCTGCAACACTCAGGTGAGTTAATGTTGAACCTTTCAAGACCCTCCGAGATAACTTACCCCATGGCATAGCCAGTCTTCCCCCTGAAGAAGCGACTGTATATCGGAGGGCTCACAACTATGATTCGCCCGCTGCCATACTTCTTCAGGTGCGGCAAGGATGCCTGCACAGCTCCGTAGAGCCCTTCCGGGTTGACTCTCTGCATCAGCTGGAAGCGCTTCATAGGCGTATCCTCCACCGACGCCCACCATATTGCTCCCGAGTTATATACCAACACGTCAAGCCGGCCGTATATCTACCCGCCCCGCGATGCCGATCAGCCTAAGATCCCGAGTCGAGAGGATGATTATTGGGCAATTACCTCAACCGTCCTGTCCACGCATCTCTTCACGCTCTCGAAGTCTCGGACGTCGACGGCTATGGCGGTCGCTTCGCCACCTGCCTCGCGGATCTCTCGCTCGACGGTGCTGATAGTCGATTGAGGAGAGTTTGGATCCGGCGGGAATGGCGAAGCGCCCCAAGCGTCGCTGGTGGACTTGGCTGCGACGACAACTACGATTCCGTTAGTCAACAACCTAAATCTAGCTTGGGAGGGATGCCTACCGCGATAGCCGTCGTTGGCTAAAGCTAGATCGATGGCGACTTGTCTACCGATGCCCCGGGACGCTCCGACTACCAGTGCAACTCTCTTGGTCGTCATCGTGGCAAGTGTGGGATAATTATGAGCATTCATTCGACATTCAACTCAGCACAAGTCGAATATTGAGATCGCATTTCAATCTGCGAGAAGGCCGACATTCCTGATCCAAGTTTAGTTATATAAGGTACGGTAGCTTATAAGACAGTTATGTCTCGGCTTTCAGGGTTGAGTTGCGCCTAGACGTCTAGCTACCCCTAGGTCGTTACCCGGCCAGGACATCTTACGTAGGATCAGTAATCACCCAAGTTAATGGACTGATTGAGCTCCCCAAAACTAAGCCGAGGCATATTCGGCCCCCTTAAATTCATCATCGCCATTTTTATATGCATGTTACTCTTACTTACATAATGACATCTTTCTAGCGGGTATATATTATATATGATCAATGCACATGCCTCTAACAGGCAATAACTAATAAAGCCACGCTCCTTAAATTCTTCTTGTTAGGTACTTGCTGTTGAGACATTGGCAGAGGTGTTGGTACTTACTTCGCCGGAACCGGCTCTCTTCAATGGTCGGTATTTTAAGGACATCTCGATGTATTGCATTCAGCGCCGTTGTTGCATCGTCGGCGTTGACGACGAGCCTTGTGCGGGATAGTTAGCAAACGCGTCAACTCAGTTTGAGGCCATAAATCTCCAAGGTCACTCACGATATGCTAATCTCGCTCGCTCCTTGGCTGATGAGGTGAATGTTTACATTTGCAGCTGCCAACGCGGAGAGTGTGTCGTCTGTACAAATATTAGCAAGGGGTGCCGCGCTTGCGGATGCTCACGAACCCGTACTGGCCACGCCAATCTGGCTTCTCATCTTGTGACCGACTATAGTGACGATTGACATGTTCTTGGCAATGGCGACTTGGCCGAAGCTCTCGAGCTCCTCCTTGAGCCTCAAGATCGCGCTCGCATTGCCAGGCCGGTGCACAGCAAGGCTGACATTTCTTTCGCTCGTCGCTATCAGGTCGACTGGAATGTTGTTCCTCTCCAGCCGCTCGAACACTTGAATGAGGAGACCCCCCGACTTCGTATTCCTGTTGCAAATTACATGGATCAGGAATACGTCATCCTTGACTGTGACGGCCGTTGGTCTTCTGCGTTCAGACCGGCCAACCGTGAAATCATTTTTTAAAAGCACGCCAGGCGGCGATACCACTTTCTTGACTTGGCCAATCTCCAAAATTGAAGAAGTCGCTTTCGGGTCAATCAGAGTGCCCTCATTATGGGGCTTGAAGACGTTCTTCAGCCGGAGAAAAATATTTGCCTCGCGGATTTGGTCCATCGTTAAAGGATGGATCACCTGCTCTTCCCATCAGCAAATCATGCGCGCTAAACATGGGCCCGAGTGGCGGGTTAAAGCGCACCTCGCTTCCGTAGTACGTCAGCTCCGTCGCCTCGTCCGCAGTGACTGAAGCCA
The DNA here is from genome assembly GCA_022578495.1 of Nemania sp. NC0429. Classification (NCBI taxonomy): domain Eukaryota; kingdom Fungi; phylum Ascomycota; class Sordariomycetes; order Xylariales; family Xylariaceae; genus Nemania; species Nemania sp. NC0429. The sequence goes on from MU392217.1 coordinate 103,811, forward strand.
GGAGCTGTGCCGAGGGTATCTTCCGGGGGTCAGCAGTGAAAATACCATCGACCTCCTTCCAGATCTGCAGTTCTGCTGCCCCTACTGCCACGGCACACATGGCTGCACAAAGGTCTGAGTACCCTCGGCCGACGGTTTGGATAAGCGAGTTTGGCATTATACCAAAGAATCCTGTCTCTTATCAATCAATCTAAACACTAAGGCGCAGAACGGCGAACCCTACCGGTGACAACGGGAATTGCTGATCCGCAATCTCTGATCCGGGTGCCTATTTCTTCAGCAACGGCATGATAGAACCTAGACCCCAGTCTGTCCAGTGCAGCAGCCTGGTCATCGGATGATGCACCAAACACCGCGGATACTACGTCGTCTAGGATGACAGGCCGGGCGGGGATACCCTGAAGAGAGATGGCTTTATGTCAGGACGCGATCGAACGTCACGGGTCCTTCCGGAGAACGATGAACTCACCTTGTTTGCCAAACACGCGGCGATGATCAGACATGCCATTTTCTCGCCCAGAGAAATCACCCGATCTTTAGAACGCGGGGACAGGTCTCCCACTATCTGCGGTAACTTCAGTGTCCCGCTGCCTTAGCCCGATTACACTGTTGGCTCACCTGAGCAGCCAGCAGGAACTTCTTCAAGACCTCGCACTCCTTCACGATTTGCGATTTCGTAGTGTCGTAGAGTTCACATGCCGATGACTTCTGCGCCTCGAAGATGGAGTCTAGCACGGCTAGGTGGCTGTCTCTGATGAGATGGACCAGCTCCTCCATCTGCTCTTGCGCGTCGGCTCCGAGCTCTGATAACGCAATACATTCCAACAGCAGACTCGTCGTTCCTTTCGCTTTTATCGTCCCCGACAGGGCGGAGCAGACGACGACGAGCCTATGTTTCTCGGCGTAATCTGGAATGATGCTGCCACAGATGGTGTCCATGAGCTTGCCTAGACTTGTACCCCCATACTTCTGCACAAGCCAGGGCTTGGACATGCTTGTCACGGCGACCATGTTCCCGAAGCGGTAGTGGTAGTGGTCAGCACTGGTAGTGGTCGTGGGAGTGGCGGGGATGGCTAGTAGAATATCGATACGTCAAGCCATGGAAGGCTCGTTATTATACAGGAATCTTCTCTCATATTTTAAAACTCGTTGTGCAGTTGGCTCCCGTTGGGAAGATTTTCAAGGTCAGGTATACTTATTTCAAGGTACGGCCTAGAACAAAGGAAGCCGAGATTTTGCGCCAGGTCGGAGGGCCGGGAGTTGCCAGCTGGGCTAAACCGGGAGCGTCCGAGAGCATGTATCATACCTACCTCACTACCACAAAAGAGTTACTTCGTAGGGGGTTAGGTACCTACCTCATAATGAAGTACATGTATGTACCTCTCAAGGAAGTACTTTGGACTTGTCGCCCAAGGCCGAAGGCCCACCTGTAGGCGAGCAGATCCCGCTGGTCTCTGGCATATCTGATTGGGGATCCGGCGCCTTGGACTAAGGTGCCACCTTTCCCGGTGACTTTCGCTAAGATGGGGGGGGGGGGGGGGGGGGGGCAAAAAAAAAAAAAAAATATAAAAAAAAAAACAAAAAAAAAAAAAAAATGCCAGAAAACCACAAAAAAAAAAAAAAAAACGTTTAGCGACCAACCAAATTAATA
>MU392217.1:105471-258874 GCA_022578495.1 Nemania sp. NC0429
CCGCCCCCCCCCCCCCCCCCCCCCCCCCCCCCCCCCCCCCCCCCCCCCCCCCCCCCCCCCCCCCCATTCATTTAACGATTTCTTCCTTCATTCGCCACGTCGTCTCACAATGTCCTGCTCCCCTCATCACGACATCAACTCACGTTGAGCGACCAGCCACGTTCAGTCGTGCCACACTGCCGCATTATCATCAACTATGTAGGGTTTTGTATGAGTGATGGTGAAACCCCGGTCGTCCACGGCCGGCATACTCTCCTCGGTGAGGGTAGGGCCGCGTATTATCTTATATCACTGTTTTATGTGCGTGCCTACACTTATTCAGATGGGCAGGCATTCCATGCATGGTCGGACAGCGTGCAAGCCTCTGTCTCTTAGTCATCCCGAGGACAAGCTGGGGGCCTGGGACGATGGCGGCAGGTCTTTTTAGGCATATCGTGTTTCTATATAGCAGCTTTCTCTTCAGTTACCTACATGATACAGACGGAAGATATCACCGGAGTTCAATGTGTACCTCCACTTACACCTCATTTGAATGCCTGCCCTGGGCTATGCTATGTGTGCGAGGAAGTACCTTCATATCCCGGTATTAGTATTGCCATCTAGTCTAGCCGGCTGCGGACGACGCCCCCGTATACGACCTTAGACAACGTGTGTTTTTATTCCCCAAGACACCGAGAAACCCGCCTATTCGCAGCAGTATCCATAGGCCGCCTATTCTCTATTGCTTTCCCTTTGAATGACCGAGAAAATCGCGTAACAGCTGGCTTGTACCGAAGTCTCCGCTTCACAAGAAGACCGAGCATGTAACTCGCCGACCCCCGGAGCATCGGTGATGCCAGCAGCGGCCAAAGGAGACAATGGCAACGACGACGACGACGACGACGACGACGGGATAGCAGCCCCTTGTTCAATCCCCATCGACCGAGTTTCCCCTATCCACGACCCCAAAAACTGACTCTCATAAACTTGACCGCAGAGGGCACACCGGGTTCCGCTACAAGGTTTCTCCAGTATCCGTTTATTTCCCACAAGATCTGCAGACCAGATAAACGAACCCGGCCTCGTTTCCAATCACCACGTACTCGGCATGTCGCTGCTGCGGTCAGATTCCAGAATCCCACTCCATCCCCAGCGTGGCAAGACGAGCGGGAGCCATTCCAGACCAGAAAGCATCGCCCGTCGCCTCCACACAACACACATCCCCCCCCTCATGATCACCGTCTCTCTGCATCCGAGCACGGCATACCGGGGTGCAGCGACAGTGCTACGACAGCGGCACATGTGTAAGTAGGGAAGTAAGGAGGTAAGTAGGTAAGCAAGCAGACAGGCAGACAGGCAGGCAGGCAGACCCATTCGGGAGATACCGACAGGTAGAAGACGATACCCCCCAGAAGACTCGCGTCGTTACCGTACCATGTCATGCCGTGCCATGCCATGCTATGCGATGTCATGCCATGCCATGCCATGCCAGATCATCTCTCTCTCCCTTCCCATTCACCCGTCTGTCGTGCCGCGCCGACGACCAAGGGATGTCGTGGAGCGGTTCGTCGCGATAAGCGCAGTCTCGGGGACTTTTCTTCCCCCAGCTTTTGACATGCCCTTTCCATTCTCCTATTCGGTCCTCGCCTCGCTTAGATACCCTCCGTCGCGCTGCGTGCTTCATCTTCCCCGCCCTGCCTCCCTGCCCCGGTGGACCCGGGATTTGCTGCTCATGACATGGGCCTTGGCTCGGGATCTGCATCGTGGCCGGCCTCCCAATATGATAGGCGGATCATGCGGATAGACAGAGGCAGGCTTACAGGCTGGCGGGCGGATAGGCAAGATGGCAGGCAGGCAGGCAAGCAGAGCAGATAGGTAGGAGGGTAAGCGGGTAGAAAGGTACCAAGTAGGTAGGGAGCTAAGGTAGCATGTCTCGATTGTCTCCAATCCACGAGAGTCTCGTAATCTCGGGAAACCGAGTCAAAGCAGAAAATAGTTGTTTGTGTACAGTAGGTACAGTAGTCGTGCTTCTTCTTCCCGAAATAGTAGGTTATCTTTGCGGGGGATTTGTAAGTCTAGTTCCCCCCCCCCTAGTCTCTTTCACCTCTTCCCCGGCACGGGTAGGTATCTAGCGTTGTATAGCGTCTGATAGGGATATGAATTATCTAATTCAGGTAGGGCGTCTACGTATACTTTACATACTACCTTGGTAATTATGCTGTTCCTGTGCTAGTTTAATGGGATATGTTACTTATCAAGTATCAAGGGAGGGGACTCGTGTCATATATTATACGTCGTAAATACATGAAAGCCAAGCTACTACCTACCATATATGATAGGTAGTTTGGAATCAGACATGTTCCTACTTGGTTAGCTCAAGTGGATGGTTAGCTATCCCAGGTGGCCCCTATCGAACTTTAAACCCCAATAATACACGGCTTGACTCCCGGGTCAGGATCGTGTGCGTTCATCTCACCGTTTCGTAACACTCTTATCGAATTATCCACGAGCCGCCAGTCCCGTCATGTCTACGAGCAAGACCGTCAGGGTAGCCGCGGTGCAAGCCGCCCCGGTATCCTTCGACCGAGAGAAGAGCCTGGAGAAGCTTGTCCGGTTGACGGCTGAAGCGGCAAAGGGCGGCGCAGAGCTGATCGTATTCCCGTAAGTTTCACATGGAACTATCTCTCCCATCTGCCCCGTCCGCCTAGGTACGCTTCACTATAGAGGTGTCTATTGAGTCGTTAAGCTCGGAACTTGCAAGACGGTTTGGTCCGATGGGACGGCTCATCTTCCATGTTGGACTGACGAACCACCAGTGAAGCGTTCCTGTCAGCTTATCCCTGGCGCTACGCCTTCGACGCCACGATAGGAGCACGGGAACCCCGTGGTACGTACGCTACGCATAGTTCACTCTCGCCACCCTTGCTCGTGAAACGACGGCAGATGAATGATGACTGACTAAGAGTTCTTTGAACGAGCCGACAGGTCGGGCGTGGTATCGCAAGTATCACGACTCGGCCGTAGCTGTGCCGTCTCCGGAGGTGGACGTGATCGCTGAGGCGGCCCGGACGCACAGCGTCTATGTCCAGGTCGGCATCATCGAGAAGGAGGGTGGCACGCTGTACTGCACGGCGTTGCTCCTTGGCAGAGACGGCTCCATCTTGCTGAAACACAGGAAGGTAAGACTCGCCTGAGAAACTACCTAGCGATGAAAACACCCTTGACCTGGAGGTTACATGCCGTTCATTACATATTATAAGAGAGAGGCTCAGATGGAGTATTGATTAGTTGATTCCTACGGCGGTCGAGCGCTTAGTCTGGGGACGAGGGGCGGGAGACGGGCTCGGAGTCGTGCAGACGGATATCGGCAAGATCGGGACCTTGATCTGGTGAGTGAAAATGCAGTACGGTTCACTCGGTAGATGCAGGTCTGATGCTAGCTTCATATACTGACATGCCGTGTTTTCCTTCCACATATGATAGCTGGGAGAATTACATGCCGGCCGCGCGCATGGCACTCTATCAGCAAGGAATAGAGTACGTGTAGCCTCCACCGAAGCTGGAACCCAGCGACTGATCGCAGCACAGGATATACCTGGCCCCCAACGCCGACGACCTGCCGGAATGGACGGCGTCGATGCAACACATCGCCAAGGAGGGACGCTGCTTCGTGGTCAGCGTGAACTCCATGGTGAAGGTCTCCGATTTCCCGGCAGACTATCCGCCCTTCACCCCTGAGCATCCTGATCGCAGGCCGGACGGCGAGCAATGGGAGCCCAGCGATATCGTGAACCACGGCGGATCCTTCGTCGCCGGGCCGTTAGGTACGCGGCTTACGGAACCCCTATGGGACGAAGAGGGCATCGTGTATGCCGATCTCCCCATGTCCGCAGTCACTGGGTCTAGGGTGGGTTAAGCTTTTTCATCCCATCGCCGTTATACTAGCCATCTGTGGCCCACGGGAGTACAAATTAGCTAATATTTTGACGAACCGCCGAGCAGCTTGATTTCGACCCCGTCGGGAGTTATTCTAGGCCTGACGTCTTGTAAGTTATCACACGGGCCTTCCACGCCGTGTCCTAATAATGGATGGTCACTCATGATAACTGGATTTACAGCACGTTGACCGTGAGCACGAAGCCTGGTACAAATGTAAAATTTTCGAATTGAAGAGGCCGTGCTCACCGGCTAGGCGGTTTAGGCGGGCGAACGGGGCGGAAATAGTGCTTAATCTCAGCCTGTCCATAGCGTAGAGGGTAATCATGTCTGTACGACGATGAAACGGCCAGAAAACGTCTGGTTCTGCGGCAGTAGCCAAGCCAATAGAGGAGCATATGTGCCAGTACCGTTCCCCAATTGGCCCCCAAGAGCCGTATCCGCATGAACGTTGTGAGACGCTCGAAATTCGGTACACATAAGATGACACGGTTACTCGTCACGCGACACGGTCAACAACCATCCCTATCGTACTCCCATGAACCGCTTAACCTAGGGGCTGGAACACCCCTACCCCGTCTCAACCCCAAACAGGACGAGGAGAACAGCAAAAGTCTTACGGCCGCGGCTTTCCCCGTACCCCCGGAGCAGCAATAGTGTTATGAGCGAGACTGGGGTAAGTCTTACAAAGCTTGGGCCCTCTGGTCATCTAGCACGGCTGCACCTCAGGTGGGCCCCCCGCAATGGGACAATGAAGAATGCCGAGGCCCTCTTCGGGATTTGCTGGTGGGTGTTGCATTGCAGAACAACGGGGTCGACGCAGGTAAGACCGCGCAAAGTATCTCAGACGATTCGATGTCGGATCGCCAGCAATTAAGCTCCGCCGCGGGGAGATCTTCGCGTTCACAAATTATGATCATATGCGGGGAGATAAGGGATGGTGACTTGATATGTGCCGTCAGAAATAGGAGTCCGTTGAGCAGTATTTAAAAATGTGTCGTCGGACACTCCTGTCAGCTCGAAACAAGAGCTCTCCGCGATTCAAGTTTCGAGACGATAAGCGCGTCTCACAACAGCTCGGTACTCCGACGACTATAGAAGGATCTCAAGAGGAAACCTCATTTTCAACCAAGTCATAATGCCACCCTCGGGGTCAATCAGCAACTTGAGTTGGTAAGTTATACATACGTACCTATGAAGAGAGATTATTGTCTGATAGCGCCTGCTTTACACAGGGAGCCTGGGTTTGACACGATCGCCGTACATGGCGGGCAAGAACCGGAGCCGACCAATGGCTCACGGGCTGTGCCACTTTACCAGACGTCGGCGTATAACTTCACAGACGCCGCAGACGGAGCTGGCAAGTTTGCTTGGTCGAAGGATGGGTATGTATATACGCGAATGGGCAATCCGACGAATACCGTCTTTGAGACGCGAATGTCTATGCTGGAAGGCGGCGTAGGCGCAGTAGCAACAGCGTCAGGTCATGCGGCCCAGGTATGTGTATGGACTTTTGGGGCGAAGATGTAACCTATCGGCTGATGCCCCCTTTGTTCATGGCCTTAACGCAATGTTGTGAGCCGGGCCACAACTTTATTAGCACAAGCTGGCGTAAGCCCCCCCTTGACCCTCAAGTCGGATGTATCACCCCTCGGAGAGAAACTGATGTATCTGCTGTGAAGTGTACGGTGGCAGTTTCAACCAATTCCGCGTCTATCTGAAGAAATTCAAGATCGAGGTCAAGTGGGTAGTGGGCCATGACGCGGCCAAGTTTGACGAGGCTATCGACGAGAATACGCGTGCGATCTATATCGAAACTATCAGCAATCCAAAACATAGTGTACCAGACATCCCGGCAATTGCTGCTGTCGCCCACAAGCATGGTATTCCCCTCATCGTCGACAATACGTTTGGCATGGGAGGATACTTATGCCAGCCCATCAAGCTCGGAGGTGTGTCTAAACATGGACCCGTTTCCTTGATGACATATGACTGATATGCACGCAGCCGATATTGTGACACACTCGGCTACGAAGTGGATCGGGGGCCATGGAACAAGCATGGGCGGTATCGTTATTGACGGCGGCCACTTTGACTGGAGCGCATCAGGTAAATTTCCAGGGTTTACAGAACCATCCGAAGGCTACCACGGCATGCGATTTTGGGAGACATATGGCAATAAGGCATTGGCGGCGAAGTTGAGGATGGACGCCATGCGTGATCTCGGACCTTGCTTAAGCCCGTTTAATGCATGGTTATTCCTGCAGGGCTTGGAGACACTGTCTCTCAGAGGCGCCAGGACGGTGGAAAACACGCAAAAACTAGGCGAGTGGCTGGAAGCTCATCCGAATGTCAGCTGGGTCCTCTATCCGGGCCTGAAATCGCATCCGGACTACGAGCTCGCAAAGAAGATACTGCCTAGGGGCGCCGGAGGCGTCTTGACTTTCGGTGTGGTAAGACAACGTCTTTCCAGGACGAACCAAGTTGGGATGTTGCTGTAAGGCCTTGCTGATATACTATTAGGCCGGAAAAGTCGAGCAAGTCCGGGCCGTGGTAGATAACCTGAAGATGACCAGTCATCTGGCCAACGTCGGCGATTGCAAGACCCTCATCATTCATCCCTGGGTCACAACACACCAGCAGATGCCCGATGAGGAGAAGATAAAGGGTGGTGTCACGCGTATGTGTTCCCTCTCTCGTTCAACTCGACAAGCTTTCCGTCTTTTCGGCTTTAGCAAAGAAACTATACTAATTGCAGGTTGTTCAATGGCGTAGCCGACTTGTTGCGCGTTAGTCTTGGCATTGAAGACCTTGAAGACATCAAGCGCGACTTTGAGCAGGCCTTTGCCGCGGCGGGCTTGCCAAAGGCAGATAAATCCGGCGCTGACCCTTTCTCGAAGGCACTGGACCTCGTCAGCAGTGGCTTCATGGGCAAGCTAGCAACGGGTGCTCCGAGGCCAGGCACAGATGGGACGATAGGATGAGACGGGATCCCTGAGCAGGTATTATAAACAGTGCGCCCACATCATCTCCCAATAGCCATGGCCTGTCGTTGCCAGTGCCATGAGCTGCTTTGATGCCTTGAGCAAGAGGGTTGTGCTTTTAGCTATCGTTATCATAAACCATCGTCCGATCAATTTGCACCCTCAATATTTCACTCCAACATCGTAGATCCCTTCATGCTTGATGATGCGCTCATAATCGCGACGATATACTGTCTTTTGCCGTAGCGTGTGGGCAATCGTAATTGTTGCTCGGCAGTTGTAAACATAATGAGCTGAAATTGGAGGTGTGTATGAGAAAGACGAGATGAGACGGGTGGGTCTGTCATGAGCCGAGGTAGATGTAAACAAGCCTAACCAAGATAGGCTCTCTATTACTTTAGGTACTCTTTGATGTTGAGTAATCAACCGCCAGCTTGACCTTCACCTCAGTGTAATTAATGGCTTCCTCTTTCGCAGCAACTCAAAGATATCGTGTAATGACACTATTTTCAAGACCCGTCACGCCATCGAAAACCTCTGCGTAGTTCGCATCCAATTAGAAAGTCGACACCATGGGAGCTAAAATCGAGTGCTATATTGACATCGGTACGTACCTCTCATTTATGAACACCACGCTGAACTACCGTACCTCCCTCATGTTGTACTACCACGCCGTCCACACACGCATACCGACCATACAAATGCGTCGGCGTCCAATCGCGTTGTACGGCTACCTGCAGTTAGCCATTTAGTATTTAGGATAGGATAGATATCAGAGCAGTAGATAGGGACTAACAGCGAATACAGCGTCGTATTACAGCTATATTGCCTTCGTTCAGCTCCAACAAAACAAGGAGCTGCTAAGCCAGAACGGAGTCGAAGTAGAGTGAGTTCAGCTTCTTCATTCATTCCTCACATACATACCACTTATCAGTACTATGGACCTCTATATCATGTTATATGTTCACCTCATCATTGTCCTAGTCGCTTGCTTACCTTATACATACCCCCACAGGCTTCATCCCGTCATCATCGGCGCCATCAACGCCGGATCAGGTACTGACAAGCCACTCCCATTTCGCCCAACCCCCCGAGGACTCTTAGGATAGGCCCATTCACTAGCCTCTCCTACGCGGCAATTTCTTAGCCTAGCCTGGTTCTGGCTCTGGCTTGGTCATGGTGCTAACCTCGATGATCAATCACCAGGCAATCGCCCGCCATGGCTAGTCCCGGCAAAGGCCAAGCATTCTGCGTATGACAGTCGCCGGGCCGCAGATGCCCTAGGGCTGAAGGACATCTCGGCGCCAGGCAATCTCATGGAAATGGGCAAGACGATAGTGGTGTGTGCTAGCTTTTCTTGGGTTCCATCTAATTCCATCAGCCGGGACAGGCCGGCTCAGATCGAGCCAGATCATACAAACAGCAGACTAACTCCAAGCAGCCCATGCGAGCCCTGACGTACATAAAGTCAGCCTTCCCGGCCGACGTGTATATAACCGCCTTCGCATACCTCTTCCACGCCTTCTGGACGCTGCACAAGGTCCCAAACAGCGTCCCCGTGCTAGGGGAGGTCTTATCCGAGATCCCGGCGCGCTTCCAGCTCGACTGCTTCAACACCTCCTCTTCCTCGCCCCAGTCCTCATCTTCATCTTCCGGGAATCTCTTCACCCCGGAGCAGATATCCCGTATTCTCGACGCCGTCTCCGCACCGGAGATGAAGACGGCGCTGAAGGCGCGGGTCGACGAGGCGCTGGCCCGCGGCGCTTTCGGGGCCCCCTGGATCTGGGCTACGGATGTCCGGGGTCACGCCGAGCCTTTCTTCGGCAGTGACCGCTGGCACTGCGTGTATGACTTCCTAAGCCTGCCGTATCAGAAGCTGCAGCTACTGCCACCGCAGAAGTCTAGGTTGTAGACGAGTCAAGCATGTCCGTATCTCCCTCGCTAGGAAATAGGACGGTGTTCAGTCACAATCCAGGGGATCCGAGGTCCCTGGCTATCTCATGTATTCATATAGTGTGTGAGCAGTGTGTATACATAAACTAGGCGTTAATTGTTCTCTTGTTGAATTATATACTACCTTGCTGGCTGTGCTATATAGGTATTTTTGCTTTGATCTATGAATGTCATCAATTCCAGAAGTCGTAAGAATCATAATGTCGTTGACCAAGTTTCGTAAAGCCTCTCTACAACTCGACGGACACGACTCGACCCGATGCAACAAATCTAAAGCCAAGCTCTCACCCCCGCGCGAATGATGGATCACACACTCATGACATCGATGTCGCTCGCCTTTTCAGCCCACTCGCCGAATGAAAACCACCACTCCGCACGCATAAGAGCTAGCGACAAAAGCGGCGCATTGGTCTCAACCAATCTTTTCTAAGTTGTCCGAGATATTATGGGAGATTTTCGACGTAGGACTCCTCAGACCAGAACCCCAGGTGTTGGCCGTCTTCATCGTCTTATTGCGCATAATGGCAAGGATCTCGTGTTCCATTCTCTCGATGCCCTTCTCGATATCGCGGTCCTCGATGGCATATCTCTTCTCGCGCCTGTGGTCCATTAACCACCATGCACCCACAATCGCCAAGGTCAGAGGGATGGTGATGACGAAATAAATCCAGAGCTCCTGGGATACCTCGCTGTTGTCGGCTGTTAAAGAGTCAGATGATGATGAGCTTTTCAGTCGGGCTTTTCGTAAGATAGAAAGGGCTGGTTAGCTATGCTCTGACTTACAAACTTTGAAGTTGAAGAATGTCATGCTAAATACGGAAGACAAGAAGGTTCCAGGAAGGAATATCGCGCCAAGAAGGGAAAGGGTTTTCATGGCCGTGCCGTCGCGTTTGCTTGCGTGCGCTAACCGCCGCTGTTGCGCGGCCATCTCGAGATTGAGCTTTGACTCCTTCTGTGTGATGATGTTATACAACTAAAAGACCGGCGGTTAGTCTCTTCTTCCCACGCGTAGATCTAGTTGACGTACGGCTTGTTGTTGAACGCGTAATCTTTCTAGCGTTGTATGAATATAATGTTCCTGGCCTGTCAACTTTACGCGATAAAACTCCAGCCGAGATCGCATGCTATTGTGTAATGCCTTCAGCTTCGGGTTGCTCAGCTTGTGAGGGCTCTGTCCTTCATTCTCGTATTCCTTGAATTTGTCCATAGCCGCCTTCATCTCTTTGATGATCTCTTGGTAGGCTTGTGGGCGCTTCCACAATACACGGGAATGGCATTCGACGAGATCTTGATTGATCCCGTCTAGGTCGAAATTCGTATACTCTTCTTTTTTCTCAATCTCCTGGCGCATTGTGATAGCATTCTCAAGGCGTCTCAGCCAGTCTCGCGCATCTCGTTGCCGGATATCGACCTCGGCCGATAGGTCGTGTGAGAGTATAATTATGGGGAGAAGCATCGGGTGCCCAACTTCGCTGTGGCATGACATCAAGTGCTTGAGTACCTCGTTGATACTTGAAGACTCGGTGCCTTTCACGAAACCGGTTGTGATCCCCGTGTTGAATGAATGGGACAACATGATTTCCCAGCCACGAGTTTTCCCCTTCTTCCGGACATCAGACTTCCGAAATATGATCTCTATTGAATAGTTAGTCACTGCCATCAACCCAACCATATAAGCAACGAAATAGCGCGATAAGTTTATCGCACATGATCAGTGGAGGGCTTCGCACGTACGCAGATGATGATCGTCTTCATCCTGGTCATACTCGCACCAGAAGACAGGCCCTACAAGACTGCCGCCTTCAACCGCTCGGAACGGCAAATGCATCGTCCTCACCATGGATCGGTATTGGCTATGCGACAGTGAAATGAAGTTGGGCGAAAAGGTATCATTGTTGTTTGCATTTTTCTGAACCCTGATCTGCTGTCAGTTGATGACGGTGAGGTGGGTAAACGGAGGCCTCTCTTACACCAGCCGTATCCCATCCAACAACTGAACGCCATCCTTCAACTTTGGTGGCTCAAACGCGCCCTATAAAACCAATAGGTCAATGTTAAGCATCGTAAAATTGAGGTTTGATATTTTTTGTTCCCCTCTGCTCATAGAAACTCTCCAGAACGGTTCTTAGAACTATACGTCAAGACAGTTGACGGCGGTCAAGCATAGCCACCTCCCTTCTTTACCCCGCGCGCAGGGACCAGAACAGCGGTCTTGGTCTGCAGCGCAAAGAAGTAATGGCAAAAATGGAAAAAGCAAAATAAGACAAATCAATAGGAATTAAATAGTAGTAGAGAGGTAGACTTACACGACGGCCGAGAAAGTTCTCAAACTCGTCATCAGTCAACGGGTGGTCCTCGCAGGAGTTGAACGATGCATCCTATCAACAGAGTAGGATTAGACATGGTGGGCGTCGACGAATAGCAGCGAGAGTACCGTCACCCAAAACACCTTTTTCGGCTGGCGTCATCAGATGGATGGGAGTAGCATCGAACATCCCACATACCGAGTAGTTGAATATTTCTATATAGTGAGACTTCTCTTGAACGACGGCACAGGCTTTGACGTTCGAGTCAAAGAGGTAATCGTCCATTATCCCGAACAACAGCGATCCGCCGTTACCACACAGCTCGAGGCGAGGGCGGCCGGAGGAGAATACAGCCAAGTCGGCGGTTCTTGTCTATCTTCTTTTCAACAATGACAGCTCAGAGCTGCAGGTAGTTTGAACGCTTCGAAACAAAGGCACAAATGATTGGTTCGCTTCTATATATCGTAGATCGTGGCATGCATATATGTAAACAATCAGATGCTGCAAAAGTGCTGATGTGATGCCGACGGATATTCCGTCCAGCGTGATACTGAGTTGGCTGCGGCAAACAGTGAGCTGAGCCGACCAACAAGAACAGTAGGAAGAAAAGAGGCCGACAGCTTGCTAGCTGGCTGGGGAGCTATACGACTGATTGGATTGGGACTCGAAAAGAGGGGGGCTAGCAGGCAGAAGATCCACACCGCTTAAGCCGCATTGGTGGAGACGACCGGGATTCATCGCTGCAGATGGTGTTAGGTACCTACGAAGTAGGCAGGTACATGTAGTATTACCTCTCGGTAGGTACTTGAAATACTTATAGTACCTCCACACTACTAGAATTCAACCAGGAAAATTCTAGGTTGAGTGTTACATCTAAGTTCGCTGAAATACTGTAAAGAGTAAGCAAAATATAAGTACGGTAGATTAGGTGCTTTCTTTGAGTGTAAGCATAGAAATAAAAGCAAAACATGTTCCTTGACAGTGAGTTTACTTGGGCTCTGAGATAAGTACCTATACGGCAGGTAGGTATACTATGGGTCAGGTCAGAGGTGATCGCTGCAATTATCCCCAAGTTCGAGACCGCTTTTAACCCAGCCTAAATACTTCCTAAAGGTACATAAGAGAGATGCGGACCACTTACGTCGTAGCGATCTTCGGATTCGAGCCCATACTGTACGCTGGTACTACTTAACTACAGATTGAAGGCTGCTTATGTGGAGCCATGACCTTCAGTCATGTGACATCCCCTTTCCGATAAGAGCGTCGTTCATGGGCCTGTCTTCTGGGCACGTTGCGTAGCGAATTGGATGTCGACAACGGATGTCGAGCAATGAAATCCACCGTGAGGGATTGTCTTCTACACTGTCTCCCGTCCTTCGTACAGCACCCAATCTTATTGCCCCGGCACTCTTCGGCCCGAAACGGCCTGCTACATCTCTAACGGCCTGCTGCCCGCATAATGATTCAATTTTATCGCAGATCAGAGGAGTCGAAAGTCAACCTGAACGGTAGTCTGCTGCAACTGCTGCTAAGCAATAGACCACCTACCATCGTGCATTTTAGCCAGTCAGTAGCATTCAACGTCACAGAAAGAGACGCCAAGATACTCTTAGTACTACTATGGTATAACAATGCAGCTCAATGCTATATTGCAACAGCAGCAGCAGCAGCAGCAATGCCAAGGGGCTTGGATTCGCCGAGTTTGGAAGCTACCACGATAGGTTTCGAAGGCTATCTACCGTTGAAATGTATTGGTAATTGGCCCGTCAGCCTCTTAAAGTGCTAGTTGAAGCTGCATATGCAATGCATCTTTACGGGCATACAACAAGGTATAGAAGCCACGGCCCATAGCGATGCTGGAAGCACGAGGCTTGCTGCCTGTCTGTCAGCTGAGAGCATCTTGTCAGCTCCAAGCGGGTTATCCACTTATCCGAATGCAAATGTCAGGGGATCTCTGCTTGAATAACTCATATATTGATCACTCAATGTCGCCGAGAGCATATCTCGTGTCTAGCCACCTAGTCTCCGTTGTTCAATTTCATCCCATAGCATGGATTTTCGCGCGATATTTCCGAAGGAAACTGCTTTAAGATAGCAGTTCCACCACAGACAATGCCAAGATTGAACAGTCCGTCTCTGCTGTCCTGAAAAAGTACGCACGTCAGCCTAATTGTTCAAAGTCACCCAAGGAAGAGGATAGGAGGCCTACTGCTGTTCCGAAAAAGCCAACAATGTGCCCGGCCTCGGGCCAGAGACGCATAGTCACCCAGTCGCTACGGCGGATACCGATTGTAGGCGTGGGGGGGAGTTCAGCCGTTCGGTCCATATTGGTGTGGACCTTGATTGATCCAGGGTCAGTTTGCGGTGTCAAGGCCATCATGAGGTTCATGGAGGGGGCATACCTCGAGACCCAGGAAACCACCATTGCAGGAGTAGTTCATATCCAAGCCAATGATTCTCTCGCCATCGGCAGAGTTGATGGCGAAACTGTGTTCGTCAACGTCTCGATCGCGTTGTATGAGCCTCAACGTTCTTTGATTCGCCCCAAGGTAAACCTTGGTCTGTCCATGCAGAGGCTCGTCGAGATCTACTCGCAAGGACAGCACATGGCCCTCATCGCTAGTCGTCCAGAGAGTGATGCCAGTAACATGTGGTAGATGACTCCCTGTAAAATCACTAAACAACCCCACCTGCAAAGGCCTAGCTTGCTCTGGATCTGACTGCTCTTGTTGTCCTGGTACCCCGAAAAACGAATATTCGGACGGAGGAATATCCGGGAACCAGATTGCTGTCTCCTGGTGGGACAAAGTATGAGTTAGGTTATGCGATGAGTCAGCCGAGTCCATTTGTCCGGAAATAGCCAGAGACACCATTTTGCAGGCCTTATAGAATCAGTGTTAGTTTGATCGAGCGAAGGAGTACCACCGTATCATAGCTTACATCGAACCCTCCTTTAATATGTTTGACGGAGTCCTCAGCCCCTCCTATCGCTTTTGGAAGTGTTAATCTTCTCCGAGGGACGTCCTGATGCTCTCCGATCCACTCTGAGGCGAGGCTACTTTCACTCAAGACTTTCATTCCCCGAATGCCACGCTGGTCTTCTGCGAGGAGAAATCCTACGATGCGTGAAGTAGTAAATGTGCTTGAACTGCGTGGCCGAAAATATCCAAGATCCCAGCCCTTGTCGTTCGTATCCTTGATCCGTATGCCCGAAACATAGCGGCCCGTGAGCGAATCAGTTACCGAGACACTTATGGACAATAGCGTGTCGGGGAGCGCAAGAAATCGTTCGTATAGTGACCTAGAGCCTCTCGAAAACCGCTCTTGATATGGTTTTAAATTCCTGCTGGCAGTCACCCAAATCCTTGAATCCAACGGAGCATCTTGCTCAAACCAAGAACGGAGAGCACTGCCATGGCAAGACCCTGTTCGGGAAAGGATATCATGAAGGGCAGTTGCTAAGCTCCATATCCTCTTTCTATTCACGAGGGATGGCGGATGCGGTAGACGTTGAGCTGCCAAAAATACCTTTTTCCATCGTCCCCTGTATTTCGAGTATTGTGCAAATTCGAACATGTAGTCAAATTCCTGCCCGTAGCAGAACCGAGAATGCCAAAACCGATCAGGAAGTCCCGTATTAGCCATCACGCGAGACGATAACTTGAGGTTTAAGACGTCGGTCGAGGGGATGAATGTGAGGATCCAATGCAAGATCTCTAGGGGAAGGTTGCCGAAAGGATCGTGGGCAGCTATTGTTCGGCGAGTAGGCTTTCGAGGCGTGAGGTACTCACGTGAGGACGCCTGATCCCCGATACTTCCGGCCAGGGAGGATGCATCCAAAGGGTCCAATGTGAGGTAGGCTTGAAATATGCTGTAGTTGTCATCAAAATTCTTATATCTTAACTGAGTCTCCTCGCCCGGGCAAGGTGGATACCAGCCGAGGTATTGACGCTGAAAAAGGCCACCGTAGTCATGACCGAAATCCAGGATAGTACCTAGAGCGGTTGGAAATGACCTGCACAGATCAAATAAAGACTGGATGTGCACATCATTCGTAGGGGAACTAGCTTTGAGCACCTCCCAGCAAGAGCAGTGGAATGGAAACCCCCAAGCACTAGGGTTGTCTTCGTCGTCTTCGCTGTCTTCGGTGGGTAGAGTGAACCTTGTACCTCCGAAAGTATGGAGCATGAGTTCGATTCTGATATGTTTTTCCTCCCCGCCCGACGAGGTGACAGATATCGTGTCCTCATACGCGAGCCTCTCCCCGGGTCCAGACAGATGAGCCAAGGCGGAGGTCTTGTCAAGGGCATAAACTGTAGCAAGGGTGTAAGAGACAGGTGCTTGATATGTTGTCTGCCTTTGAATACTCACCAGCACGAAACCGGCTCATCCACGACGGCGCTTGCTGTAGTTCGCCTATGGCACATCCGCATAAAACGCATGTGACATCCATGATAGGTATCTTGTCCGCACAATGTGCACGGATATCCGGCAGTAGCAAGATGAGCTGTGCGTTCCCAACGTAGCAGTAAGGAAGAGTTGAAGAGGTGGGCAGGTCAGGAGTAGGTAGGGAGGTAGGTAGGGAGGAAAGGGAGAGTAGGTGGGTGAACTTGTGATAGTTAAGCGAAACCTAATGCTGGCAAACAAGGAAATGGACCCGCTTTAATCCTTTTCCGAAGTGTCACTGTGACTGTGTAAGTCACGAGCGGTTTGTTTATAGTTACGTCCTACCTCTACAACGTACGACTATAGCCAACTATTAATTAGGGGGTGTTTTAAAGAAAAGTCGAGGACATATTCTCTTCATTTTATCAGAATCCTGGTGTAGCGTAAAACCGCCGTTCACAGGTAGTCTTCGTTGCACTCGGTTGTATCTTCTTTGCTGGAAATGAAGGGCCGAAGGCAAACACCTACGTGACGGTTCAACAGCCGCCCGTCCAACGTCCGACATGATGATAATCACGACGGAGCTGGTGACGGCCTGTATGGCTCGTGGCCTATAAGAAACCACTGATCCACGACAGGTCGAGAATAGCGAAGTATACGAATGGCAACCTTTTCATCTACTCTTCGCTGCATCTAGAGCATCAATCTACACTCTGCAGAATAAATACTCTCCAAGCACGAGTGAAGACCTCCGCTCTGCTAAGCAGAGCCATCGAACCATGCGGTACTCGCTTCCCGCGCAAGAGGACCAAACTGGAACCGTAGGTATTCCACCCCTTGCTCAGCAGCACAAGAGCCATCTCTTAGCACCTGTCTTTTTCAGTCTTGCTAATTTTAGCACGGCTTGACTTATGCATTTCGCTGACAATTATAAGTACATGGACAATCCGTCGATCGAATTCTTTATCAGGACTCGACTGGTAAAGGGACATCCAGAGGGTGAAACCTCCAGAGTCTGGACTGATATATTACGTTTATTCTTCCTTGTCAGGGACTCCTATTCGATCGGGCCTGAGATGACGCTTGGGGGTGGAAGGGCGGACCTATTCATCTCTCATGTAATCTTCAATGAGAGAACCACTGAAAAGAAATTTCTTGTCGTGGAGTGCAAAGCACCGGGAAAGGAGACTCAGGACAGCATCTGGGATGCGGGTGCCGAGCAATTGGCCGGCTACCTTGAAGGCATCCAGAAAGGCAATAATGATCGTAAATTTGGTGCGATTGCTGTTGGGAAGTTTGTACGGTTTTTCGAATGGAAACGCAACGTGCTTGTGGATTTCGACAATGACGGCACTATCTACCACATCGATCGACAATGTCAGACTGTCTCCGCCCGGCTCAGATACTTCCGGGATCATCATTAATAAGCATGGGCGCTTGTGTGACAATATCTGTCATAGGCTTCCTTAATTATTGTTATTAATTGGAAAGCTTACTTGAAGTCTCTTATCTCCGAATGAAAGCTGTTCCTTGAGTTTCAAAAATGCACTTTCATGATTGGTTAAATTTATGCTCGAAGCTTCTATGAATACTCAATTACAATTACTTACTGCTGCATCTTTTCTGCAAGGGATTCATCCCACTGGGCTTCATGCTTTATAACAACAATATTTAATTTGAAATCAACGCAACGCAACTCTAAGAGAAGAAGTTTAGCACAGGCCTTTGCTGCAATAGTATGTTTAAAAATACAAGTAACAGTGTATGAAATAACACAAATACTATCTTCTACATCATTCTTCACTAGGTGGCCTTTATACACTGTCTTTTACACCGCTCTAATATAAATCTTTACTAGAATTTATCATACTTTAACAATCGACCTATGTTTATTTCATTTACAACGTTCGCAATATTTTAAAAAATTATGTTCAGTATGTTTACATATAGCAAAGCGGTGCCGGGATAATGTCGAACCTTACCTAGTTTAATATTATTATTAATAGCATATAGCATCTTTTCTGTTGCTTCGATCACGAGGCGCATGTTATACCCGGCCTTTTCATTCAGTGTGCGAGGCGTAATAACATTTAGTAGGTTTATTTTTAAGCATGCATAATACTTGGTATAGAGTATTTAATACTGAAGTGAGGTGCCCCAGACCAGCTAAACAAAGTGCACCCCTCCTGATAATTTGCTCCAGATAATGCGAACCACTGGTACGGACCGTTTCGAGCAGCTCTCTACCATGTCCATCTAGGAATTCCCAACCTATTGATTGTCGTAGACGTAATTGAAAACTTGCGCCCATTTGAGTGTATCTCGCAGCGGCTATTGTAGGCTGTAGGTTAGACATAACACAACCGTCGACGGCCCCGATGAGCCGGATCAAAACGAGATTTCTAGAGCACAGCGAGTTGCATGTTTCATGTTTAAGCGACCGAATAAACAGCTCGTGTGCTTTTATAGCCGACACGCTTGAGCGGAGTTAGAATTCCAGGAATAGGTTACCGTACCTGTTCTTGTTAACAGCACGTCCACTTGGCAGGCCACAGCATTTTTCAACTCACTCATCGTTGCCAGGCTGGCCATATTTCTCCGTTTCTTCTGGATAGCGATCAAATTGGCTCGCATCACCGGAACCTGCTTTGACAGGTGGCGTATAGGGCGCATCAATATCTTTTCTCGATAGTCGATCCCATGTGACTTCCGAAAACCACGGATGTTCCTTCACATCCTGGGGTCCACCATATAAGTTGCCCAGCCTCTTAGTGAGATCGGGCGTGATGAGGCGCTCGAGGAGGTCTTGGGCGTCCGGATGTACATATGGCGGGTATTTTACTTTGCCTCGAAGGATGTTTTCATATATCTTCATGGGCGAACCGCTGTCCCAAAAGGGTGTGTAGCCGCAGAGCATTTCATAGATCAGGATGCCAAGAGACCACCTAGTTCTAATATGAGTGAACCGCCCTTAACAAGGTTACCAACAAGGCTACTTACCAATCCACGGATTTATTGTAGCCCTTGTTAGAAACCACTTCGGGAGCTAAATAATCCGGAGTGCCGCACAACGTCCATGTCTTGTCTGGAACTCGCTTCGCGAACCCAAAATCTGTTATCTTGAGGTGTCCGTGGCGGTCTAGAAGCAAGTTCTCCGGCTTTAAATCTCGATATATGATGTTCCTCGAGTGGAGGTACTCCAGCGCAAGGGTGACTTCTGCAGCGTAAAACTTGGCTACTGGGTTCGGGAACCGCTTGTGCTAGTCAGCGAAACGCGGTGAAGGATTTGGGCTCTTGCTAATGACTTACGCCCGACTTCCTCAATAAGGAGAATAACTCGCCGCCCTCGACAAAATCCATGACCATGTAGAGGTTCCTGGTATCCTGGAAAGTGCCCCACAGGGTGATCAGGAAAGGGTGTTTCACCTCGCCTAGCATTCGTCGTTCGTCGTTCGTATGCTCGACCTGCTTCATCTTCACAACCTGGGCCTTCTTCAAGACCTTGACAGCATAGAATCGCTGGTTGTGTTTTGATTGTACTAAGTGAACGCGCCCGAAGCTTCCGGTTCCCAACGTCCGTAGCAAGTCAAAGTCGTTGAGCGAATATTTCCCTTTTGTTACTCGCGCTTCTGATGGGTATGCCGGGGTTTGCATTGGCACCTGTGCCTGTACTTGTGGTTGGGGTTGTTGGGGCGTGCCATGATGGGCTGCCGCACTAGTTAGAGGAGAATCCACCGAGTGGCTTGAGGATAGAGACCATACCGTCAGCCTGAGGTAGATTAATTAGGTTATTGATACTGGGCAAATTATGCGGTGCAACCACATGACCCGGACTTGGGGTGTGCTGGATCCCATATGGAACAGGCTGATGGTGGACAGCCGGCGAATTCATCTGGGGCCCTCCAGCGACTGACACCGGCGCCTCGACGCTGTGATTCGTGATTTGCGATTGGATCGAGGCACTTGCAATGGACCCTGACTTAGAGGGAATGGTGTTGAAGCTCTCGAAACCTCTCGTGGGCGTCACCGGCGTGATTGGACTTGCAGGCTGGCTGGACGACGGGTCGGTCTTATCCTCCCTCGTCCGCTTCTTCTTGAGGAATCCTAAACTCGGCATATGTTACGAGATTGAGGGGAAGGGGGGTCCGGACCTTTGAGGAGGTCGCTGGATCCAGGGCTTCTCTATTATTGCTAGAGCCGGGTATCTTAGTGCCTATGCGGCAGAACAACGGCGCGTTTGTGAGGGAAGCCGAGGTAAAAGCGTCGGTAGTACACGGGAGGGGAGCAGACAGAGAAAGCGCGTTCTATAGCGGGAGATGAACCTGGAGTCGACCAGTTTACAGGTATGGACTAGACAAGCGCGAGGCTCTATCGATATGGAAACTGCAGGAACGCACGGCACCCGAAGCGCCAGAGAGATAGAGAGAGGGAGAGAGAGCGAAGAAGGCTGCGTGTGGAAGTCTGAGAAGGTCAGTAGGCGCCCCGTCAACATAGGGGGGATGTGATGTGTGAGCGGCTCACCGGCAAGTCTTTCTGGATGAGAAGTAAGGCTTGGGTACGTTCAAAGCGAAAGACCGAAGCTAGTCGCCTTCAGCCACTTCACAAGAAGGCTGCTATACAAAGACCCAATTGCACATGGAAGTCCCAATGTCAATTGGCTCGTAGGCGGCGGGGTCGGGCGCGGTTTGCCTTCTCCTCCGCGAAAAACATATGCGACGCGTCCCGGCGTAGCAACGAGTCTGCGAGAGGCGGGCGTGGTCGAGATGGCACACAGGGATGGCAATTCGAGGTTGAGGCGGCAAGATCGTGTCCAGACGACGATGGCGGGCTTGAAGCTGCGGCGGCAAATAGGAATGCAGCCCAGCAAGGGAGAAGCGCCAATGCCAGTTCCGTAGGGCGAAGGAGCAATCGGTTTGGCCGGCACGTCTAGTAATGCCAGTGAGGTTAATACATACGATACTGGAGGGATTTATTTATCCGAAGGGCGGATTAAATGACGAGGAGGAGAATGACGACAGACAGACGACGACGGCAGGAAAGTAGTTGGACGGTTTTACTTAACTGGGCCTGCACTTAGCAGGTCAGTAAGTACTCAATACAGGGACTGCAGGTAGAAGTATTCAGCACTATATCTGTACTAACAGTACGCTACTATACTTAGTCGTCAGGTCGTCGACTGAAGGGTACTAGTGCATCTGTAGCGTAGTTGGTCCTAGTGGAGCCGATGCCAAAGAAAGAGCGGGGAAACCAAACATTTGTCTCTTTTGGCTGTATGTAAGAGCTCAGGAAGTACCTAAGCAGGGACAAAATCTACATCTACAACATCAAGGCCAGCATCAAGACCAGCGGGAAGTCGTAGTGTACGTAGACTAAAATGTATTGCAGCACACATGCAGTGCCATGCCGGTGGCAGGTACATACACTATTACTTACTTCCTATACATGTATTTAGCCTACTTAAGGTTAACTAAGACGTAACTATCGCTCGACGGCATACCAAGGGGCCGACCCGTGCGAGCTGAGACAACGGCTGGGCACCGTAGATTCATAGCTATTATTAGATGCGTTATTACCCAAATGAGGACAACCTAAGTTCCCTCCTCTGAACCAAGCTTCATCCAGCTTCATCCTACGATAGTGAATTCCTACAGCAGAAAAAGAGAAACATGGAAGGATCTTAGTATAAGAAAAGCTGACTGGCACGTGGGGGGGATGATCAGATTCCCCCTGCCTTTAATCTCCTTGTAAGGTCTTCCTCTTCCTCTCTCTCTCCCTTATACCTATGTCGTATTTTCTATTTTCACTCCGTCCATTGACAATGCGTAACGCAACGGATGCTCTATCGAACGAGTACCGTCTCGGTCTGATTGAAACTTTATGTCACGTCAAGTGGCGTTTCCAGTCTCATATGATGGGCTTCCAATTATCCATGTCCTACCTATAACGTCAGTGCCTCGGCACTCACCTACCCCGTCTCGCAAAGCGATGCTCATATACTTCGTACTTACACAGCTAACGTCCTGACTCTGGGTAGGTAGTGTATTGTTGGTCAATGGTAGGTAATCAGCCGCAGTTCCCAACCCCTGGCTATTCCACGATACAAGTACAATATTGGCATGGTGATGCTTGGCATTGTAGTGTAGGGTACCTTCCGGCACTGCTAGTCTACAGCCTACACGTATCTGAGGTTAGATGGATGTCGATATGGATCATCCCACATGGTATTGTACTGTACAGTGTTGATGATTCTGGTACGTGGGAGCGTCGACAATTGGCAGGCAAAGGTATTCATTGGCCAGCAGGCATCCATGCTAGAATACTCACGACTACCCATGTCATTTTCTAGGTAGTCATCCAATTAACCATTTGACTACAGCTCTCCCCTGATGAATTGCTCTCTCAAGTATTTTTTATTATTGGAGACCAAGAGAAAACTAAAAACCACCTCCAAGGCTTTGACGTACTATCTACGCGAGAGGTATTTATAAAGTAATCATTTTATCAGGCAACCCAATAATTTGGTGCGAGTTAGTATACTTATCCAGAACATCCCTCTTACAGCGAATTGAAGCCTAAATTGGCTCCTCGGACCATTTGCTTCGTCATTCATGAGTTGCTAGGTTGAATCCTGCGTACCATACTTGTTTTACACAGCTGGTCGACATCCCTGCCCTCGGAATTCCGTAGTTGACCGTCGGACGTCACGAAGTGTCGCTAGTCCGCTGTCTACTACTTATGTCTCATGTTGTTGGTATATACGCAGGTCGCCATCCTCTCCCGCCCTACTCCAGTCGTACATCCTTTTACCACTTTCGGTGTAGCCTCTAGACTGCGCTTAGAATCGATGGGTTCGCTTCTGGTTTGCCCGGTATGCCGTGTAGCCGGCGTAGCCGCCACCAACGACGAGGAAGAAAAGGATGACCTTGAACAAAAACCAACCCCAGCTACCGCCACCGCCACCGCTCTGCGCCTGACTTGCTTTGGCGCCATTGCCTCGGCCGGACGTGGTAGGTTTGCTGGACGAACCACCCGTAGTGTACAGGTTCTTGGCATCGATAGAAATGATATCGTGATTGTCGCTCAGCTCACCCGTCTCTGCGCTGAAGCCGAGATACGTGACCGAGGGGATCGTCGGTGGCTCGTTGGTCTCGAAGCACAGCTGCCATTCGTCCTCCGCCTTGTACATGAGCTCTAACTTCAATGATTTATCTTGGAAGTAGGTCAGACGCAGTTTTGTTGGCGTCTTAGCGTTACGAAGGCCTCGGGCCGAGCAGCCAGCAAGTTCCTGGTCCTTCCCATCGTTGTCTTTGTTGTAAGCCGTCTGGCCGTCGCCCATCATGGCCATCACGTACGGGAAAACGGTTCCGGGTCGATTATTCTTATAGGTGTCGATGAAGATACCGAGACCCTCGAAGTAGTTTTTATGCCCAAACACGGGTCCACTCTCGCCGCGGTCCTTGGTCAGCCACATGGCAAACCCGTCGCCGAACAATGAGTTTTTGCCATGGATCTTGAACTCGACCTCGATCTCCCAGTTCGTTGCGGTGAGGGGCACCCTGGAGAATAACCACCCGTTCAGCGAGGGGCGTTCGGACGACAGGCGGACATATCTGCAAGCCGATTGTTATCAATTGGGTCATTTTGCGGATGATCTTGCTCTTGCGCTCTGCGCGCTTGGGCGGCAATCAACATACGAGTCTGTCCGAACAACTGTATCTCCACCGAAATCGAACCAGCGACTTGCCATATCCGAGTCGAGATAGGGTTGTTTTAAGGAGTGGGTGCGAAGCTGTCGAGCCGGCAATCAGTCAGGACGGGTGCGGGAGACGGAGGCTGGTAATGCAGATGTCGGGCATGGCGAACCTGAATACTCCGAACGGTTCCATCCTCGCTACGATCAACGGCAGCCCAGGCTGTCGCTGCTAGCCACAGCGCCGACAAGGCCGCAAAGCGCATTTTGTGCTGGTCGTCAAAATTACAGGTCGTGAGAGAGCGGGAAGAAGTGAAAGGGGAGGGGAGGCCGACGGCGAAGAGACGGCAGAATGATGCGAGAAAAAGAAAGGTAGAGACGATAAGAGAGAAGAGAGAAGAGACAGAGCGAGAGCGAGAGAGTGAGAGACAAGACCGGAGGATGAAGGTGATAGTAGAATTAATGCCCGCTGGGCCAGTTGGGTGAATGAATTCCAAGTTCCAAACCACGATGGTCCGGGTTAATGCGCTGTGCTTGGCGGATAGCTGGCCTTTCCTGTGTCGCCTTTTGCTGCTGACAGGCTAGGTAAGGTAGAAGTCGAAGTCGAGAATCTGGGGGTCCGTTATCCAATGATAGGGCGAATCGGAGGCAAGCTACCCCTGTCTAGCGTTTTCTGGCCGGCCGCCATGGACCCCCTGATGCGTGAGCCACAGCAGACCACTGCCCTAAAAGACGTGACAGACGCCACATTGCTTGTGGCTTTGCGAGGTACACCTTGCAGCGTACCTTTACAGTGTACATTGCACCGTGTGAAGGGAGCACGTGCTGCTAGGATGGAACCCTCCTGAGGCACCCCCGGACGCCTTACGTCAGAGTCCTATCTAGTCCACTCAGCCTCTTCGCAGTTAGGCTCCCTATCATTCACAACATCAATCAAGATCGGTGGTACCATCGCATCGCATCGCATCGCATCGTATTGTATCGCATCACATCACATCACACCACAACATCCAGGGATCCGCCATATCACGCCTGCTCCGCTTTCTGTTACAGTCCGACTCTCTCCCTTTCCCTGTCGGCTCCTTGATGGATTAACTCTTCGATGGAGATGCTGCAGATAGCAAGCAGCCGGCTGCCTGTCGGCTCCATCGTCTTCGCATGCATCGCCCTCACCGTCCTCTCCATCGTTGTCCTCCTCATCTTAAGACGCTATCTGACTCTGCGGACAACCCCGGCCTACTTACTCGTCCCCGTATTCTTCGGCCTCTGGCTTCCCGCGAGTATTGTTCTGCTGGTTCCGATCGACCTCGCCTCCAATGCAAGCCCCGACGATGAGGCCATCAGGGGCATTTGGCTTCCTCACCGGGCCTTGCTGGTCGCATGGAGGATAACATACTGGCTTACATTTGCCCTCACATGGTGCGTCTTGCTCGCCCTTCTTTGCTCCCATCTCGGCCTGTGCTAAATAGATATACTCACAGGTTCATCTTTCCCATCTTCGCCGAGTATTCTGATGCTGGATATCGAGAACCGAGAGACCGACTATTCTATTCCCTCCGCCAGAATGCCCAGTACTACGCCATCGTCCTTGGATCAGGCACCCTCGGCCTCGTGTATTTCTTCATCTCGTACGGCCCATCCCTTACGTCACTCAGGGGTCTGATCATGGCTCTCGCTTACTGCTGGGGTCTGACCCTGGCCATCTATCTCATGGGGCACGGCTTGGTTGCCATCCCTCGAAACTTGATCAGAAATGCGAGCGCAAGCGGCCGACTGAGGCGACTACAATCGAAAGCTCCCAAACTATTCGAGAACATGGAAGATGCTGTTCTCAACTTAGAAGACCTGGAGTTCCAGGTGTTGGAGCTCAGCAAGCGGAAGACGGGTAGCGCTGGGGACTTCCGAGATTGGATCGAAGAGCTTTCCGACCTGTGTAATATCCTCGAGTCGCAGCCCCGGAGCGTTATCCCTCGCGAAAATGGCGACCGCATCGTTCCCACAGTCATCACCGAAAAGTATCTCGCCGACTTGACCCGTCAACTTGTCCGCGCAAAGCATGCCAAGTCTCGTCATGTCGACGAATGGGATCGCCTGCTTCAGGATGCGTCACGAACCCAAGCAATTCTGGACTCGTCCGCATCGAAGAGACTAGTATTCGGTGGAGCCTCCCCATCCTCGTCGGTGTTAGAGAGACTCACCATTCTAACCCCGTACACTCGATACCTCTTACACCGGCAAATTATCCCCTATCTATACATTCTCTTTGGCGCCTTCCTAGGTCTGGCCTCCGTATGCATTACCTGGTCAGAGTTGGTGAAAGGAGCCTTTCCGTTCTTATCTGTGATTCGATTCACCGTCGTTCACCATTGGACTGGAGATAGCGGTCGAGTTGGATTTGCCGGGCAATTGATTGCTGCCTTCTGGATATTATACATGTGTGCAGCAGCATTGCACACTGTGAGTGAGGTGAAGGTCTGGCGTGGCCGCGCCTTGGTCAGACGCAATACAGCGCACGAGTCCGCCTTTTGGTATGCCGGTCAAGTCGCGAGGCTCAGCGTGCCGCTTTCTTACAACTTTATCACCTTCATGTCTCCCAAGATATATAGGAAAACCGTCTTCTACAGTCTCCTCGGTCAATATATCGACCTCACACCTCTTGGCGACTGGTTTGATAGGCTCTTCCCTATCCTTGTCTTGTTGCCTGTCCTTGCGACCCTGTTTGGACTCTATGGCAAGGTAAAGCGACTGTTTGGATTTGGTGTGGATATCGTCGACGACGAAGAGGACGAGAACACTGGAGGGTATGGAACAGGCTCGTGGCGCGAAGGTCGCGTGCTCATCGAGCGTGAACTGAACGGAACCTCCATCTCGCGGCGATTGGAGGAGGCTGCATCGCGTGCTAGTTCAGGCCGAGCACGGCCTA
Source organism: Nemania sp. NC0429 (assembly GCA_022578495.1). Taxonomy (NCBI): domain Eukaryota; kingdom Fungi; phylum Ascomycota; class Sordariomycetes; order Xylariales; family Xylariaceae; genus Nemania; species Nemania sp. NC0429. The sequence goes on from MU392217.1 coordinate 131,629, forward strand.
TATTGACAGTACCGCCCGCAAGGACCGATGGAGTCAGGACACCCTTCGCCACCTCACCATCCCAACGCGATCCTCCCACTCGAAACACAACAAATCGAGGACGGCCGACAGCCGCCGCGCTGGCAGAGCCAGAAGAAGACGACAACTTTTTCACCAGCCTAGGTCATCGGTTCAAAAACACGATAGACACCATCGACACGCCGAAGTGGATACAAGACATTGGCGACGGCTTCAAGAAGCCGAAATGGATGGGCGGCGACGAAAATGGGGCCAGCGGGAGCAGTAGCAGTGGTGCCGGCGACTCGGACCTTCGGAGATGGTTCGGTGGCGATGGACGGATAAGGCTGTGATACGATGCCGCTGGCATTATATGGTCAGAATACGGCCTTAGACAGGCGGCACCACCTAACCTACGTACCGAGCCCCCTTCCTGTACATATATACATACTTATTTATAATCATAATCATCTGTACATTGATCTCCATTTCACTATCAGCGTGCGCTGTTGTATCGTCTCATCCCGAAACATCACGTCTGCACGACACGATAACAGTACCACACCTCATCTCGTTCATGAGCATCAGGGGTTTGAGGAGTCACCAGGACGTTGGATGGTGTATCGAAAACATATCTTTAACCCGGTCGACGGCTAAGCTGTGTCCCAGTTTCCCCTTTTTGCTGATCGGCCTCGGCTCCCACATGATACAATCGGACGCGAGAGATGTGAAGGAACCAAGGAAGAGATGAAGAGTAGTTACGTACCATGTTGCAATTCGTTCACCTTATTCATTCACTCCTCGAGTCGGCGACTACCCTACCTACGCAACTATAGCACTTTCTTTAGGCATCAAGGCTAGGTAGCTAGTTAAGTAGACATACACCTAGGTCGACGGCATTAGGGAAAGCGACCGGGTATTGTGATTTGTGTATTGTGTGAGTAGGCTCCGATCGGGTCGAACGTGTGGTATCGCTTGTGACCCATTTCGCCATCGCACGGACACGAGCACAGACGGGGTTTCCGATGGGAGGACGGGAGGGAGGGGGGAAGGGAGGGAGGGAGAGGGGGAGGATCGAAGAAATGAGGAGAATGGCCGCGTATGAGCTTCTGCTTAGGGAGAAGACAGATGTGGCATCAAGGCTTCCAGTTGATCAGGAGGAAAATGGAAAAGGGGGGAGGAGAGGGCTTAGTCGATCGAATACGGGATGCGCCTCTCTTAGATACGCGACCTAGAGCTAGGTAGTAGCTAGATAGTAAATAAGCAAGTAAGCAACAGTAACGTGCAACAGACATGGCGCAGCACGACGAAGAGTCCGTACCAACCAGGCCAATCAGTCACCTACGTGATTCCACCTACGCGATCAGGCCAGGCAGCGCATCATCTCGCGTTCTTCGATTGAACTGTTATTATTGAGGGCGTTTGTGCTAGGTAACGAAGAACAAGCGTATAGCTGCCCAGCCGATATCGTCGCATTCGCGTCAGGGAATAGTAATAGGGAACACAGAGACAGGGAGATACAGCGAGGATCATCGGTCACGGAGACTTCTAGGTGGGCTGAGGCCAATAGCCGAGAAAGTACAAGAAACACGCCAAAAACAAATCGGCATGGCCGAAGAAGAAGAAGAAGACGGAGAAGAAGGAGAAGAAGACGAAGAAGAAGAAGAAGAAGACGACGACGGGAAATTGTCGACGATGTCACAGAGGTTAAAAAAGGAAAAATCTCAGCGGGAAGGAAGGATTATGTCATGAACTTTATCAATTGATTAGCCGTTCCGATGTTCTGCCCCAAGGCAAAACAGTAACGGTTGAAGTTTGCTTTATCCCCTTTCCTTCATGTGTACAGTCCAGTCACGTAATTAAATCCATCATCACCTTATCCATCCATCCATCACACCTCTACGCAACAGTGCTCACAAAAACCTGAACCAGTGAGACCTGAGAAATCTGTCTTGTGTAATTTCCCCGCTCTCGCCCTCTCTCCCGGAGACGAATCGATCGAAATTGCTCAGACATGCTGAGCCATTGCCACGATGGCGGCGGCGCCCCCGAACAGTACCCCCATGCCCACGACGCCAGTGGCGGCGGCGGCGGCGTTAGTAGACTGAGCGGTGCTCGGCGTCTCAGAGGGCGAGATAGTGGCCCAGTTATGGGAATGAGTAGTCGTAGCCGCCGTCTCAGTACCCGACTGGGTGAGAGCAGTGCTAGTTCCAGTTCCGGTAAGAAGGGTGTCGGTGAAACTGCCGGTGAGAACACCAGTCACGGACTCGGAGCCGCTGTAGGGAACAGGAGTAGACGCCTCGCCGCCGCCAGGGACAGCGGGGGTCTCGGCACTGATGGTGGTGGTAGTAGTAGTCTCTGTGCCGGCAGGAGGCACGGGAGTGGCCGAGGTTTCGGTGAGGAGGGTGCCAGTGCCAGTCTCGGACTCGGGAACGACGACGAGAGAGGTGGAAGACACGTCGATGCCACCGCCGCCGTAGCCGGTGGGGGTCTCGCCGGTCTCGCTGCCAGAAGCAGTGCTCAAGGTGACAGTAACAGTAACAGTGCCATAAGGAACACCCGTGTTGACGGTCTCAGATGCAGTGACGGTGATGGTTGGGCTGCAGCTGCAGTCTTCATCACCCTGCTTAGCGACGACATCGATAGCAGAGGCCTGGGAGAAATCGAAGTCAGCACTATCTCCGATGATGAAGGCTTACGAGCATGAGGGACGTGGTCGAGTAAGGTGAGGAAGATGGGAAAGAATAAGTTCGATGACATGCAAAATATCAGGGTAGACGACGGAGGTAGGAGGAGGCAAGCGAGGTTGAAGGATAGTGTGAGCATAAACTTACGAAGCCGAGAACGGCGAACATGAAGATTGCAACAGTCTTGAAGAACTGCATCGTGACGGCGGTTGAGAGTAGAAGTTGGGTGGATATGTTTGGTTTATGATGAACGAATGCCGATTGTAGTGACGAGTACGTAAGAGTCTATGAAGTCGACGATGGTCACGGAAGCTGGCTGGATAATGTGTGCGTGTTGGAAGACGGAGAGAGAGAGAGGTGGAAGACGAAGAAGGAAGGAGAGAAATAGCGAAAGGTGTTTGTTAAAACTGCGCATGCGTATTTGTGGGTTGGCCTTCAGTTGATATCGGTTGCTGGTCAGCCGCGTGGTTGATTGTACAGACGGATGAAGTGTTAACATATAATTATTAGTGGAAACAGTCTCTCTACCTAATATCACCTACTTCCTGCCTTAGGTACCGTAACGCAAGTTGGTGCCCACGTACCTAAAGTACATACATGATACAGGCAGGTAAGTTGTCATATAGCCATATGTATTGAAGTACATGCCTAAGCAGTGAATTAAACAGTCTGTCCCTTGCAGTTTATTGGCCGGCTACCTACTTACTTACTTACTTACCTCAAGTAAACGTTCTGTTCTGGTACAGGTACTTTATACCAAACAGCTTCGAGTAGCAGCTCATGCAGGCCCTCTGTTCTTTCTCTCTCTATGTGTATGGCGTGGGTTACCAAATACCTTCGACATATGGCGAGATGTAAGTGTGGGAGGTACAAATATCTGTACATTGTCGTATCTACTGTACATCGTAGGTACCAGTATAAGAGAGATTGTAGGGCTATCCGTTATGATACTTCAAGATTGTCTTTGTTTCCGAAGTTGCTAAGCCAGTTCTTAACATGTTCCCAATCCTGCAACTACCCGTGCGCGGAAACATGGGGTGACTCACGGCAATTAGATCCGTTCGTCACCCGCGTCCTTACCATACATTTCATAGCAGGTAATAATGTCACGTCGTATGGTGATCGAAGAGTGGCACCACGATCTAATTACGAGGATCTTGTTGTGGTAACGTCACACGCCTCGAGGTAGGTATGTTTATGTGTCTCAGAACCAATCACCAGCAGGGATAACTAGCTTAACTCTGATACGTAGAGTACGAGTAAGGTGTGACAATGTTCTTCAACTCGTAGGTCGCACTCAACTACTACGGAAGGTACTGAAGAAATATTGGTACTCCTCCCCATAATACGCTGACGGGAACGGGAGATTACATGAACCAACAACCCCTATGTTACGAACACCTGGACCCAATGCTTGGATCAACCTCACCTCGTCTTCAGCATTGAATTCTTAAAACTTTATAACTGGTATACATAACGGCAGGCACACTTTAGGACAACTTACTGCTTGACTAGAGAATGAGGCCGTAAAAACCTCGGGTGGACAAGTCTCGTCGTCAGGGGGGAAAGCCACACGATGTAAAATGTCGCCTATACTATGAAGTCTAGCATAGTTGTGCCCAAGTAAATGCTTTAACTCTATGTAATTGATCTCCTTCTTTCCCCGCCATCGCGAGATACTTTATTCTCGCAACTCAGTGTCAATGCCAAGACATGAAAAGGGGTAAAATAGCGGTCACGTGCAATCCCGAGAGATCGCACGAAGAATAGATATCTCATGTACCAACCTCCAATACGCCCAAACCAGCTTCGTCTCAAGTAGAATTTGTTGTACGTCTCTGGCTAATCTGGCCAAGTACTGAGTACTTAAGTACCCAGGTATATACATGTATGTAACCTCAAGGCACGTAGGTACGCACTTGCCTCCGCCTTCCTCAAATCAATAACAGCTCAGGGTTAAACGGGGGGGTTATCTCGGCTGCCAAGAAGCAAAACAGTTGCTATGAAGGCTCTACTTCGCACCTTCCTTCTTTGCAGCGCCGTACAGGCCTGACTCATTCCGAAGTAGCGTATTTAGGAGATAGGTACAGTAGTTAGTAGTAGTATCAACATTTGAATACAATGAAGTTGTATTCTATGTACCTTAGGTACTTTGTCTACATGTGTAGGCACTCGTCTTGCGAGTTTAGGTAGCCACTACCTGTAGTAAGAAGCGCCTCATATATGCCTTCGGCATGCAGTTACTGCCTTCTATCGCATCAACCCTACTAAGCAATACCTTACACACAGTTACATACCACACACGAAGGTCTTCATTCAAAGCACTTATGTTTGCTACTTTAGCTATGTGTTTAAATGCTTGCCCAAACCCATGGTGAGCATGATACCTAATTTTGCGAAGCGAGCTCACTTCGGAGTCATATTCAAGGGCGATGACTTCCTCGTTTCCATCAGAATGGATAAAGGTCAAGAAAAGCGCATGGTGGGGATGCTGCAAGCCAGGTTGAATCTGCGATTGAACGGCACCTTGTCAGCAGCTTCTAAACAACAAGCTTCTGAGAATAGTACTCTTCCCTGGAATCTCCGAGTAGCACCAATTCCCAGCATTGTTGACTTGTCGAATGCTAAAACTTGACGCTGAAGATTTCTATCTGGCCTATGACGATGTAGCCAGGGTAGGCAGCATACGTCAACAAATCATACGACACCGAGCAACAAGGGGCCTGGCTTCACATGCGTACAAATAAGGATCCGTGTTCTCAGACTCGCCTTCGGATTGCACCAGACAGACGCCTATCATCCTACGGAGAAAGCTGACTTCACTGAAACAGTAAACTGCCTGCGTCATTAGCTTAGCAGTGTAGAAACACAAGAATCTCGAGGCTTCGGCGAGGCTACCGGTATCCGTAATAGCGCATATGTGCACTGGGGGTTGTGATGGTATCATGCTGGGCAAGAGTGATAATCAGTGTTGTTATGCCGAAGCCCTCATTCAGAGGAGTTAATTCGCTAACGAGCCACGTGGCTCACATCCTTTTTAGGCTAAGTGCTTAGGTGGTTGAGATGAAAGCGAATGATGGATGCGAGCTCATGCGCTCAGTGATAGTAGATTTCTTGAAAGACTGTGAGACGAACGTCGCTGGTGTGTACTGACGTGGCGCCTGAGACATGTCGGACCCCAAGGAGAAGGATACGATCTGCAGAGGCAGCCTAGAGCCTCTTTGCAGGTCATACAATGTAGGAGTAGCGAGGTATATCGGGAAGAAGCGCCGTGGCCGCCCGGTGCCCTAGTTGTATAGCCTGACGAGTGGTCTTGGATTGCGATAGAACGGACCTAGAGAATATCTAACTCGGCGTTCGCTTCTCAGACATCTTTATTGTAGGGTGCGATGCCTTTCTGCATTTCGCGAACAATTTCTGCTGCCTCCTGATTATTCTTTGCCTCAAAATCGTAACGCTTGGTTTCTGAGTCTCGGAATACCAGTAGCTGTGTTTTGGTCTGTAAGTGAGCTGTCATCTTGCAAGGCCAAAATCGGGCATTCATACCTTGAAGTTGCTGGGATGCCGACGGGACAATTTGCATCCAATCACATTGCTGAAGTGCACCGTTGTTGTTTTGCCACCTTCGCGAGTTACTTTACCCCCAGAGGATGGCATAATATAAACGTACTCTCCGTCGATCGTTATGATCCTCTCATTCAAGTTGACGAATCGCATGGGTTGCTTCCGGAACACAATGTATTTCTTGTAGGTTACCTTATTGCCACTACCGGCCTCATCCGCCATTGTAGCCTGTTGAGCGAGCGGATGCACCGTCACACCCTTCTTCTTCCCTTTATTGGGTATGTGAGTATCCCACACATGTGCTTGAGGGGAGGAACTCCCAGGAGAGCCCGTGATGGTCAGCGGCCCGTCCGTCGCAAACCGACGGCGATGGAGTTCGAGGTCCATGGCGTTTCCTATGGATGATACAGCCTTGTCAACGTAGGCTATTGCACCAGAGCCGGCGAGCTTCAGAACATGAGTATTCTTGTCTAGTTGCCTCTTCCGGCAGACTAAATCCAGGACCTCAGCGAAATACATATCCGTTGTCACATCTACGGTTATCATCTGCCCGGGGGGTACGTCGGAAGAAAGGATATGAATCCTCAAGAGCTTTTTCTGCCCTCTAGCGGCAGCCGGAGTGCTCGTTGGTGGGGCTGGTTTATCTGCGAAGATTGTGTCTACTCGGTAAGTAGTCGTAATTATCGGGTTCGAACGGGGTTTTGCCGCAGCGGGGAGTATGGGTGGTGGTTGAGGTGTGTTCTTGGGAGTGATCTCGTCTTCGGGCTCCTTGCTAACCACTTCCTGTTGCTCGAACTGTGGCGTTTGAAGTCTATTTTCAGCAAAGCCGGCTTCAGAGGCTTGCACCAACGCGAAATCATCGAACGCTTTTGATGCTGACCGTGATCTAGCCGCTCGATTATTCGCTGTTGTGAAGGAGTTGAGGGGTTTCTTTCGATCCAATGGCTCGAAATCGTCGTCGACCTCGCCACCTTCTTCTACCATCCTCAAGGTCCACCAGTTAACGTTCAACTTATCAGTCGGTATGGGAGGTTCGCGCTTCTCTGCGTGGTATCTCCACAGACCAAATCCAATTAACTCGGCTACCGATACCGGCCGAAGCGTTCCGTCTTGATCCTGAATGTTTCGCCTGATTAACGCCTCAAAAGGCTTATCCGGATCTTCGGAGAAGGGCACATAGATCCGTAGCCGTATGGGATTGGGGTCACCCTGGCCGGATAGAGAGGCGAACTGGTCAAACGGCATAGCTAGCTTGGTCTTCTTCGCCTTGAATGCATCTGAGAGTAAACTTCGAGGTTGAGCCACACTCAAGGGTCTGATAGTACTCATCGGTCGGGGCGGGGGCAGAGCATGCAGTAATGGCGGCTTGGGTGGGACTGGGGCTCTTCTGATAGTCGATTGCCTAAGTAATTGTTTTGGTACAGTACCGACGACTTGCTGGCCAGGAGAGGCACCGACCACGGGGGCTTCGACGGTGTCGAGGATTGAATTCGAGTCTGCGCTTCCCACAAAGGCAGAAGACGTATCCGAATTGTCCGAGTCCTCCTCGGCTAACAATTCGCTATCCTTTCGCGTAATCCCCTGGGTTGGCTCTTCGCTGGACTTGGATTGCGATCTTCCCGCGCGTGTGATCAGCTTGAGCGCCTCTTCTTTTTGTCTATGGTAGCCAGATGCGTCAAACTCGTTCTCGGAGGAAAATTCGCTGCTAGTAACAGTATCTCGCCGCGCACGTTCTTTGACGATCTCCAGAGCGGACTGCGAGCCACGTCTCGCACCCGGGGCCTGGCGTGGCAGGGACATAGTCGTAGTCTGGCGCAGGTTGGACGATTGGATGGGAGAAGAGCCAGCACGGCTACGAACCGGCATCTTCGCAAATCTTATCTGCTGGGCGGCTCGCTGGTCGGATTCGTCATCGCTCTCGTCGCTCAAGTCACTGCTGTCGTCTTCTTCCATCTGCTCCCGCCGCCGCTCCCTGCGCCGCTTGATTGCGCTGCCGGGCCCCAGGGTGTCGCCGCCGCCGGCGGTCAGCATGCCCCCTTCCTCAGCCTCATCTTCGAGAGTCAGACCCGGCAGGCGGGGGGCGGCCTGGAAGTACTCGGACGCAACGGCGGTGGGGATGGGCGGAGAATGGGTTCGTTTGATGTGGGCGGGATTGGGGCGCCAGCCAGCGGCTTTGAAAGGAGCGGTATTGAGGACGCTGTCGTTTATGGTGATGAGCCGCTCGCCAACGCCGTCGGCGATCTCGGTGAGGTAGCTGGTTCGTAGCCGGTACGAAACCAGGCTTGGGGAGAATCCGGAGTTAGCATACCGAGTTGGAATAGGTCAAGATGCGTGTGCTGTATATTTAAGTATGGTAGGGAACGGGGAACGGGGAACGGGCAGCAGGGAGCAGGGACAGACACGCTATTGGGGGACTCACTCTTCCACATGGATCAGGGACATTGTTGACGTGACATGAAACCTGAAAATGAGTTGTCCCGGACTGCGAGTGTCTGTGTGGTTGTAGGGTCGTCGGCACTCCGACACTACCTGAGTACTTTAGGTACCTGCAGGTGGTTAGGTCTAGAGGTTGACGCCGCCGCGACGGGACGGGGACTCGGAATGAACTACGGTACTTAAGTAAGGTACCTGTGAGATAGGTTTACCCATCCCGAATCGGAATGGGACTGTAACTTGAACCACGCCGCTTTTAGCCGGAGCCTGAGCCCGGTCCTGAGCAAGACCCGCTTTTTCATAGCCTGATACAAGTCGACAGGCTCGACTGCATGATCATTAGAGAGAACTCTACTCAATGCCTCGATCGGTTATGACACACGTTAACTCCCGTTGTTGGAGCCTGCAATATTTCGCGTCTTTACTCGACAGCGTAGCACTATCGAAGCTAGAATAAGGACAATAAAACCTAGTTGTGGCAATGCAGTGCAGGAGACTAAAGTAAATCTCACAAATGGACTACTAGGGTCAGATAGTCATTCAGAAGGCTGATGCTGATCGAGAGATAGCTTTCTAATGATTGTCTCATACAGGTTGTCGATATCCTCCAGAAAATCGATGCCATATCTCTCGCAAACTAACTGAACATTGCCCCGTTTTGCATAACCTTGAGAAGCAATAGCGACAACCTTGCCCGGAATCCGCGCAGAGAGCCCGAACTCCAACAGGCTGATCGGAGCGAGAGTGGCCGGGTGGAAATAGACGATGACAAGGTCGGCCTTTTCTTGTTTCCCGAGTTCCCACTCCACCTGCTCGCGATACGGTTTGAAGTCGACGTCTTCGCGCCATGTACTGTCCCAATCCGGGCGATTCGGGTTGAAGATGGTGATGGGATAGTCTCTCAGTGCGTCCGAGAGTTTCTGGCGCCAGTCAACGTTGCCGACAGATGTGGTCGTACCAGCGAGGAACACAGACTTGACACCGTTAGGGGCCTCCTCCGAGGGCGCGTTAATGACTTGACTTTTCCCCGTGGAAATCATCGTTGCGTTTTGAAAGACGCGATGGAAGAGTGAGCTCTGTGACGCGACCCAGTAGAACTTGGACGCTAGCATGTGATGAGTTGCGGAGCAGAGGGGCAGGTGGTGGTTTGTTTATCGGAATTTGCGGGGTCACCAAGATTTAGTTCTGTTAGATGCACCCTACCTTATGGGTAAAGTAAGTCTAGGTCACTAATTGTACGACGCTAAGCCCTACCTGATTTCTGTTCAGTGTTTAGTGTAATGGCTTCGGCGCCCTCTCTGCTTGCAGAGAGGGTTAGGTACCTTAAAGTTACTTATCTTGTTGCAGCTTGAGTTGGGATATTGATGTTGTAGAGGACCACCGTAAGGGGTAGCCCTTATACACTGTCCGTCGTACCTGCCCACAATCTGTTAAGATGGATCAAGGACTCATAGGCCCAATAAAACTACACCATACCGTCCCTTGGGACTATTACAATCATTTAATCAATCCTACCACATAGGTATATCTTTGGTTTCTTTCTTGAGTCAACAAGTAAAGCCGCCCAGCTCTGGAGTTCTCTTGACTTCCCTAATCTTCTTACCATGTGAGTAGGTGGTATGTACGTACCTCGGTACCTCCTCTCAAGCTGCCAGGAATTATCCCGCCATAGAAGGGGTAGTTTTAGGTCATGGGTCTTAGAGGTACCTAGGTATCCATTATCTTCAATTGTAGAGTGGTACTTAGGTACATGTATACAAAGTACAGAGGTACCCATCATTCATTTCATGCTAGCCACCCTATCTTGAATTCTCAGGTACCTATCGATTAAAAGCTCCCAACCTCATCATAACTACAGTCCACACCTCATCCAAGCCCAGTAACGTGTTCGCGTCTCGCTCTCTGCATCCATAAACATCATGGGACTCGTCGACTATTCTGATTCGGAATCCGAGGCCGAGGTCGAGGCCGTCGCTAAGCCCGTACCACCCGCACAGCAGCAGCCGACAGCAGGAGGAGGAAGCAAGAAACCGTTCCAGAAGGTCGTCGATCGCTCCAAGCCGGGGAAGATTCTCGTCAGCCTGCCAGGGAGCTCGTCAGGACAGGACGACGGCAACGCTGCGGCTCACGGAGACGAGCCCCCCGCGAAACGCGCGAGGGTATCGAGGGGCGGGGCGTTCAGCGGCTTCAACTCATTCCTCCCTGCACCCAAGAACGTCGGCAAGAAACTTGCGACCGCTACCCCCAGTAGCAGCAGTGGCGACAAGAAAACGAGTGCGCCGCGGCCAGGTGTCCATCTCAAGACGGGGTCTGCCCCTGGCTTTAGTAGGAACACAGATGGGGATCCGGGCGACGATACCAACGGAGACGAAGGCGCCATCTCCGGCGGTGGTGGCAGCATGGACCTGCCGGCGCCTAGGTCTCAGCAACCGACAATACCGGCAGGACAGAAGCCAGCCGACGAGGTCGAGCTAGTGGGAAAGCCTCTGATGTTCCGGCCTCTTTCCGTGTCGAGGAAGAAGCCAATTAAGAAAAGCGCTACGAAATCTACGAGTGCCGCTCCCACACCCGTCCCTACGGCGCCGACGAACCAGGCTGTGGTGGCGGACGCGGAACCACCTCCGAAGAAGAAGAAGATATCCCTTTTCTCTATATCCGACGAAACCCTACAAGAACCCGAACCGAAAAACGAGAGTGACGGCGTCTACGAGCCCCTGATCGACACCGCCGACGCATTCGAAACGTCTACCGCGGATGCTTTCGCCGCCTACGACGCCCAATATGGTTCCTTCGCGGCGACCCCCTCCCAAGCAGCCACCGTATCCAGTGTAACTAGCGTGGCTTCCGATTCGCTAGACAGCATAGCAAGCGATATGAATCTCTCCGCTGCCGCGCGACGCGAGCTCTTTGGGCGGCGAGGCGCGCCCAGCGTCAACGCTGCTGGAGCCAAGGTGATCAACTTCGACACGGAGAAGGAGTACGAGCACAACGAGCTATTACGGGCGAGCGGAGAGCAGCAAGCCCACAACCCCCTGCGCGCGATCGCCCCGGGCAAGCACAATCTGCGCCAACTCGTCAACCAGGTTCACAACCAGCGCGAGGCGCTGGAAGAGAGCTTCGCCAAGGGGAAGGCAAAGCAGAGCGAGGCCGGATCGCGTTATGGGTGGCGTTGATACCCGAAAGGACTCCCACGCCCAACCTCCAATTAGTGTAGGCACATAACAACATCAAACAAGGCAGCCCACTAGAATTTCATCCCATATGGACCTCAGGGCATATATCTCGAACATGACATTTGCATGAAATGCGCTTGGATGGGTATCATTGCTCTCATAATACAGCTGCACCGAATTTATGGGGTGCTCGAACTACAAACGGCCGTCTATGTCTAATACATGGTTGTTCAACAAGTCTCTATCACAGCTGTACGCCCCCGAACCCACGCATCGCCCTTGAACAGGAATCCCCACTCGCCTCTCGTTATGGGGGAAATATCGTCATATCCATTTGGGGTCATGGGACCGAGTTGCTGTGACTGTCTGCTTTCGCATGGTGACAACATCTCGTTGATCGATGTGCCCAACGCCTGGCCGTAGGGCCAGAACATGGACGGCCGGACCGGTCCATCGCGGAGTGGGTGTGGTGTGCGGTCACCGTCTTCCTTGGCATTGTAATCGTTGTTGCTCTTCTCTACCGCTAATTCCAAACTATCGATTCTGATCTCCAGCTCTTCGACGTGGTCGCCCCTCTCTCTATTGCTGTTACCGTCTTGTGCTCCATCCTGAATCCTGCTCGTACTGCTTGGGACGTCTGCAGCTGGAGCCCGCAGTATAGGTTTTGGTTCTGGCCTGACAAGACGTGGTGTTGTGGTGACATTGGTATTTAACCTTAAGACCGGTGGTGTCTGAGTCTTGGGTGGTGGTGGTGTGCCGATCTTGATGAAGCCCAGACGTTTTGCCTCGACTTCACGATCGTATTCGCGCTCCTGATCACTAGGTATAGGGGGTACCTGGAATGGCCCTCTTCGTTCCGGCCCGCCGTACGCGCGTCTATACATGCGTTCGACCTCTGCCAGTGCCGTTGGATTCACGCCCATCCAATCAAAGCTACAATAGAGGCTGGCCTTCGATACGGGCCGATCGCCGTTGGAAAGCACGAGCCGGCGTAGACAGTCGACCGCGTCTTCTAACCGCGAGCTGTCTTCCGTCGCGGATGTGGATATTGGTGATGTTGGGTTCACCGGATGATTCGATAACCCTGGTGACCTTACTGATGTTTGTGTGTGTGGTTTTGGTGTGGCAATTGATTTCGCATATGCCGACAGCGCCGCCTTGAAGCTATATAACCGGTCCAAGCCCAACAGAGTCAAACCCTCTGACGAGAACAAGACTTCATTTTGCCGAATACTCCGCCGTATGACGTCGGCACTCAGCCCACATGCCGCGGCCGTCGTGACGGCTGGAAGCCCTCCGACTCCTGTACGAAATTTGCGCTCCGCTTTAGTAATCGTCGCACGCATCATCTTTTCATCCTTCGGCGATATTGATGACGCATAGACCAACCGAACCCCCACCCGTTCGGGGTTTTGAAACGGGTAGGAAGTGGCGCATGAGGAGGAGGTTGCCGTCGTCATCGAACCAATGCTCGACGGCGTGTGGGGAGTCATGGGTGTGGAGGGCAGCGGGCTCCTCGGTGTTAGAGGGAAGATCCAGCGCCGTGGACTGGTACTAGGTTCTGCTGATGTAGGTGGAAAGGTGGGAGACACCACTGTGCTGGCGGCCGTTTCCGAAGCTGAGGAGGATGACGAGGAACTTGAGCTGAGCGAGGCGAGGGAACAGCTCGTCCCCTTGCGTACTAGCTGTCGTAACCCGGCCACCGGTGACGTGAAACGCGACGGTGAAGCGAAGCCCGATGTTGATTGCTCGGGCGTATGTGGCGGCGAAGTCGGTGTTGCACAAGGCCGTCCGTACGGTAACTGATACTCGTTCTTCACCACGATGAGACTGATGTGTAAGCCTTTACGTGCAATTCGCTTCGACGCATACTCGAGCGCGCCCGTCAGGTGTGGGGGCATGTTTTGTCCGTCGAGGATCGACCTCCCAGCTTCGAGGGGTGATGAGATGCGCTGTTTTGAGACCGACATTGTGGCCGAAATGGACGACAGATTTAGGCAGACGGTTCAATAACGAGCGACTGAAAGAGAACAACGAGGCAGTGTATGCGTATGTATATGCGTATGCAGAGTCAAGCCTCTTTCCGCGGGCTCAATGTGCTTGAGTCGCAGTGCAGCATTGACGACCATGGAATTCACTCGAGAGAGCGTAGACAAGCTGGTGGCCTGGGCTGTATAGGGGATATCAAGCAGGTAGATTAGGTAGATATATTTCGAGAGATTTACCTAGCTGAGTACCCACTTGCCATGGTCTTCGATATGGGGGGGGGGGGGATCTTTGAAACAATGACCCTGTTTTTTTCGTCCAAGAACAGTAGATGTAAATAAACATGCGAACCCCTGAAAACCAGAGAACTACTGCAGTATGTATGCTTTATTATGATGGCTTTTACCTACCTAATACTACTCGCGTATTATCCATTTGGTATGGGTTATGTCTGCTGGGGCACTGCAAGGTGACGAACGGTCGGTATGTGGCTAGATAGGTACGTGCTTGACGTAAGAGGTATGGGACAAATATAGCAGGGCGGCTAAAACATACCTAGACCTGTAATAGGGAGGGACGAAAAAAAAACCACATGGCAAGGCGTAGTAGCTACGAAGTCCTACGTGCTACCACTACCTTAGGTACCTCCATCTAATGCACGTGTACTCGCACTAGCACTACCTTAGTAGTACGGAAACATGAAACATGAAACATGGGAAGACATGAAACGAGATCAACAGAGGTGCTGTGGGGGAGTAAACAAAGTTAATGCTGCACGAAGAATTGGTTTAGAAGATGCCAGTGTTGCTTATGTACACTAGATAAAGTAGGTAGGTAGCTACCTGTGTACTTCCTCTGACGAGGATCGGTTTCGTTTACTGTTGAACAGTTTTCTCTCTATCTCTTTCTGCCTTTCCTAGAGGCATGATGCAGTATTGTTTCACTTGCTTGTCTAATCCATCCTATCCTATATGCCAACAGTAATAACCTACCGATCAATGCATCGATCTACGACTTGCCCTTGAGATTGAGGACGGACTATCATGATGTTGTCGGCAAATCGACCTTGGCCTGGGTCTTGGCAGGGGATGTCGTCAATGCTCGGGTATAATCTCTTGCCTTGTCCAGGCATGTTTATAATTCGAATTCCTGTTTTGGCGAACAACCGGTACGAAACGAGTAGGTACCTTAGGTAGGTTGGTCAGACAGAGCCGCCTTGTCGCTTAGGAAGTTGGCTCTACATGGGGCTCAGATACCTATTCGGTATGCAGAAGATATCATTGATTGGGTACTTAGGCAGATGTGTGATGTGATGTGACGCAGGGAGTGTTCGTGCATCGCAGCCTGCATGCGAATTCATCAGGTACACTAGCAGGATGTACAGATAGGGCACCCTTGCGAGTACGAGGTAGATACGTGGTTGCTAGTCTTAGTCAGCGATTCGTTCATAAGCCTCCTCCTTCGAATGAATCCTGTTATGATATACGGATTCGCCATCTCCTTCAAAGTTGTCTCAACCAGCTGTAGTAACAAGGAATAAAAGTGATGTCGTGTACATGTAACAGAGGATGTAGGTAGGTAGGTATAGTCGTGCCATTTCCTTACTTGAGGTTCCCCTCTTATCGATTGTGTAGCGCAGCTCATGTGTCTCTCACCCATGACGAATAGGAAAGAGTCCGGGCTCCCTACGTAAGTACCTAACACGACGATGTACAACTACCTTACACTAATAGCCGCCAGACCCTTGACGCGATGCGGGTGACATAACAACCACAGGTAAGGAAAGACTACCTACCTGGTACCTAACCTATTTGCATCTCGAAAGGTGATAATATCTGCAGGCGCTGGGAAAAGGGGACAACAAAGCCGCTCAGTTCAGCCAATGGTAGCCCTTGGCATCGAATGTACGGCGGCTAATTCAACTGCACGCCGGCCAAGCGCCAAATATAGCATCCAACCAAAGCCAGCCAATTCAGTTGCTGGATCCACCCGCGATACTACCAGTGGAGTGGAGTGTGGAGTGTACGCTGTGGTGTAAGCTACGTAGGCCGACGGCATTTCAAGGCTCTGCCAGGGCATCGGGGGACAACTTCTACAGCTCGATCTAGTGTACCGGTACTACCTAGGAGGTAGGTTAATTGTCTCCTTTTCGGGTAGAGAGCCGGGGAAGGCGGGGACGGAGCGGTCTAGATATAAATAGATCCTAATATGATTAGTAGACTGGTAAGTATCAGATATTACCTAAACTACCAGGTACTTCCTAACACACCACCTCTTCGTACCTGCAGTCCGTAGTACGACTCGGCCATCTAAGTCAAGGTGGCATAACAGGCAGTTCAGTCGGAAGTAAGTCCGGTGTTGGATGACGCAGGCGATGAAAATCACCTCAGCTACTCGTAATAAAAGCATATAAAACAAGAGATCTCCGTTGATCCCACTCCCCCGTGATGAAGTAGATCCCGATCCCCGACCGTTGCAGACGAGGTGACCACGAAAAGTAGATCACGGCGATCGATTAATCGATAGTAGGTAGGAATAATATACATACCCCTGTACATACTTACCTACGCGGTTGATCATGACGAGCCTTCAAGTGGCGTCCCATTTCCCACATAGTAACCTTACCTTAGTAATCACG
Source organism: Nemania sp. NC0429 (assembly GCA_022578495.1). NCBI lineage: Eukaryota > Fungi > Ascomycota > Sordariomycetes > Xylariales > Xylariaceae > Nemania > Nemania sp. NC0429. Next base: position 148,107 of record MU392217.1, read on the forward strand.
CCAGGCCAGTGAACGAGGAAAGGATTTATTCGAGCCTCCGGTGCCAGGTCATTTAGCATTGTCCAAAGGAGACCCCTACTGCCTCCAAAAATTCGCCATATATCGAGACTACCTACCGTAGGCAGGTAACAACGTCAAATCCCAGGCTCTCCTCGGCTTTGGGCGCCGCATCGCGCTTCATGTCCAAAATAGACTTATATACTTACACATGGATGCGTATATATATTACTAAAGACAAATCATGGTCCGTTCCCGTGCAGGTGTGCTGTCGTGATTTTTGTTTATTCTAGATGTATATTCATATGTTGTCTGCGTTGTCTGTCATCTTGCCTCAGGCATAGTCATCGCTGCTCCCTCATAGAGGTAGAAAATTTATCATGTCCCATCTATCCCCTCTACTTGTCTAGATTCTCCTCCGAGTTCCCTATAAATACAAACCAAGGCTGATTTCGTTATAAATATTCAAAGTGCCTGTCGATTATCGTGATTTTCCTCTGGCACGCATGACGCAGCATACTCTCAAGACGTCGTAAAGTTTTCCATCCATCCTTTCAGTGACACGAGTATACATGACAAAGATGAGAATAACAAACTAGGCGCATGGGCCCGGAGATGAGCCATTACGGTCCCGGGGCAGCCATGCCGCGGTGGCCTTAGGCCTCGCGATGGTGCACCAGGTCTCTTATTCCTAACTGATTACCGCAATGGCTCAATCATCTACCAACCAGGTCTCTTGGCCTTGTACGCATTCCTGCGCGCATCATGAATCAAGCTACTAGCTTCCCAAGCTAGGGAACGACCAGCAGATGATGAAACAAATTTATGCCGTACAAGAAATCAGAGAAACACATCTGCCGTGCCCGTCATCTAAGCGCAAAACAATAGAGCAAATGTATGGGGAACGCCGAGCGCCAGTGCTGCCATGTTGATTCCGCTTGACCCTGATACAACCAAGTCATCCTATGGCACATATTACCCAGATGTTGATTAACTTGCTCTCGATCCATTTTGTGAGGATTCGCGCAACCTTCCTGAAGTCCAAGGACGGAGTCGCTATGCGCTACCATCCATGAGTTCTTGGTCGACCTGCATATTGCTGAGATCTGCAAGACTATCCGAGGATCCTATGGATTGCTCCCAGTCTAGACAACGTTAGCCACACCTCGTACCACCAATAATAGAATCGGCCTGCTTACCAGAACCATCATCTTCGATTTCCTCGACGGTCAAATTATGCATGGCTTCCAGCACAGCTGTGTCCCAGTCAGATAAATATTGCTGGAAATTCAAGCAGGTAGAGCAGGGGAGGGGGGTATCGTACAAGGATACAGTTCACTATACTTTTGACTTAAATGGTCATCCAGATCCTCATGAGGTCGGAAATAGGGATCGCACTGCTGGATAATTCGGTGGAATGGCCCCATTGTGTCTCTTGAGGCCTGAGCCCTGCGCGCGACATATGTATCGTGTAGATAATAAAGAAGGTTGACGGCAAGCTCCTTGGCCGCAGTGATCATCGCTTGCGACCTGCTTAGCCCACCACAAGTTTCGTCAAAATCGGGATTTGGACCATGTTTGAATATTTTTTCACGCACAAAGGCCTCCACTGGTGCGCTGACCGTACGGTCGAGGTATCCCAATAGCCCAGGTATCCAATGGGGTAGGTTCTGCAAACTATGCAGCTGGATCTCCTCAGGGGTTTCGCCGGTACTGCGCATCCCATCAAAGACGTCTCTCTGGAAATCGAAAAACGACCGCGCTTCGGCGTTTTGGATGGTTCTGCACTGATCACTAACATGGCGGATAAGACGATGAACGTGCTCTCTGTTCGGGCTGGACATGCAGTAGGTCAAACCTGCACGCAGGTATGGCGTGACCAACTGAGATGTGATCTGGCCGGTAATCCCGGACAACAGGGTTCTGAGAACCATTAGATCCATAGCGTGAAATGAAACGAGTCTACTGATGATACTGTCGGTCGCGACTGGGTTCTGGTTCAATTGGATTAATTTGTCCACAAACAGGCCTGTGTCGGAGCGGCCCCATTTCTTGTGAAGTAGGTTGACTTCGTAAGCAGTGAATGGAATTGGTTCATCTTGCTGCACCAGGGAAAGGCGCCCAGCATAGTCCTCCACACAATTACTCATTTCGGCATCCATGCAATCCATAAGAACATCAGCTAGCGCAATGATGCCCTCGTAATTGGGTGGCCTCGTTGCCATCCTTCTCGACACAACTGTGAGGAGTCTGCTGTATTGAGGGGGAAGGTCAAACGCTTGATCCGCTGCAATAGTCATTAATACTTTCGTCAGAAAATCCCTATCCAGCAGCGCGGCGGATTCGAGCCTCCCCAGCTTAGCAAAGTCGACCATAGTGCCGAAATATTCGGGCCAGGCTACTGGGCGCGTGTGGAACGAGTCCCAAATGTAGACGAAGAGGTCGGCTGTTGTCTCCAATATTGATTGCTTTGAACTGCTCGAAGTTGAAGCCTCATCGCTTTCATCCCCTAAACAGCCGTATTCCTCTGGGTGTTTGTTTCTGATCTTTCTGAGAACATAGAGTAAGGTCTGACCCATATCATGACGTACACCTGGATCCGAATTTTTGAACAATAGCATCCGGAGGGCTTCCTTATGCTGTTGAAAGTACTGGAAGAAAGCAAGGCAGCATGTAGAACAGCGCTGGCAGGTCGAGATGATCAAGTTGCTGAGGGGGCCAAAGTCAGGAATGTCTTTGGTTCGTGACGCGACTTGGTCTAGATGCCCTAAAGCGACGTGCATGGCAAGAGTCTCCCTTTTGTGGTCTTTAGAGCATCTGTTACCCCAACAGAACTCAAGGATCTGCAAGATAAATGACATATGAGATGCGTCGTAGAGATTGTGGCGTTGAATCATTGCCCAGTTGTCCAATTTGACTTGAAGCTCTAATTCGGGCGGAACATCAACTCGGAGTTGCCTTGGGTTCCCGCTTATTTCGAGCAGCTCTTGCTCTCGGTGAAGGGAGGATGATCGCTGGTAGAACAACATGTATGCACTGAACACCTTCTCATAGATATTTCCATTGTCATACTGACGAGTATCTGGTCCACCGAAGCATGCATTCTCCATCTGGGAAGGATCCCACGAGGTGACTATGTCATCGTTGAACTCGACCCAGGGAGCAGAGCCGCAATTAGTCGGCCGTTCCCGGATGAAAGAATAGTAATGGCCCGTCTCTGCGGTCCCCGAATGCACGAGCACGCCCACTAGTTCAAATATGTCTGGCATCGCGCTGGAGGATGGATCACTCAAGTGCTCCACAGTATACGGCTGCATGTCGATCTTGTTCGGGAAGGGGAAATAATCGTTAATTTTGCTTCGCTGTAACAAGCGCAGGTTGAATTCAAATCGCTTGAGATGAAAAATGAGATTGTCCGGGAGATCTTTTAAGCATGCCCTCTTGACTGCATCGACGTGCCGATCACAAGTTGAACATTTGTACTTGTTGTCGCCCTCCATAATCTCTCCGTCCACATATGCCTGCAGGCTCTCTTCGAGACTCAGTTTTCCCTTGATATCGCACTGTATGGCGGAGAATGGTTCGAGGCGTTCCGAGATGTGCTCGCATTCCTTAGATTTCACCTGCTGAACTAGGTAGCCCCCGTAGACAGATCGAAGCGTCTTTTTATCCGATTCGGAGGTGATTTGCCCCTCCCAACGATCAAATAGGAGATTGTAGAATTCATCGACGTCCATCTGATTGTGTATGTCGACGGGAAGCTCGTCATAGGTGGTGATTTGCTCCACGCAGGCCTGTGGGTCGATGAAGCGACGACTGCTGTCTTGAAGATTCGCAAATAAGACTTGTGTTTCATTAAGAAGTTGTTGAGATTCGGGCTTGTCAATTCTGGCGTTGAGCATGAATTGGCGGAACCCAATATTCATGAAAAGCTGTGTGAAAAGCGAGTTCAAGTAGCAGGTGTTGGACAAATTTCTTAGACCCGAATAGCCACAAGCGGATCGGATGGCATTGGTCCGCTCAAAAGACTGGGGCAGGTCGTACTTGTACGATTCCATGCCTCCCTCGTCTACCTGATACCCTGTCAGGTGATTTAAGTTGTGCAAAATCGTGACCATCTGGGACTGGCTGTTTCTGGCTAACGTATACATGATATCGTAGACCATCTGACGCGATGACGAGTGAAGAATGGCGTGTGGTACCAACGGTCCAGCCTCGTTCTCAGGGGGAAACAAATGTCTCAAGAACATCCTCTTAACAAAGGAGGTGGGCACTTCGCCGCTTGTCATCGTAGAGCACATTTGCTCAATGCATTGCCGTAGAAGAGACAACAGCCCATACGCGACTCTGTCGACCGTCTCTGGGTGAGCGATGTCCTCTGTACTCGTATGCGCTAGCAAAAGATCTCCGCATCTTTTTATACAAGTTGGTAGGTCGAGAGTACTTGAATTGTCATCCACGAGCTTCTTTTCTAAATGCAATGCGAGGCTAAAAAGCTCTTCGCATCCATGGGGCTGCGATGTGGCCTGAGGCAAGAGTTGTAAGACGATCGGCCAAAAAAACTCCGCAAAATCAATTGCAAGCACACCCGATCGGCCGCTGTCATATAAGCTTCTGGTACTCATAAGTTTCGCGATACCTTTTCTCATTAAGGGGCGCTCATCGGCAAGCAGGAGGGTCTTTATTACTTCCCCAACTACCGCTTGACCCCGGAATATGGTCCAGAACTCGTCGCTCTTGGCGCAACATTCCAATAAAGCTTCGAAGCATCGATGCGCAAGATCAACGCTGAAACTGCTACTCCCAGATCTCGCGCCACTATTCAGAGTTGTCATTAAGCGCTCGTAGAGTCTCGGAATGAGGAATTGGCTCAATGTATGAGGTTCAATTGTCTCTATGGTGCAGTTAGCTTCGGAGCGGAGGGACAAAGGAGGGGGACAGTTGGGTATGCCAAACCTTTCAACAGCTGGACAAGAGTATCCGTTAATTCTAGGCCAAGCTGCATTCTCATCTCCTCATTCGAGCACTGGTCGATAATATCGGGGTCACAAATCGCAGCTGCTATCAAAGATATGGCTTTTGCTACAGCGTCTTGATGATCATTTCTAAGCTGCTGCTGCGTGGTTGCTTCATGAGAAGACGCGTACATCACAGTGTTCTTGAGTCTTCGAGTATGAAGATACTCGCGAAGGGCATATATTGCGTAAAGAGACTTGAAAGGTTGCGCGACGGGGAAAACGTCTCGGGGAGATGTAATCGAGCTCTCAAATGCGGCGATGATTGAATAGTCTGCTGGCAGAGACATGAGGAATTTGTACATCTAGTAAATTTCGTTAGTCCATAGGAGATAAGCAAAAAGTGGCTTGGATGCTATTACCTCTCGAGCCAGATTTTCTTCCATACTCAAATACTCCCACAGGTCACGGAAATGGCCGAGGATCTCTATCTCTAAAGGTAATGCGCCAGGCTTGATGTGTAAAGGAGAAGAAGCTAGGTCAAGCTCTCGTTTCACGAGTATCAGACCGCTCTTAATGTTCAGTTCTTCCAATGACATGCAAATATCTGCATCCGAAGGAGCAAGTGTCGTTCCCCGATAGTACAATCGATAATTCTCGAATCCAGTAGCTTCGCGTAATTTGGCTAGTAGTGAAGCAGCACTGTTTTTAAGACCGATTTTCAATGGCTTCATCTCGGCGTGTTCATCCCCGTCAAAGGACTGATATTTGAGTTCTGCCAAATCGCCATGAACAGTATTCGGCGACGACAACATGAGAGAACGCAAATCGGGAGCAGCGAAATTAGATTTCGTCCGTAATGTGCTTGACAAGGTAGTGAGGACTTGTAAAGTCCTGGCAAACCGGAGTTCCTGTTCGAAACATTGATCATCGGTGGGTACAATAACCATTGGCTCGTCATCGTTGCTTGTGGTCCCGTCGCTAAAGTCCTTGAGCTTCTGAGCCGCAGACTTCAGCTGCGACAGACACCTATGAACTAAAGAAAAATGAACCCTCCTCGCACGCTGGAGGGGGTAAGATAGAATAACTGAACTGCCAACATAGATGTCATCGACTAGTGTGGAAACAGCGCCGTTCGCAATCGCCTGGTTAGGCGCTGTCAGAATTATCTGCCAAAGTAGCTCAATACCAGAAGCCTTGAGGTTTTCTTCGTCATCGAGAATTATACCATTGATATCATTAGCGGCGGGAAGAACTACCTCCCTAACAAACGCAAGTGATCCGTAGCAGTAACAGGACGGTGAGAGGTTTGGCAAGAATAGCCGCACGCAGTCGGCTAGGAATAGGTTGTCAAAGCGCCTTCGCTTGAGTGATCCGAATAAATCATCCCAGGCAATTTTTCGGTCTTCCTGGCTAACGGCCGCCTCACCAACTAGATGGTCCCAAAGCCGCTGGCCCAAGTACGTATCAATTGCCGATCCAAATTGGGTTATGATGCTTGAGATGAATTTCCGACGCGCATGGCAGGATGGATTGGCATAAACCTTTGTAACGCCCAACGATTTCGCCGACTTCACCGCAGCTTCAAGATCGTCCACGAGTAGTGAGATAAAGTTGTGTTCTTCGATCAATGCCTGGATCGCGACAGGATTCGTGGCTAACATGGATAATACTTGCAGACTCCCAGAAGATGTTCCAGACCGAGAGGCAACGTCATTCAAGCAGCTTAGGGCAATATTGCGCCGTCCTTCCTCGCTTGGCCCCGACCCTAGCAATCTCTTCAACTTCAACTGTGCGAACTGGTAGATATCAGGATAGGCTATGGAGCCTTGTGCTGTAAAGACGGACGATTCGCGTAGCAGTCGAACGCAAACCTCATATGAAGCGATTGGTGCTGGTGGGTGTAATGGAGATTTGATCAAGAGCTCGCTGATGTTGTCGAACAGATCGCGCATAATTGGCGTGAACGAATCCACTGGAACATGCTGGAATTTTTCGATCAAGTAAACTAAATCCGCGAGTTGGAGCAACACCGTGACCTTGAGCATCATCTTCACTAGAGCCTCTGCGATGCGAGGATCCTGTGTAGAAGTCAGGGTTTGCCACATGAGATCGGACTGCGCCATGGTGTAAGTCTTAGTAACACCAAGGAATCCAACGATATTCCCGCTAGTAGTCGTGATTTCGGGATGGCAGGTTGGACCGAGTATGTAGTCCACTATCCCTGTGCGTGTGATATAGTCTGATAAGTACCGTAAATAGTCTAGGTGTGGCTGAGTATCTTCGGGCGGTTCGTGTTGACGATCTTGATATCTCTTCCATTGCGTAACTAAGTCTTCGCACATCGTCGCCGCAGCAGAGACTCTGAGCTGCATCTGACGCGACCTTATTAGCTTGCAGTAGATTTGAAATCGCCACTCAAGAGCCATTGCCTCGCACGTGTACAGTGGCGTCAACTGAGGATGCTCCTGGCGGTAGTGCTGGAGGTGTTGTATGGCTTCTGGGCTGTTGCCCTGAAGACTTTGTCGAAGGATCTCAGACGAGTAATAGCTTATGTTGGTGGCATTTTCTTGTGACAGGTTATTGATCGATTTCTCCATGACTATATCGACGGCGCTCGAAAGGAGAGCAAAGCATTTGTAACCTAAAGCTAGGCTGTTTCGCGAACGCTCCACTATATTTGGAGGGGTGCCTCCTGGGTAGAGATGTTTTGTGAGGCTTTCTCTCGTAATAGCATGCGCAACATAGCAACTGTAAACCAGAGTGTCTATGATTGCCCGCGGAAATTGCGGAAGGGCAGCCGTTAGGTATTCGATGAAGGAGACGATGGCAGCCATTGATGCGCCATGGCTAGACTGGAACACCTCAAGGGGATCCAACAGGTTCGAATTGCGCTCGATCCCATTAGCAATGAACGGGTCTTCAGGGTGAGGGAGGACGGATAGGACTCGGAGGTACTGTGGGCACATCAACCCGGCAAAGCTTTCCTCCGTGGTCTGTCGTAGCGATAGATGACGAAGGTCTAAACTCAAGAGGAAAGCGGTCAATTTAGCAAACTGTGCTAGTAATTGAGTGACGAGATCCCGTATCTCTCTAGTTTTTGTATAACTTAGCCTAGCAAAATTGTTAGTTGGGATACAAGAGATTTCAAAAGCTACTATCAGTGGAAACACCTTACCTCTGGCCAAACTGGTAGAACATGTCAGGAAGGAGAGTCCAAAATACCCGATTCTCTCGCCAGGTCTCCACGATGGTCGTTCGAAACTCGGGGCGCGCGTATGATACGCACCGACTGAACCAATTGTGAATAGACAGTAGGCCTTCGTCCACGTTTCCGGGCTCTGGGATGGAGATGTCAGACGAGATCCCTCCTGTGCGACTGCACTCCATGTATAACTTACGTTGCCTGAAGTAGTTCAAAAGGCGAGTAACAGTGTCCTGAGGTAGCTCACCCTCGTAACGATACGGGAAATCAGCCACAATGGAACTAAGGTCAACTGCCCTCCGGAAAGAAGATGGCGACTCAATTGTGGAGAACCGATCGTCTTCTAGGTCCTCGACACTGATGCCGACTGGTTCAGGGCTGTCAAGCGTAGTAGACGACGAAGACGAGGCATCGTCCGCAGGGTGGCGAGTCGAGACCATGTCGACATCGGGGGCTTCCACGCTCGCCCGCACATGGTCAGCCTGACGCACGGGCGTGGGCGATATGGGAGATGTGGGTGTGGCATCTAGGCTGTCGGCATTGCGCAGGTTGATGGTGACTCTGCTCGAGACCGGTTCGGCGGCGTGGTCGAGATGGCCGGGGCGGGCTGGGGTGCTTGGGAGGGTGGGTTCGGGCGTGCTGATCTTCATGTCGTGCGTGTCAGACGCAGCCACGGCAACGGCGGCAGCAGCAACGGCGGCAGCAGCGGCGGCGGCGGCGGCGACGGTGGCGGTGGCGGTGGCGGAGGCTACGGGGTTCTCGGGCTCGAGGGCGGTCTCGACAGAAGTACTGCGAGAGCCGGAGAGGGAGGTGCGGCGACGTTTGCGAGCCGAGAGGTTGCTGTTGTCGTCGTCGTCGTCAAAGGGGTTGGGGCGAGTTGAGCTAGGCTCGGAGGAGACGGCACGTTCTCGCGACTCGTCGGTTCCCGAATCCTGGTCCATCTGGCTGGTGCAAACGAGAGCTGGGAGGAGAGTCGTGGAGCTCTGGACAACAAAGCGTGCAGCAGCGCCGTCTCAACGAGGCTCGGCGGCTGGCAGACAGCAGGGTTAGCATGTGGGTGGAAATATGCGGGGTAGAATGCTGGGTGCCTGGAGAGATGGAACGAGCCGGACTGGTCGAAGAAAGATGTAGAGGGATATCAGTCCATGGGGCAGAGCAGATGGGAGGAAGAGGATGGAGATACGGGAGCTGTCGAGGTCTCAGGTAAGCTGCCGGTTGGACGAGGTGGGAAAGTCAATAGTGTAAACTTTAGAAGCTGGGAAGCTGGCGGTCCGGGGGGGAGCTATGAATTTAGTGGTGGTGCAAGGTCGTTTGAATGGAAGCGTGACGACAGAGTGTTGGAGAAGCTCCAATCAGCGTGCTAGATGGTACCAAAGACAGCCACCAGGTGTAAAGTACCTACTTCACTACCTCCTATGTACCTACTTGGTGTACTAACCTACAGATATGTACATGTTGGTACCGGAGGTAGTCTGGAAGTAGGTACATGGTCTGGTAGTATGTACGAAGTATCATGGAGGTAGGTCCTAAGCTTGTAGGTACCTACCCACTAGGTAACCTGAGGCATGCTGTGTGGCGGCATATAGCTCCGCGACGGGGTGATAGGAGGTAGGCAGGTACATGAGGTATACATAGATAATTACTTACAGCGAGTATGATAGAACCTTATCTTCACGCAGGTATGTAGTTGTCCGGCAGCAAGTGGACACAGTACACGTTGGTAGGTAGGTATACACGTACTTCTGTTGGATGATATATTAGACAAGGTGGAGGTATAATAGGTAGGTAAAGTAAGGTAGGTAGTTAGGTATTCCCTATGAGACAGGGCGAATTTGCGGGCTAGGGTGAGGGTGGACAAGGCTCGTGCGGAGTGTGACTTGGCAGCGGAGACCTACGACGACGAGCGTCTCCCAGCCCTGGGACCTAGGCACAATACTGCTAGGCAGATTGGAGATTGGAGATTGGCAATGGTCGGTGAGCGTTCAGTATCGGGTTGGGCAACGGCTACATTAGGGAGAGAAGTGGGAATCTTGCCTAGGTAAGGTAGAGAGGTGCCACAATAGACGGAATGTCTGGCGTCTCCGGCGCAGATCACCGTGAGATGGATGATGAGCTAGTGGCGGGGGAGGGGCATCCCCTTTTGAGAAAAATTGAAGTCAGGGGGCAGGGGGGTGGGATGAATGGAGAATCGCGGTCACGTTAAAAAACAATTTACACCCTGTGGTCGAAAAAGTACCAAAGGCTAAGTACGGTATCCATGTAGGTTTCCGGTAGCCTATTGCCTACTCTACATGTAACATGGTACACTACATGTAAGTAAGAGATATCTGATAAACCTGATTGAAAGGCATCACGTAGCTGCCTCGGGTTTCAATTGAGAATCATCTACGGGCTCTCTTAGGACATTGCCATACGTGTGTGAACAATTATGGAATGGATTAATAAGCTGTGCGTGCAGGTACACAACAAGATCAAAGCGCTGAGAGCGTACATAGGTGCCGAAGGTATCTCACTAAGGTACTACACTATATGTCATGGACGTCAGCCGCAACTTGAGCCTTTGTCCATAAGTACATATTATACCGTATGCATTGCAGCGATAGATACCTACTGTATGGTATGACTGGTTCGTCGACTCGGGGCTATACTAATGTAACACATACGTAACGTTCCGATACATCGTCCACTGGAATTTTCTATTGCAATTGTTGAATTTCCTTGTTCAGCAGTCCAGGAGAACATAGGACAGAATGTCCAAGTACCAAGGTACAAATTGAGGTACCCCTACCTACAGGTAGTAGTCCCCACCTTTGAAACGGGCTATCCCGATTGGTGAGATAATTTATCTACCTCCTGCTGTGCTGTATCAGAGCTTAGAAGCGAAGTTGAGTTGAACTCCCTCCTGCTGAGCACGCACCAATCCCTCAAAAGGCTAAGGTGCTATCATCTCTACAGTTAATCTACGACTTTTCAACGTGCTTTCAAGTTGCCAAAATCTGCCCTGTCATCAGCGCTTCACATAGACGCAACCTGCTGGTTGCTCGATACAGACATTGTACAGTTTGTAGCCCCAACAGCTCGCCCCCTCCATCTCAGTTGGCCTGGCCATGGATAAGAAGAAGAAGTTATCATATCATCTAGACACGCCGTATTCGGCTGCAACATGGTACGAAATCTCGTTTGTCCACTATTAGTCCCCGATTTACTCCAAATCGTTAACTCGCCTACCGTATTAGGCCACAAGTACTGCCGAAAGACCAGGACATGATCCTAGAATTGCTTTGCAGGTAAGTGAATGAGATACGCATCCTATCCTCCATCCGGGGACCTCCGTATTTCGAGCACAAAAGGGCTAGGAGATGAGACAAGGTGGCGACTGAGAGGCTAATCAGCTTCTCCCAGTCTGCTCTCGCCCCTTGGGCACTATCGGTCTCAGCACGTTCATGCATCCAAAGGCAAACGTGCAAAGAAGAGGAAGCGTAAAGAGCAATCCGACTTGGACACAGCGCCCCCCATTCCCCCGGCTCCTGAAATCCAGTCTTACGTGGACATTGGCCTGTCTTGTGTGTCGCGTTGCCTACAGAAGACGGCGTCAGAGAGGCTTGAGGTCAGCTCTGTACGGGAGGGCCAGGAGGTCGATGAAATCCCAGCAGTCCGTTTCTACTCGGCCATCTTTGTCGCGAGATCAGGACAGCCAAATGCATTAAGCAGCCATCTCCCCCAGATGGTAGCGGTGGCCAGTAAATCCCACCCCTCACGACCACCTACTCGGCTGGTTGAACTTCCCAGAGCTTGCGAGGGCAAGCTATGCGAGTCTCTAGGCATCCCCCGAGTTTCTTGCATTGGATTATGCGTCGATGCCCCAAACTCCAATCCACTTGTCGATTTCACGCAGCAGCATGTCGCCATAACCGAGGTGCCATGGCTGGAGGAAGCTAGCAATGCTGAATATCGACCTACGAAGATAAATTCAACCGAGACAGTCATTGGTGCCAAGAAGAAGGCGAGAGACAAGAGTAGCAAGTGAGAACGAACCTCTGCACTCGTTTCCAGATATCTTACAGCACCGAAACGATCAGAACTTGTCCATCATATCAAAAACCATATCAATGCCTCCTATGCATGGCAAGGTAGGCACTGATGATTGCATTATAGTAAGCGACTTGCCAAACCGCATAGTTTGTACTCTACTATGTACATAATATAATACCCTTTCCATTTGGCATTTAGTATAGGCGGTTGTATAGAATACTTTGCGAGAGTACGAGAATAAAGAAAGAAGCGTATTTATGAATATTGGGCTCTGCTGACTCCTTTCCATTTACCAATTTGATATCAAGGGGTTACATCACAACGTGAATCATGTTTCTTGTAGGCCTTGTTCTCTGTAGTCATTAATTGTACTTTCTTCCATGCTTCCAATGGAAATTGCTCTTTGTCTCGTTTCTGTTGCCAACGTTGTTGCCGTTGTTATTGCTGCTTGTGAGACAGGTTTGTATTTGGAAGGAGATCTCTACCCAACACCTCCTTCCATTCTACCCACGCGGTTTACCTATTGTACCTCTCCTGCCTCACCACGGCCTAAACTTGTAGACATTAGAAGCCCGTTAGGTATTGCTACATGGAAATCACTCGGTACCTACCTGACCTAACGTACATGTACTTACCTCTTCTTATCCGGACCGTCATGTAGGTCTTTCTAGAGTTCGTTAAGCCATCTTATCTTCCCACGCGAGTTTTTGCACACACGCCCTCTTCGATCACAACATCCAGTCAGTCCACCTACAGGCTACGCTGGCTTCACTCTGTTCTCAGAGCCTTCTACTTCAAAAACAAGGTAGACTCCGCCAGCCATTCTGATCCTTTCTTTCCACTTGTTTGTGTCGTCATCACCTCCAACCCGCCCAACAAACGGCCAAGGCGACAAGCACCATACCTCGCGATTTGGCGCTACGTTGCCGCAGCTATTTGTACACGTATAGTATGTTGAATTGCCTGCTCTGTGATACTTGATACTTCAGAAGACTTCCCTTTTCCGTAGCCGTGAGACTGTTTGATTTCTTGGTTACTATTTACCGTGCTTCCCAATTTGAGCCTTACTGCCACCAGCTAAAATCCCGCACAGTATCATCTCCAACAACACTCACCATCAACATCATCGGCCCTTTCCACCATGGCTGGCCAAGGTGATATGGATCTGGCTAGAGCGCTGCAGGCCGAGTTCGGGAGGGCCAAAGCCCCCAAGCAAAAGAGTCGTCGCGCGGGAGGTGGAGGTAATGGCCATGTCCAAGTACCGCAACACATGCCATATCAGTATCAGCAGCCATCACGGCCTAGCCGACAGGCCAATACCGCCGCTTTTGCTCGACTTAAACATCAACTTCGTGCTCAAGAGGAACTACTTCCTATCCGTCCTAATCGCCCACCTTGGCAAGGACGGCTGGTTACGAATGATTCGCCAGGGTATGTGATATCTCAGCTGTACTTGCCACATCGTCCGTCCCTGGCTTACGCCTAAACGGTTTACTGATGCCTCATCTCATCCATCAGTAAGAAATTCTCGATATGGCTATTTACCTTACCAAAAAAAATCTTATTCGACTATTTGTAGATAACAGCAGAATGGGCTCACATACGGCAGAAGCGATCATGTTCTTCCATCGTCCCGAACATCCGCTTCCGTCCGTGCCGCCGACATCCACTCAAGCCGCGACTCATTCGGTTCCAACCATTCAACAGCCCGGCAGCTTAAAGCCGACGCTGAATAGCGCGCCTCACGTCTCAAGTCCAAATTACAACAGCAGCACAGGGGCCGTGAAAACACCTTTGTACCAGCCCTCACCCACAAGACATGTCATTGCATCTCCACCGGTCGCCGCGGCCTCTATGAACCGAGGAGAATTAAATAATGTTGTTGAACGCGCTGAAGAACAGGGGGATATCCAGATGGAGAACGCCGACTATTCATCACTTGCAGCAGCCGGACTCGTAGCCACTGGCCCTTCAAAGGGTCTTTCTGGTTCAAGATGGAACCCTGCAAACGACTTAACTATTAGGGCCCCCTCAGCGTGCAGCAGCCAAGTACGTAAATGACTTAGGAACCCAGATTGACTACTTCCGTTCAAATATCTAACCATATATTGATACAGACTTCTCTCAAGCCCGGCTCAGACGCATCTTCGTCGACCAGACCCGTTGAAATAATTACCAGTGGCCTCACGAAGGGACCTGGCCTAAAGGCTTCTCGCTAGTGCCAGTAGCCTTTTGTCAGTCGGAATATGCAATCGTCCCCTGCCGGCCGTCGGACTGTTATTGATTTCAAGCATCTCGTTATTCAAGTGGCGATAATCTTTGCGTCGTACTCCCTGTTACGAGTCCGGCACGTTGCAGGTAAGCCGTACAGGTTCTTCCTTCAAGCCTTGGTAATGCAGGACTGATGATCCTTGCACAGGCACCCCACGCGTGAAAGACATGATGTGCCCAGGGAATGGTGTGAGAACGCAAGTGTCGAGATGTGAGACAAACTTTGTAGAACAGGAGTTGTGTAAGATGTGGGGTCTATCTGAGTAGTCCCTCCCCAAAGAAAAACGTTCGTGAGAAAGAATCGTAGCTTATAGCATCACGAAAATGTCTGGCATTGCTTTCCGATGATGGAATGTTTTGTTTTTGAGCAACTACACGAAACTCATGTAGCTAGCGTATGTAATTAGACAACGATTTCATAGCAATACCGATTCGGACATGTGTACGGTCTGTGAATTTCCAATGCTCCTTTGAACCGAAAATGCTTCAAATATGGGGGTATGATAGACATCTCTCTAAACATACATATGTTTTCCTATGCGCCTCGCTAGGTATCCTCACCCACCACCTCCCCTCATTGCGGTCACTGATATCTTATCTACCTATCACTCATGATGCTCTTCTCCATCATCTTCACGGCGTCCCGGACCTTGGGGCAGTAGTGGCGCCTCAGGATCTCGCCCTCCCAGACGGTGGCGGCGAAGGGGTTGCTCGCCTCCTCGGCGCGGGCGAGGGCGTCGAAGACGCCGTCGCCCTTGCGCTCCTCGGTGTTCCAGAGGGCGGCGATCTTGCGCCCGTGGGCGCTGCCGACGTCGGCGAGGAGCGCGAGGAGCGCCTGGGCGCTCCGCTCGGGGACGTGCAGGGACGCCGTCGCGAGCTGCTTGGCGAAGGCGGCGAGGCGCAGCGGCGGCGTCGAGCGCATGTTCCAGGGCGGCAGCAGCACGGCCGTGAGGCAGCGGACCAGGAGGACCGTCGTCGTCTGCAGGTTCACCTTGTTGCTGCGCGTGTCGGCGCGCGAGGACGAGGACGAGGCCGGGGCGTCGGGGTCCGGGAGGTGGAGGGACCGCGCGCCGAGCTCGAGGTCGGCGTTCTGGGAGAGGGGCAGGAGGGTCTGCCAGAGGTGCGTCGTGAAGAAGGAGAGGTCGAGGTGCAAGTCCGCCTTGGCGTTGTGCGCGTCCTGGCCCGCGAGCAGGGCGAACGCGGTCGCGGTGCAGAGGAGGGCCTCGCGCGTCGGGTTCCGCGTCGGTTTGTCGTCGTCGTCGTCATCGTCGTCGTTAGGGTCTGCGCCTGCGGCCGCTTCGGGGTCCTCGCTGCTGTTCTCGTCCGCATCGCTGTACCGGATCAGATCCTTCAGCGCCTCGAGAAGATCACCGAAGAACTGCTGGTTGATGAGATGGCTGAATTTTGCGAGCCCCTGTTCCCGTTAGTTCGCCCTGCTCGCCGTCCGTATGTAGCTCTGATCCTTCTTACCTCTAGCACGGTGCCCATGAGATGAGGCGTTCGGAGCTTCAGAATCCGGAAGTACGTGGCGAAGACGGCCTTCAGGCATTCGGATTGCATCCTGTCTCGCTCCTCGTGGAGGACATTTGCGCTGGCCTGGTCCATGTCTTTCTGCAGGGCCCTTTCTTCTTTGAGACTGGTAGGCGTTAGTTATCGAGCCAGCAGCTCTAATGCCACATGTATATCGAAATGAGGGAGGGGGGTGGAACCGAGGAACTACTCACTTCTTCCTTTCCCGTTTTGTCCGGAAAACCTTCTTCTGTTTTTTGCGGCTTTCCACCATCGGCAGATCCACGGACTCGTTCGACGCCTTGCCGGAGAATTCCGATATGAGCCTGAGATGGAGGAAGAGAGTGACAACACTCTCGTGGACGAGGAAGTCTTTCGCCTTCATCATCCTACAGAGGGTTGAGACGGCCTCGAAAGAAGGGCGGCCCTCGTCGTCGTCGGTGAACAGGGTGATGAGAGCCGAGAGACACTTTTCGAAATCCGCGTCCGTCCGGCGCGAGCTCAGCTTCCAGACCAAGATGTTGATGAGATCAGACCGGAAGTTGAAGTGGGGGTGAGCCGTCAACAGCGATGACGCACAGGTTATGGCGACGCTCGCAATGCCATCCCAGCCAGCCGCCCCTCTTCGGGTCTTCGCATACCGGGCGAGCTCCCTCACGTAGGTCTGGTAGCCAGACACCAATGATTGCTCGAAGGTTTGGATTGTCCTCACCTCCTTGCTCACCTTCTCTCCCGGGGGGCGGTCGTCCGAGATGGGCCGAATCCGGTATCCCGGTATGAGATCTTTGTACACGGCCATTCTCGTAACTAGCGAGAGCGTGACGATGGCGGGGATGTTAGATTCGCCGATCTTGGTCAATGCCTTGAACGCGGCGGCATTCTCGTAAGGCTCCTCGTTGAGCGCCGAGGCAAGCTTCGCCAGCTCCTCTTTCGCGGTGCGAATCTGCTGTTTCACGGGAATCGCCGGTTCCTCGATTGGCTTCTGCTCCTCCTCCTCCTCCTCCGCCTCCTCGCCGTCGTCTTCCAGCCAGTCGTCATCAATCTCCTTTAGGTTCTCGACTGGTAAAACGACGGCCTGAACGCGCCCATCTCGCTTCACCGGCAGTCTCGTGTTTTCCTTCTCCTTCTTTTTGCCCTTTCGGGCCTTATACTGGTCCTCGAGAAGATCCCATTTCGCAGCGTTCTGGAAGAAGGATCTCTGGATCTTGGCGCTTGACAGTGAATCGCCCTCATCCTCGGATTGAGGTGGTGTTAATTTCCTCTTTTTACTGGGCCTCGAAGACATTTCCAGGGCAATTAATACATATATATGGTGAGATGTACTTGAGGTTGAGAGCTTCCGTGCAACTTTTCCCAAAGTACACTGAAGGTCCCCTGTTCGATGTGCCCCACTTGGTAACTGATAACGAGACGATAAGCTATTCTCAACCAACCGGATCGATTCCAGGTCTCGTGGCGCCAAAATTTCCATAAAAAAGTTCAAGATTGCCAGAGCAAAACAACTTGCGCCCCACCACTCGTGATACCTGCCTGCCTCTATCTGGTACTCTTTCTTAGGTAGCTTGCCGTTTAATTTGTATTGCGCCAAGTACTTCACGATCGAGCCGCCATCTTTACGGCCTTTTCCTTCCCAGCTCATCGCATTTCCCCATTCCTCGCCAAATTAGACAAAAATGAGGCCATTGACGGAGCAAGAGACGGTACGCGCCGACGGTCATCACGTTCTACCTCTCCCATCAATCTTCAACACTAACAACAATTCTGCCTTTACCTCGGTACAGAAAGTCCTCTTCGAGAAGCTCGCCAACTACACGACAGATCTGAAGCCTCTGATCGCCCCTCTAACCGACGCCCCTGATGCCGATCGCTACGTGTTTCGATTGATCAAGGATCGTGTACGACGTTCTTCTCCTTGACATCATCCATACGCCCCGGCGGTCTCTCGCTGACCCTCGACGATACAGGTCTACTATGTCCTCCTTTCCATAGCGAACCGTACGAACTACCCTCGACTTGCTCCATACCATAAAGAAACCCGTCTCTTTAATTATTCAATGTCTCACACGTGGATGCGCAGTTGCTACCTCGGTGGCTCGGGATAATTTGGCCTCGGTGGGAATTTGCTTGGGTAATGCGCTCTTCTCTCCACTTTCCCTTCTCTCCTTGCGAGCTCGATTCTCGGCAGCCAGGCGAACTAACAAGCCCTGCGTCTTCTCAGGTAAATTCACAAAGGTGCGATCCCAATTGGCCTTCGATACCCGGATACGGCACTATGGGAGCTGCGGGGACGGCGCAAAGCAGAGCGCAAGCTAACACGGACGACTTTCGGTGCAGACGTTGAAGTTTAGACTACACATTACGGCCCTGCCAATCTTAGCTGCGTACGCATAGCGACATCCCACCTTCGATACCACGCAGTGCGACTGACCGGTGACCCTAGCCACGCAAGATACAAGATATGGATTAAGCGTAAGCCCCAGAGCAACGCCAACCCGCCTGCGAGACGGTTACTGAGACTACGTCACAGCCAATGGTGTCATGCCTTTCTTATACGGTAGTCATATATCCAAGGCCCATGTAGGCCGCTGGACCGAGGACTGCCCTTCCAATGTGGGAGTTATAGTGAGTCGTGTGCGAACGACATCTTGTCAAGAACCCTCGGCTGACCACTTGTCAAGGTCTATGATATGTCGGATAGCCCGTTAGGCTGTGAGTTTTCCAGCTCCCGGATACCGCGGAGGCGATAGAAGGAACGAGACTAACTGACATGTTATCTCAGTTGGCGTATCAGCCCGGAGTACCGCAGAGTAAGTCGCTCAATAACTAGCTGCGGCGTCGGCGGAGACGTAGAAGAGCGTCGTCCTTTACTTTCAAGAAATAAAATCATCTACTAATACCCCATCGCCCGCAGAGCTCGCAGGCTAGACCCGACCGGGATCGTCGTTTTCCGGCAGGCGGACTGCGGAGAGTACCTGCGCGACGAAGATACCCTGTTTGCGGGTTAGCTGAGGTGTTCGCTCACCTAGGTACGGATAGGGCTACCTTGGTGTGGGAGTTTGGAGCTTGTCGGTTTTCTAGGACATCAATAAACAAAAAGGAGAAAGCGAGAGACAGCATAGAAGGCGTTTTGAGGATACCAAAATTCGATTCCCATCTAATGATGATTTTCTGCAAGATTTCCCGGCATTGCCGTGAACTACTTGGCGCTTTTCCCCGCTCTCTCTATTATCGTAACCGCATCCAGTGTATGAGTGTAGTTGTGCAGCAGTGTAGTACCGCCATGTAAAAAGCCCTGACCACGGAACACTCGTGACGCCTTCCTTGCTACTGCTTATCACGGCTGGTCAACGCCGTGAATCTGCACCGCATTTTACCATCCCCGCCCATCAACCTACTCCAGTCACCCAACTAAGCATATCTCCGAGCTTATATCAACCATCTTTCTTATACCGTACTCCCCGCCTCGTACCCCGCGACCCCGGTGATATTGGCGGCGACGTCCAGCACAGGCGAGACGGGCCGGCTCTCCCTCCGGAACAGGCTGATGTTCTCCCTGTGGGCCACGTACTCGCTGTCGGCGTAGCCCAGCAGCTCGCCGATCTTGGCGCTGCGGTGGCCCTTGATGCGGGCGATCTCCGGGGCCGCGTAGTTGACGAGGGCGCGGCCGACCTCGACGGGGTTGCAGGCCTCCCACCGCGCGGCGACGGACACGGACACGGGCACGGGCACGGGCGTGGAAGATCTCGGCGTGGAGTGCGGGGAGGAGGTGGAGATGGAGATGGGGGTGGAGGTGGGATTCGGATTCGGATTCGCGTCGACGGACGCCGTCGGTGCCCGCCGATCTACGACGACGAGGCGCACGGCCTCTTGCTGCGCGAAGTTGCCCTCCACGTCGAGCACGCCTACGGGGAGCAGGCCCGCCTTGCCCGACAGCGCGGCGTGCGCGCCCGCGTCGATGTAGAGCGTGCCGTGGGGCGCGAGGCCGTGCAGGAGCCAGAAGTAGCGGTCGCGGATCGGCGTCGAGAGCGGCAGGAACCGGGTGTGCAGCGGTGGTTCCTCCAGCGCGGCGTCGAGGGCCGGAGACGCCGTCGTTGTGTCCTCCTCTGCTGCCGCCGTGTGATTCGCTCGCGACAGCGAGGTCTGCGAGGCGCTGGTGGGGAGGAGGGCCTTCGTGGCTTGTAGATATTGCACGATCTTGACGATGTTCCCCGGGCGAGAGGATCGCGTGATGACCGTCGTCACGCCCGCTGATGTTGCTAGACGCGCTGCGACGATCTTGGTGCCCATGCCCCCTGTGCCCAGCGAGGAGCCCGCGGACGAGACTGTGGGGTTTTAACACAAAACCCTCGAAACATGGTAGAAGTGTTTGAGGGCGGAAGTATCACGTACCATCTGCTTGTATAGCCCCTATATCCTCGACTTCTACTATGGGCTGAGCGTCCGGGTGTGTGCGTGGGTTCTTGTCATAAAGACAGTCCACATCCGTCATCAGGAAGAGAAAGTCGGCGTGAACCATGGCAGCCGTAATGGCAGACAGGGTGTCGTTGTCGCCAAACTTGATCTCGGCGACGGCTAGCGTGTCGTTCTCGTTGACGATGGGGATCACGCCCATATCCAGGAGCTCGGCCATGGTATTCTGGGCGTTAAGATACCGCGAACGCTGCGATACGGGTCAGATCAACGCCGTGGACGGGGAAGAGAAGACGCAAAGCAAAAGTAAGAGGTCATCTTACGTCCGCTATGTCGTTCCGGGTGAGTAATATTTGAGAGACGGGCTGCTGCAGATGAGCGAACAAGCTGTCCCAGAGACTGATGAGTCGACATTGTCCGATAGCCGCCAGAGCTTGGAGCTTGGAGAGATGCTTGGGCCGCCTGTCGACCTTCATCCGTCTCAGGCCGACACCGATGGCGCCAGAGGACACGATGACGACCTTATGGCCATCTTTGCGAAGCTTCACGGCAGTCTCGACGATGAGACTCAAGATGGAGAGCAGGGGCTCATGTGTCTTCTCGTCTACGATGGAGCTGGTACCTGGATCGTGTTAGTCATAAACGGAACATGCATGTATAGCAGTATACGGATAGGCAACGCACTATGGCGTCGGACACGAGGCCAGATATACTCGATTTAGGCAGGCAAATTCATTATTCATTTACAACGTACCGAGTTTTATGACGACTGTGAGCTGCTTCGGGCCCTTCATAGCTAGCAAGGGACGGAAATGGGTATTAGCAGATTCGAAGGAGTGTGTTTAACGATGGCTTATAGAGAGACGAGAAGAGTGACACGCAAGTTTAAAAAGGACAAGACACATTGATTAAGATATGAATGCAGAGCAACTTGAAGTCATGTATTAAAGACATTGACGTACAGGGCGTAGAAGTGCCCTCGAAATTCGTCATGGTAGGTCGGGGCTCAGCTCATCTTTTTGTTTAGCGACGATGTGCTGTATGCGTGGTTGGCCGGTGAGAGTCGACGGGCCGTGTGACGGAACAGCCAAGCGGTGACTTGGCTTGAAGGATGGCTCACCGGCAGGAGATCCATCCAATTGATAGATCAGGGCTCGGCCCGGAGTCGGAGCTTGGGATCGAAACTGCGGAAAACCCAACCCAGCGCCAGGTTAGCGCCAATCTAGCACTCCCATCCAGCGCTATCTCTCTTACCGCCTACCACTTCCAGCATGCTAAATGAGCCTGGACACTTAGGTAGGTACTTTAGGTACCATTAGGAACCTCACTAGCCTAGAACTTACCTAGAAGTAATGAAAGTACCGTACCTGAATTGAGGTTCTCGAGATACCTATCTGCAACTCTGATCAGTTCTGCTGGCTGCGCATAATCTACAACCGACGGATTACGACGACAACAATAATATCAATCATCGGCGATGTCATCATCTCAACCAAAAGCACCCTCCGAGGATGCCGACCGCATATCGACGTTATCACAGCCACCACCACCATCATCGTCCTCGTCCTCGTCAACACCCGCGCCCTCCTCGACGACACCCTCCGCGAATGCGCCCGACTTCCCCCGCCTCGTGACGAACGACCCCAAGCGCACCGGCTTCGACCCGCAGACGAGGTGGTGGATAAACTACTTCAAGATCCTGACGGGGTCGGTGACGCCCGAGGGGGTGTTCCACTACCGCGAGTCGCGGTACGTGGCGAACGAGGAGCGCGACTGCAGGACGTGCGAGAAGTGGCGGGACTGGGTGCTGCAGCACTCGCCGACCGTCGTCTTCCTGCGCCAGAAGATATCCGCGCTCAACGGCAACATCGACGCCTCCAACGTCGTCTGCGCCCGCTGCCCCGCGCGCCTCGCCGAGGACGGCCAGGTCCACCGCCAGAGCGGCGGCTTCAGCCCCGACTCGGGCATCCTGATCTGCGCCAACGAGATCTCGAGCCGCAGCCACATGGAGGACACCCTCGCCCACGAGATGGTCCACGCCTGGGATCACCTTCGGTGGAAGATGGACTGGGTCGGCGATAAGGATCTGAAGCACGCCGCGTGTACGGAGGTGGGTCGTTTTACGTCCTCGGCCCTTACCCTCGCCCTCTCCTTTATTTCGTACCTCATCTATCCTCTTCTTCTGTGTCATGGTTTGGCGGCTAATAAGGATCGACCCGGGGGCCGTGGCTAACTCGTTTGTTCGTGCTTGCAGATACGAGCCGCGATGCTGAGCGGCGAGTGCAGGTGGTCGAAAGAGGCGCTGACGAGGAGGAACTGGACCTTGACACAGCAGTTCCAGGAATGCGTGCGCAAGCGAGCCGTAGAGTCCGTAAAGTATCGGCCGCGCTGTAAGGACGACGTCCAGGCCGTCAAGGTCGTAAACCAGGTGTGGGATTCCTGCTTCTCAGATACCCGGCCGTTCGACGAGGTCTATAGGTGAGAAGATAGAGAAGAAGAGTTTTATATATACCAGATTAGAGTGATGGCCGGCCACGGCCACGCCCAAGGTTTTGAGCCTGGGGCTCTGTACAAAGCAGCCAAGAAGCGACCGCGCGTGGCATAACGAGGTCATGAGGCAAATTGAAGCCTGTTGAGGCCGGTGCGTGTAATTTGTATGTTCAATTAACATGGATGATGAAAAAAGACACGACCTGAACAGAAAACCCAATTCCCTTGATCTCCAGATCCTTACTCATTCGCTATGCACGCACACTGGACGCCTACGCCGTTGATGATACCAAAATTCCATTCCATTCCATCTCAATTCATTTATCGCCTATGTCTCGATTATCAATGCGACCCGCCACGACCCGTGCCCTTCACACAGTGCTTAACGATCCAGGGATGCGTCTGCACCTGGTCCAGCGGTATCCTCTTCTCAGGATCGAGGACGAGGAGCTGATCACGGTATATCATTAGCATGTGAATGGTCTAGGCCCCCCGGGGAACAATGTGAAGAAGAATTTAGACAGGAGCCTGGCTTACCTTTTTGATGAGATCCCGCGCCTCGGGGCTCACGAAGGAGGGGATCGACATGTCGGCCCTCGCTATCCTCCGCTGCGTCATGACGGGCGTGTCCTCGAAGGGGGCCTCGCCCACGAGGAACTCGTAGGTCAGCACGCCCAGGCTCCACAGGTCGACCTTCTCGTTGTACGAGTTGTCGGAGCTGCCCGGCTTGATCATCTCGGGCGGCAGGTAGTCGAGGGTGCCGCACATGGTCTCGCGGCGGCTGTTGGGGGCGTGGACGCTCCAGCCGAAGTCGGAGATCTTGATCTCGCCGTGGATGCCGACGAGGATGTTCTCGGGCTTGATGTCGCGGTGGATGACGTGCTTGCGGTGCAGGTAGCGCAGGGCGCTGGCCATCTGGGCGATGTACTGCGACGCCTTCCACTCGGGGAAGCGGCTCTCGCGGCGCAGGTGCTTGTACAGCTCCCCTTTTGCCGCGAACTCGAGGATCAGGAACACGCGCTTGCTGTCGTGGAAGTGCCCGAAGAGCTGCAGGATGTTGGGGTGCCGCAGGTTGCTCTGGATCTCGATCTCGCGCCGCACCTGCTTCTCCACCCGCCCCTGCGACAGCTCCGTCTTGTGCAGCACCTTGAGCGCGCAGATGAAGCCGCTCGTGCGCTCCCGCGCCAGGTACACCCGCCCGAACTTGCCCTTGCCCAGCGGCCGCCCGATCTCGAACATGCCGAGGTGGAACTGCTTGAGGAACGGCTGCTCCACCAGCGTCGCCGACTTCCGCTCCGCCCGGGCCGCCTCGTCGGACGGGAGGGCTCGCGACGCCGCCGAGGGCAGGGCCTTTCTCGCCGGCGACGCGGGCGGCTGTGCGGTCTTTCTCGCGGCTTGGGACGGGAGGGTGACGGTGGCGGAGACGACGTTGGTGCCCTGAGCTTGCAGGGAAACCTTATAGAGATTCTGCCTGCCAGAACTGTGCGCTACTTGTGTCGTCGTCGTCGTCGTAATCACCTATTATGGTTTGATTCTTTTCTTAGCCGGAACCCTAATGATTGTAGCAACGTCGATTCATCATAGTGTCTCTGCTCACCTTGCTCTTTGAGAACTCGTTCTCATCATGCACCGACATCTGCTCGAAGCGAGCCTCGAGCGTACGAGCCGTCATCGTCGGTTGTGCTTTTGTGTGCCTTTGGTTGCCCACAGGATAGCGGTGAATCAGTGACAAGAATTGTTCGAGCGAAGCGACCTTCAACTCGTACACCACGACGCTGGAGTTGACTGGCTTATGAGATGGAAAAGAGTGTGTCTATAATAGGTACTTGGTAAGTGCTAAGCAGGTAATATCAGAACGCTGGGCCTTATGTACTTAGGTGGATGGAGTGGAGTTTGAAAGGTTGTTTACTTTCCACTCAGCAGTCACAGTTATATACCCCGTTGCGATAGCAACTGCTGCAGGCTAGCCCCACTTTACCCACTGGTGTACGTCCAGCCAATCACGAGCATAATACCTAAGGTACTCATTGCCAGGAACGGTGTACCGAGGTACACTATTTGTTTGTCGTCAACCCTATCATTTCAATTAGGTTTGAGGCATCAACGCAAGCAAATAGGTCCTTGCCCTCGACTCGAACTAATCTAATTTAACCTTGACCGCTTTATCCCGCAGTGATCTCCTCTGAACTGGTAGGTAGATATCTTCAAATAACGAACCCACATTATCTGAAATCATTAGATTATCCGTCTCAGCCGATCTGGCGGGAAGTTTAAAACGAGTAGAAATGACAATACGAAGCACGCACCGCGAAGATTCGATAAGCAAACACATTTGCGCGGACAGGATACAAGCCTTCCTAATCTCTATCGAGCGTATACCTGACTCAAATATCAAGGTATTATTCATGCCGTTCGTGCAAGCACTTCAAGTGTAGCTACGTGGGGTGTCACTGCAAAGGGCAATATTAATATCTCAAGTTTGAATAATCCATACCACACTGAAGTAATCACTACCGTAAAGATTAGATACTTTTCCACCAAGCCATCGTAATATGTTACAGTCTGTCCTCTCTTCCCAACGAATTACTAGGTACCCCTATCTCATCAATACGCCACCTGCGAGTTCAAGCCATCGAGTTCCCTGGCAAAGTTCCTATGCTGTGCAATCTGGTTCCAGAACTGCTGCAAGAAGCCACTGCCCTCTTTGATTGCCGTCACGGCCTCCCTCAAGCTGTCGGGCGAGATTTTCGCAATGGTCACCACGCCATAGGATTCAACAGTCTTGTCATTACTGGAAGTCTTCACGGCGGGAAGTGCGATTGCTTGCGTGAGCAAGTCCACAGCCTCCTCGCTCGCGCCGATAGCCTTGAGATGTCCAAAGGCTTCGCGGATCCAGTGAATGGCTCGGCCGCTCTTCTTGAGTGTCTCAATCGATTTCGCACCCCCGGGCACAAAGATGGCGTCAAATGCGGTAGAGCGCTGGCCCTCGAGATGGTGGTCCGGCATGATGCCGTTGCCTGCTTTCTTCTCCACGCCGGCGGGAAAGATCTCTGATCGTCGAGTAGCGATGATAAATGGCAAGGCGCTTGAGGCCTTTAGCATTGTTGTAATAGCGTCAAAGATGACCTTGTCGAAACCATCGGTGATGATAATGGCGACTCGTCGACTGGCTATTGTAAGCTCCTTAGGCTGGACTTCAGTTTGACTGAGGTTCTTGGCCCTCTTCCCATGATTAGGCCTCCCTGCCTTTGATGGCTTAGTACCACCAACCATTTCTGCCACGTTTTGCGCAAGTTCCAGATCGATATCCGCTAATCTTTGGGATAAGCGCTCGTACACAATTGGATCATCACAATGGTCCAATTCGAAGGCGAAAGCCGCCGTAAGATGGGCTTTCTCTGGGGGGCTCAGGCTGTTATAAAACAGTTGTGCTTGATTGAAATGTTCCCGAAACTTAGCGCTCTTAGTTCGAGCCTTGACACCCTCGACGGGCTGAGGTGGATCAAGATATGCTCCTTCTTGGAGTGTAGCTGGAGAGCGAACATCGAAACGGTTTGGCCAGTAATTGACAGTTCCCTTGGTAATTGTGTGCCGCCCTTGGCCATCGCGATTGAAGTTCATGACGGGGCATACAGGCTTGTTGATTGGCAATTCCTGCCAATTGATACCCAGACGGGAAAGCTGAGTATCGAAGTAGCTGAAGCTACGGCCTTGAAGCAGTGGATCGTCAGAATGGCCAATGCCAGGCACCATGTGCGCGGTGCAGAACGCAGCTTGCTCCGTCTGGGTGAAGAACTCGTCAACATTTCGATTGAGCTCCATCTCGCCGATGTAGCGGACAGGAATGAGGTCCTCAGGCCAAAGCTTGGTAGCATCTAGCACGTCGAAGTCGAAATCGTGCTCTTTGCCCTCTGGGATAGTCTGAATGCCGAATTTCCACTTCGGAAACGCTCCGTTTTCAATAGCTTCCCACAAATCCTTCCTGTGGAAGTCAGGGTCTTGGCCGCCGAGCTTCAGTGCTTCGTCCCATACTAGTGAATGTACACCAAGTGTTGGCGTGAAATGGAACTTAACAAAATGACGCTCGCCCTTTTTGTTTATCAGTGTGAACGTGTTGACACCGAATCCCTGCATCATCCGGAACGAGCGAGGTATGGCTCGGTCAGACATTGCCCACATAAACATGTGTGTTGCTTCTTCGTGCAAATACACAAAGTCCCAGAAATTGTTGTGCGCAGATTGCCCCTGAGGAACTTCGTTATGAGGTTCCGGTTTGACGGCATGGACGAAATCCGGAAACTTGATCGAGTCCTGGATAACTATGTCGGTCGTTAGTCTGGCGATTCGCAAGTGGTGACAGTCGATCGCACGAAGGCCGAAGACTTGGGGTGATACTGTATACTAACAGAAGACTGGAATATTGTTTCCGACTATATCCCAATTTCCTTCTTGGGTATAGAATTTGACGGCGAACCCTCTGACGTCGCGGACGGTGTCGGCACTGCCCTTCGATCCCTGAACCGTGGAGAAGCGAACGAAGACAGGTGTTTCTCGAGAAGTGTCTGTCAAAACTGGTGCGAATGTCACATCTTCTGCGCTCTCGAACAGTCTGAAGTTGCCGAAAGCACCGGAACCGCGAGCATGCACAACTCTCTCGGGGATTCTCTCGTGATCAAATCTGTGAATCTGGTCAAGTTAGTCAGAATTTGCCAAGGAGTATGTCGGCGGACGAAATATTTACCTTCTCCCGAGAATAGCTATCCTCCAGGAGCATCGGACCAATCTTGTCATCCCTAGTGACCCTGAGCCATTCATCGGCCGTCTGTTGCTTGACTCCGGAATCTGTGGTGATGCGGTCGTCCTTGGATAGGGTTCGAGTGACCGAGTCCAGTTGGGCGATCTTTCGCCCCTTTTCTCCGGAAACCATGTTCTTGACTTTATCTACAGCGGACATTGGCAAGGTAGACATGGACACGCGTAGCGTAGTGGCGATGTTGTTGGTGGTGATGGTGATGGCTATTTTCTAACTCAGAGCCTCGGATCAAAATTAACAATGGAGAGATATGACATGAGGAGACCTAAGCTCCTCAAGCTTTATATAACTGCATCCTTCAAGGTTCTTCCCATGCATACATTCAGTACTGTGCAGGTACCGCGTTGTCGCCTTTCATCACGCACGTCATGAAATATCGTTGACATCATCAGTGTCACCTTTTGGCTGCTGGGCTTGCCTATTTCGATGATCACATTATGGCGAACGTGCGGGACTCCCGCACGCTTAGTTTCAAAAATCCAGGTACCATAAAATAAAATCAACCGGCAATGATCAGATGGCTTTACTTCTTACTGATGTTGATGACAGAGTACTGATGCAATCGATGGAGCGTTTTACCCGCTACTAGGTATACCTACCTGGTACCTAACTTAACTGTATCGCTAGGTCTGTTGGCTCCCGCTGGATGCTAGAAGTACCACCTGGCGAGGACCAAAAAGGAAATATTCCATGAGTTTTGGCCAATCAGAGCATTGTTGTATCTAATGGAAAACCTCTCAGCGTCTCAACCTATTAGGCCCTCAGACACGCCGCATCGTGCACTTTTTACAGATAAAGCGCCAGTGCTTGTAAGTCGAGATGAGCTATACTCACACAGTCACACTTAATCATTTGACAGCTTGTGCATTATACATTTTCATATACTTACGACCATCAGGAGTAGCTTATAAAACTCATTTCTATGCGACGCACTTGTAGATTTTAGGCATCAGAACGGATACTTGTTAGTTACCTCTATATCACATTCGAGTGACTGCCTGGATCACCATCTGAAACCGCTCTCCAACGCACGTCGTAGGCTATCCCAGCTCATGAGCAATAAATCATACTTTATCCTTTGGCTAGCGGTAGAAGATAATCCCACTAAATCAAATGAGGAAAACCAAAGAGCCAATTATCTCTTTTCAATGATATGCCTATCGTTAAGATATATTCGATCTGGGTACTAGTCACATCCCAACTGTCCATGAGAGAAAACCGGAGCCGGCTCTCACGAAAGGGTTGGCTCACATCGACGCTGAAGGGCCAGCACCAGCTTCCAAAATATTGCTCGACAACACGCTTTTGAAGTTATCCCATTACCTAAAATTAGGGGTTATTAGATATACACAAGTCGGGATGATTTCCAGCGTTATTTTCTCCGTTCTCGGACATTTGCAATCCCACACGTTTGTAACGTGAGAAACCTAGAGATCGGTGCCCTCAAATTATACACACGGGCTCAATTCAATGCAAAGCTTCAAAAGCTGCTTCTCTAGCATCTAGGAGATTGAGAACTAACAGATTTGTGCTCGGGAATAAATTGCGGTTCTATTCGTGCATTAAAGTCCGTAGAATGGGGAGGCCGTTGGTTCTGGGGCAGTCTTGATAAAATTGCCGCGGTTCATGTTTCGTGCGGAGAAGCGGATGTCAGAAACGATGCGACTCTATGTTTAGGGATTAGACAAGACAGACACAATATCTCATCGGGATTCAAGCCAGTGAATTGATATACGTGGGTGTATGGTAACGAACTTCGGAGCAGATTCGGGGTCTACTTTCGCCACACGCCGCGGATATCTTAACTTTCTCAACCATTTGCCACGTTTCTTACTAATAACGGGTGATGCGGACATTGATGCGGATGTCATCTTGATGGAGCTGATGAAATATGTGGAATACATTAAAAACGGGCACAGGCGAACGAGTATGGATTTCGCATTCGCAAGCTCGTTCATTACCAGACCCAATTGAAACCAGACCTTGTCTCGTCTCATCCTCGCGCCACAGAACTTCATGTCGTCCACGACGCCGGCGGCCTCCGCAGACGACATTGCCAAACATGGATGGTCGGCAGTGCCGTGCGATGCAAACGCCATCTTCAAGAAGACGCCTATAGTCAAGCCACTAGCGAGGGCGGTCGCTGATATGCAGTTTCCGGCCGATGACCCCGTGGTTGCTGAAGTGCAGCGGTATGCAAAGGAGCGTCTTATAGAGCAGACGTATAATCATTCTATGCGCGTCTACCACTGGGGTAACTACGCCCGGCAGACCACCGGCCCACGTTATGTATAGGTACTTATGGCCGTCGTAGGTTTTTCCATCATTAAAGACCAGTTCCCGGAACATGGTGGGAAACTGTCCATGTCTACATGGGCATTGACATGCCTGCTCCACGACATAGGGACCACGCATGACAACTTGCGCGCGACACTCCTATCGTTCGAGTTTTACGGCGCCATCCTGGCCCTGAACCTCACAAAGCAACACGGCGCGTCGACGGCCCAGGCGGAAGCCGTAGCCGAGGCCATCATCCGACACCAGGATCTGGGAACGGTCGGGACTATTTCGTTTCTGGGACAGGTGATACAGCTCGCCACAATATACGACAACATGGGCGGCAACCCGGGACTGATCGACGAGGCAACTCGGCTGGATGTCAACCGGGCATACCCACGCAAGGGCTGGAGCGGATGCTTTGCAAAGACGATCAGAGAAGAGAATGGCTTGAAGCCGTGGGCACACACAACTCATCTTGGCGAAGAGGACTTTCCGGAGGGCGTTAAGAATAATAGTCTCATGGCAGATGTGGATGATTGGGGGCTATAATGTCGCCGGTGGAAGCCTTTCTAGTAATACGAGAGCAAAAATAGTACTTGTAATACGTGATATAAAAAAAAGAAATCTATAGTCGTACCGTGGATCGAACACGGAACCTTCTCGGGACAAGGTACACAATACTGTGAACGAGAAATCATAACCATTAGACCATACGACTTTCCACGCTGAGGCACGTGAATACGATATGCTGCGATAAGGAATTTGGTGAAATTTATATAGATCATTGTTTATAGGGCACGGATCACTGTCGAGACATTACCTTATGGATATCGACGGTAGGTACTGCTGTTTTGGTAATTACTTTTGCTCAGTCAGGACTTATGCTTCTCTTGTCTTGTCTCTGGGAACGCTTGTAGCGTTCTGCAAAAGTACGTACCTACTTTGTACTTATTACCGTACCTAGGTACCTACATCTTCGTGGCACAGTCAGGGGTCACAGGCGAGAAGCATAGCATTGGCGAAGGGGCTGCCTCCGCGCCTTGCCTCTTTCTCCCTCGATTTTCTATTCCACCGGCTGTCTTTGGTGTTCGTTGAGGACAGGAATGAGTAATTCCATTAGCGCAGAACTTGTTAGCTGAGGCCAAGCTACAGCACAGCCACTAAGGTACCTACCAAATGCAGGTGGTTAGGTACCTCCTATTGAAGCTGTTTGCTCTTTGGTATTGGAGCCCTTGAAGGGTGGGGCCGGTAACCTCGCCAGTGACATCATGGTATCATTAAGTCATTTCCAAGCTTTGGGTGCTATCGTATTCCTACCTTAAAGTCCCTACGCGACCCGCATGTTGATCTGTTGCCATAAAAGCCTAAAGTATCTTCACATGTGATGAAGAAATTCGTTTGTCTATCTATTCATTCGAGCTGCATCTGAAGCTGAAGATTGAAGAACAACGTCCCTCCCTCTACACGTCCCTAATATAGTTCACGCCCCAAACCATCTGGCATCGCGAACACGGCTTCCAGTTGATTTATCGGAGTTCTGTCCCTCTAAATCCAACCATACACCTAAAAAAAACGATATATTTACTTACCTACTTAACACCGTTCTTCTAATCTTCGTGGCTCGTCCCAACCCTGATATATCGCACACCCGCCCATTATGACAAGTTATGTTGTCAAGTGGATTGGGGGAAAACTCATTCAAGACAAGATTCTTAAAGAGAGACTTGAGAATCGGTTTGGAGTCGAAGTAAGTATTTCACCCTTATAGCCATGCCCGATATTGGATATCCGCCCAAGCCCTATATCAGTTCTGGACCGTGGATTCGAAGCTGACCCATCGTATAGGATCCCTACTTCGAACAGGTTCCGGCAACGAGGCTCGACGGTACCCCGAATGGCAAATTCAAGAAAGTTCGCAAAGCCGCACCGCCCGGCATCTCCGCCCATGATGCAGAGGTTCTTACCAAAGTGAAGAGGAGGGCTTATCGACTGGATATGTCCTTTGGCACCTTTCTCGGTATGAAGTTCGGCTGGGGCAGCGTGCTTGGTCTATTCCCTATGTGAGTATTCGAGTTACCGTGCCTCGTTTCCCCTCGACTAACGCTTTTCTCCCGCGCTAGATTTGGAGATTTCGCAGATGCATTCCTAGCATTACTTGTCATTCGCACAGCTAAGCAGGTCGAAGGCGGTCTGCCTTTCGGCCTCCGGCTTAGCATGTACTTCTGGCTGCTCGTCGACCTGGTTATTGGGCTGATACCTTTCGTTGGCGACGTTGCGGATGCTCTCGTCCTTGCCAACACACGAAACGCGGCAGCTTTAGAGGAACATCTTCGGCAAAAGGGCAAGAAGAATCTCCGATCGAGCGGCCAAGCTGTTCCCGCCACCGACCCTAGCGATCCGGTCGAGTTCGATCGTCTTCATAGCGAGTCGGCGCGCACGCCACTTCCCACAAGTGGGGCCAGAGAACCCATCACCATATCATCAGGTCAGCATGCTCCTCAAACGAGTGGTGTTGCACCCGCGCAACCCCCAGCCGCGCCGGCGAGAGCCCATGCCGGTCAACCAGAGACATCTAGTGGACGATTCTTTAGTTTCGGTCGCAAGAAGTCTCGGCCGACAGATGTTGAGTCAGGCGGTGTTGCCCCTCCAAACCAAAGCGGGCGGGGATAGTGGAAACGATGATCATTTTTTTTCCCAACGGTTTGCGTCGTTCGCAAAACTGCTTCTGTAATCCTGACAAACAATTGCATGGGTGTGGGCAGCACGCCAACGCCAACGCCAACTAGTTTTAGTGTAGGGTATAAGGCTTGATGAGGTGAATGAGCGGGACAAGCTGCATTCTCAGATTGATTTCCTTCCTGGATCCAAATTCCCAGCAGGCATGAGACACGGACATTAGATAGTACGACATAATAATATAGTAATGATCAACATGATTAGCAATTGAACCAAACCAACACAATACCTTATATCCCGACTATTCCTGGACTTGATTGGCATGTGCAATGTTTTATTGAGATGTCCTAGTGCCTCACATGGGATACATTTCCAATTGTATTCATGAAGTTATTTCTTTGTACTCGAATACTTATTACCTCGACACTCCAATGTAGGGCACAACAAGGACAAAGCGTGATCTAGTGGAGTTTGTTTGTCACCTAGAGTTGCTCTACACTGTGATGAATCCCACTGTAGAAGTAGGTACCTAAATGGACAAGAGAAAGGTGCTGTGGCCTGTAGCTAATCTCGTTTCCGATCTTTTGTGGGCCGATAATCTGATCTGATAATCCTGGCGCATCCCTTGAATTGTCAAACCATGTCTCAAGCCGAGGGGCCGAGCTGGTTTTGGCGACACACAATGTACTGATGAGGTAAAGGGTAAAAGCAGGTAGCGAGGCTGGAGTTGCCCATCCTGGTCGGAACCCGGTCAACGCGTGAAATGGGAGTGGCGGGGCACTAAAACGCGTCGATAGAGGGTGGGGCAGCCCACTGTCGCGTATCCTGCCATTGTCCTGCGCATTGAATGCACTGTAAAGCGGGTGATTTAGTGCACGTGACTTGGCGCGAGCAAGATGTTTAAAAGGTTCGCATCCCAGAACACGCTTAAAGTCTACACCACTTCAATCACCACTCCCACCAAACTGTCAACCACTTTACGCGTGCAGTACAACAACACTTCCTTTGGTGATTCATTAATCTAATTAGCAGCTCACCTTTGTGTTTACCTGCATCTGCATCTGCATCTGCATCTTCATCATCTCCATCTCTAATACTGTCTCTTTTGACCACGTCCCTCGTCGCAATGGCCACTGAGATCACTCCCTCCAAGAAGGTAAACATCTTCCACCAAGGACCCAATTGCTTTCTATAGTGACTGACATACCATTGCCCACAGGCTGCCTCTGCCATTGAGTCCTTTAGGATGGAATCCCCCGTCAAGAAGCTCGACTTTACTGCTGCTAGCAAGGAGAACGCGCCTTTCGATGCCGATATCCACACCCTCGCCAACCAGATGGACAGCCAGAAGTCCGCCATCGAGAAGCCCAAGGAGGAGCCCAAGCCGGCTGTAGCTCCTGGTATCAAGCCCGACGAGGCTGAGGAGCCCATTCTGCAGGAGAACCCGCAGCGCTTTGTCTTGTTCCCCATTAAGTACCATGAGGTGAGTGACGCGTCCTTTACGCGTTAAGTGGTTTTACGACGCGACAGGGGGCTGACCATACTTTCTTATGACAGATCTGGCAAATGTACAAGAAGGCCGAAGCCTCCTTCTGGACCGCCGAGGAGATTGATCTGTCCAAGGATCTCCACGACTGGAATAACAGACTCAATGAGGACGAGAAATATTTCGTCTCCCACATCCTGGCTTTCTTTGCCGCCTCCGACGGTATCGTGAACGAGAATCTGGTTGAGCGGTTCAGTGGCGAGGTTCAGATCCCCGAAGCTCGTTGCTTCTACGGTTTCCAGATCATGATGGAGAACATCCACTCCGAGACCTACTCTCTGCTCATTGACACCTACATCAAGGAGCCTGCCCAGCGCACCCATCTCTTCAATGCCATCGATACTAGTACGGCTTCCACCACTTACTCTTGTGGAAATAATTGAGGCTAACCCTATCTCTAGTCCCCGCCATTCGTAAGAAGGCCGACTGGGCCTTGAAGTGGATCACCGACCGCAACTCCACCTTCGCCCAGCGTCTGATCGCCTTTGCCGCGGTTGAAGGTATCTTCTTCAGTGGTGCTTTTGCCTCCATCTTCTGGCTCAAGAAGCGAGGTCTAATGCCTGGTCTGACCTTCTCCAACGAGCTCATCTCGCGTGATGAGGGTCTCCACACTGACTTCGCCTGCCTATTGTTTTCTCACCTGAGGAACCGACCGAGCAAGGAGGTGGTCAAGTCCATCATTGTCGACGCCGTCAAGATTGAGCAAGAATTCTTGACCGAGGCTCTGCCTTGTGCCCTTCTCGGCATGAACGCCAACCTCATGAAGCAGTACATCGAGTTTGTGGCCGACCGCCTGCTGGTTGCCTTGGGCAATGAGAAGGTCTACCGCTCTACCAACCCCTTTGACTTCATGGAAAATATCTCCCTTGGTGGCAAGACCAATTTCTTCGAGAAGCGTGTCGGCGAGTACCAGAAGGCCGGTGTCATGGCCAGCACCAAGAAGAATGTCGCCACTGAGAGTGCCTCAGAGCCTACCGAGCCCAAGGGTGAGAACGGTGGTGACTTCAGCTTTGACGATGACTTCTAAGCTTCTTGCTTACTAGTCTGCTTCACTGTGAAGCCTGCTACTCCACCTTCTCTTGATACCCCTTTTTATCCACACTTACAAAACACAACCAACGCCCGTCTTGCTGTGTATATTGAACTTCTATCACCCAGAAGTTATCTCAAGCTCCCTTCCACGTGGCATATATACCATAGACTAAGAGGCGTGGCGAGCAATTCGGCG
Source organism: Nemania sp. NC0429 (assembly GCA_022578495.1). Taxonomy (NCBI): domain Eukaryota; kingdom Fungi; phylum Ascomycota; class Sordariomycetes; order Xylariales; family Xylariaceae; genus Nemania; species Nemania sp. NC0429. The sequence continues at coordinate 183,519 of MU392217.1, forward strand.
GCGTTGTGTAAATTTCTTTTCTTTTCTCTGCACTTTCTCGGTCTGGTCATTTCCGGTTGATACGAGGCATTGTCAAACACAGAATCGGCGTTGGGCGGGAGTTTTGCTTGCGGGCGTCCTTGTTTGGTGGGGGGTTCATGGAGGCGGCACTGGTTAGCTGAGCTGGCCTGGGGCCTTCTCCGGATCTGACGGATGCGGAATGGATTTGGGACCGCGGCGGTTGCGATCCGATATGCATGAAATACGAAACGAACGAACGTGATGGATGGGGGGGGAGGTGGGGGGCGCGAAGAGAAGAAAGTGTAATTCTAGATAGTTGGTCCTGGACGACTTGTCTGGAAACCAAATGCTTTAATGCTAAAGACGACCGTTTGGAAATCTCCGACTCCGAATCAATACACACCAGTCATTGCTATCAACATGATGTATGCCAGTAGATAGACACTATATTCATGTCTATTCCGATATCTATGGCCTTCATCTTCCTTTTGAGTTTTTCCCGCCTTGTGATTTTGTCTGTGCCGTATCATGTATGTATGCATGCATGTCAATTTCCACATAAAGTTGGGTACATCCTCCTCCATCTTTTCCAACTGATCGGGTATCTTCATTTTCATTTTATTTTGTATTCGCCCCTATTCATTTATTCGCCCTTATTTCTTCCCGCGCTTCTTCTTCCCCTTTCCGCCGCCACCGCCGCCGCCTCCCTGCTGTCCCTGCCCCTGTGTCTGCGACTGCGACTGCGTCTGCGTCTGCGGCTGCGTCTGAGGCTGTCCCTTGACACTCGCGCCACCGCCACCTCCCTCGGTCTTCTCGATACCCGGCGTGCCGACGTCGTCCGCGCCTACGTCGGCCATAACGGCGTCGGCGTCGGCCTGCAGCGGCAGCGCGGCCATCCTGCGGCCCAGCTGGCCCAGGGACAGGATCAGGCGGGAGACCTCGGCGGCCTTGGTGGTGCGGTACTTGAGGCAGACGCCGGAGTGCGGGTCGTAGGTCTTGATGGTCAGGGAGGCGCGGGGTGTCGCGGTCGCGGTCGTGGTCGCGGCAGCAGTAGTAGTAGCAGAGGAGGAGGAGGAGAGGAGTTCTTGCTGGCGTCTCTTTTGCCGCTTTTTAGACGTGCCCGTCTTGTCGGTTAGGTGGTACGTGGTCGTTATGCGCGTCTAGAGAAGTTTGGTTTCGGTAATTAGCCCGTTCGTTCGTTTATATTCCATTCCATTTCATTTCAAAAGTTTGACGGTTGACGGTTCGTGGGCGAGAGGGAGGGTGGAGAAGAATAAGGGAGAATAGACGGCGTTGTTAACTCACGGTGCTCGGCCGTGCTTCTAGGAGCAGGGCGGACTGCCGGAGCCATTCCTGGCTTGTAGCGTAGTATGGCATTGTTTTTTCCTCTCTTTTTTTTCTTCTCGTCGCCGTCACTTTCTCGCCTTTTTCTCCTCCTTGCTATAGCGTTTCGTTCCCTTTTTTTTTCTCCCTCTCTCTCTCTCTCTATGCTCACGGTCTTTTCCTTTCCCTTGCTCGCTCGTATCTCTCTGTGCCCTGCTCTATAGTCCGTCGTTGTTGTCGTCGTCGTCGTAGCAATGCGCCAAACCAGACCAAACCAGGCGAGGTCAAGATGGAAACAGTCAGGCGGTTGGTCGGTTGGTCAAATGAGGGCCGTGGTTCGGCTGGGCCTGGCAGATTTCGCCTCGAATGGTATTGTTTCTCGCAATAGGTACGTGGACAAGTAGCGGTAGCAGCAGCAGCAGCAGCACGTGCTTCGTGGACGTAGAATTGTGGACGTAGGATTGTGTCCGATAAGGGAGGGATGGATTTGGTGTGGCCGTAATTTCTCAAGTAATGATGTCTGGGCCCTTCGACTTGGTGTGCATGCGCGAGGCGTCGTACTAGACAGATTAAGGAGGTAGGTAAGGTAGGTAAGGTAGATATTAAGAATGCGCCGAGAAGAAGCAGGGGTGCGTCTTTTCCCGTGAGATCGGTAGTGTAAAGTAGGTGGTAGTGTAGTTAAGTATGTATGTAGGTTAAGTAAGTAAGGTAGGCACTATATGTGGGGAGACTGCTGATGTTTGAAACTGTGGAATTTTGGCACCATTTGATTGCGGCATGGTGGTGACGAAGGTGGGGCCCATGCGGCTACATACCTTACAGTACAGCATGGCTGGTTGGTACTATTCGGAACTCAAATCGCGGGGCAGATAGGTAGTGTATGCCTCGTAGGTACCGTACCTCTAACAGCTCATGTAATTCGTATTTACTTAATTGATAGTAATGCTGCCATCAAACAAAGGGAGGACATATTCGCTACCATAAAACAAATCACGCTTCATGTTCTCTGTCAAAAATAAACAGCACCGAAGGGGTATCTCGCCTTTTTGGCGTTCTAAATAGGGTGAAATGATAGGTAAGAGTAAAGTACAAGTCAAACGAGAAGAACTCGCTCGTTTAAGGCTTCGTCATCGTACAGTCTCTCTCTCGCGTCAGTGCGACACATGGCCGTTGACTTGCAGAAAGACGACCTCAGCATGTCCATTTGTCAACGTCGCCTCCTAGGCGTGAGGATCGGGCAGCCAGAATAACACCTCCTGATCCGCCGTCGCGAAGAAATTGAACCGCGGATTGAAGGCCACCACGGCCGCCTGTCTCGGGTCCTCTATCGTGTGCGTCGGCGACAGCGTCTTGTTCTCCTCCAGCTGCGCGAGGGTGTCCCACACGACGACCCCCTGCTTCGTGCCGCCGATGACGAACCTGCCGTCCGGCGTGAAGCAGCAGTCTCCGCTGCTCTCGACGTTCGTGCTGTTCCACCCGCCGTTCATAGCCGCCTCGTCTCCTGGCACCAGCCGACGGGTGGCTCGGCCCTCGGGTTTCCGCAGGTAGGCCTTGAGGTGCCCGCTGAAGGAATCCAGGAGAAAGTGCCCTCCCCCCTTGGTGCCCAGGAGTATCGATTTGCCGTCGTTGGAGAACTCCAGCTTCGTCCAGCCCTTCATCACTTGATCCGCGTCGATCGACGCGCACGCCTCCACCACGTCGAACATGCTAACCGGGGCCTTGTCGAAATTCCGGTGGTCGTAGATCAGAACCTCGCCGGCCGGTGGCGAGCCGACGGCGAAGACTTGCCCGCTGGGGTCGAAGGCGGAGAGGAAGGGCGAGTTGAGATGCAGTATGCCGGTCGCGTGCCTGGTCCCCGTGCTCCACAATCGCACCGTGTTGTCCTTACTACACGAGATGAAATCGTCGTTGCCGGGATGCATCGTCAGGTTTGTGACGGCGCCCTCATGGCCTTCGAAATAGCGTATGAAAGCATTATCGTGCGTCGTCAGGTAGCGAATCGCATCTGCATGGGGCTAGACGTCAGCATAGTTCTCGGGGAGCGTGTTGGGGAGGTATAGGCATGGTCATGGTATGGTAGTGGTACCGTTCTGCTTGGTGCTTGCATAGATGATGCTTGAGCTGTTGCGCGTGAACTTGGCTAGCTTGACGCCGTACTTCTTGCTGAGCAATTGTTTGTCGTGTCGCCCTTCTCGAACTTTGTAGATCTGAATGGCCTCGTCGCTTTCGGATGTCATCAGGAGCTCGCCGGGGTCGTCGTAGTCGAGACTGAGGACGTAAGGTTGTGGTCGGCCATCTTTCGCTTCGTCGCGCTTGAAGAGCTGTGAAAGGTCTCAGCAGCGTTTCTTAGGCGCGCAATGAACAAGGGATAGGCGTTACGTTACCTTGGTAGGTCGAAAGTTTGCGACGATATCCGGCACGGCCGAGGTGCTCGGGAGATTGCTGGCGAGGGTGCGCGTGATGTGGAGGGTTGTAGAAGGGGTTCCGTTCGCCGGCGAAGCTGAATCGACTATGTCGAGGTCCATCGGCGTCGAAGCCATCGTGGGGAGGAATTTGTTGCCCTGGGAAGGGCTCGTGGCGGGGTGCGATTGTCTTGTCGACGGCGATCCGTTTCGATTAAGGCCCCAACTTTCGGCCGAGAAGATCTAGTAGTAGATCAACGGGCGCGTTTTGATTGAACATGGCAGGTTTGAAACGGATGGGAGCTTTGGTTTGAAGACGGAATGCGTCTAAGAGAGAAAACCTCCGAGATAGGTACCTACCTCGGTAGGTTTAACCACACTGGATCGGATTGGGGAATGAAGCTTCAGCCACGCCGCTTTTAGCCTGAGCCTGATCACTGTCCGAAGCAAGACCTGCCGTTTTACATCAAAGGACCTAAACAAAGCCAAATTGAAAACTTAATTTATTAGGTATATAGTAATGAGCTCATAGTAATATATAGCCAGTTATTATGGGCAATATTTTCAGGATTTAAATTTTACAGTGAAGTGTTTATAACGCTATTTGTGGCAAGTATAAGAGGACAGTGTATATAACTACCCCTTACGGTGGTTTCCATATACTACCAGACTTTTGCTTTTTACGACATATACCACCCACATAGTAGCTAGTAAAAGAACTCTCCGTTTTTCATTTGCTAAAAATCAAAGCATAACTAAACACGTACGGATATACATATACTTAAAACAACAGTAGGTTGGGAAGTAGATAGGTAAAGGTTCACAGGTTTACAGGTTTACAGGTCTATCGAAAGACCGAGATCGAGGTGCTTTGCACTTTGATTTGCAACGTACAAAAAAATACAGAGCTTTGCCGGCAAAGGTTTTTTTTTCTTTCTTTAGTGACAATCTGTTGGCACTACGAGGCATGTTCCCCGAATATCCAACTTATGCCTACGGAAGTTAAGGCTATATTGTGACAACTACCCGTCCATCCTCTCCAGCTGAAAGTAAATTTTAAGCAAAGGAATTAATGGTTAGGCCCGTAAAGCTCCACGAACTTCTCGGGGCCATCTATGCTCATGGGCCAGTTAATCGGCAACAGATGCTTGACGAAGTCGGGCGGGACGGTGCTCTCCACCTCGAACCCTATGTAGCTGAAGCTCCGGGTGTTGGGTTCCTGGAGGACCTTCCCGCAGTGGTTGGTGTGGCCCTCGTTGTTGTAGCGACCTCCGAGCCGGACGCCAGTCTTGGCGGCCCGTTGAAGTTTTTGCCAGTAGTAGAAGCAGTGCGCCTTGTGCCAGCCCAGAGTCGTGTAGATGACGGTGCCGCGGTTATCTCCCAGCTCCTCTATATCCTTCCTCGTCACCTCCATCGTATACTGGGGGTCCGCGTACCATTGCCATCTCCCGTCTGGCCCCTCGCCTCTTCGCTCGAACTCATCCAGCAGCTCGCGGTCGATACAGTGTTCCTGTTTTCACGTAAGATGAAGGTTGGTATGGGTTTTTTTTTCTTTTCTCCCAAATAAAGCAAATGAGATGACATGTTAATACTGACAGGTGCCCAGGAGGTTGCTGCCAGATCAAACTTGCAGCCCAGCGCCTTAGCCTCGGCTGTTGAGTTCCCGCATACGCACGGCGCATCGTTGATCGCGCTCTTCACCAAAGCTACTTGCTGAGCCGGTTGCTGACCGCCAGTGAAGCTACGCCTCAAGGCGATAATGACAATGATGCAAAGGGTTATTGAGGCTATGTCTCTAAAAGTAGAGAGAACAGCGCGTGGGTTTATTGGCTTCGAGAGTCGGGAGCGTCGAGCTTGGGTTTGCATGTTGTCGCCCAACAAGACGCTCTCGGCGTCTCCTTTTTCGCCGATGCTTTAAAGATGCAAATCGTTTAGTGATTGATGTGCACATAGTTCAGATTTTGAGCCGCTTAAGACTCACCCGTTGTAAAGATAGCGGTTCTCGCTATTCTCCTGCTGAGGAGACATTGCCGTCACCTTTTAAGCACACCTTTGAGCACAAGTAGAGGCGTAGGTAGGTACTTGCAAGAAGCAACTCAAACGCGGCGACCTTCAGATCAGGAACATCGCCCAAACCCCATGATTTCTGGTCGTCGGCCTGGCCAATGATTTCTATCTAGGGTGCGCTATTGCGAAACGGACATGTGAAGTTACGCAACAGTAATTGCTATAGCTGCTTGTGGCTCCCATGACGAGGACGTCATCACGGCTAGGACGAGGAAACTAGTGGTTTATTCCTAAAGCGGGCTTAGCCGTATTTACTGTGGTGATCGTGTACGTATTCAGAGAGCTACAGTAAGCCCCTCCATGGTGAGAGTGCCGAATACAAGTTAGATCTACAACACCAACGGGGCACACGAGCAAGGTCAGAGCAAATCCTCCAGCAACTAACTTCTCAACCAGGCGGGGCGGCGGGTCGGATTTGTGACGATTTTGCCGCGAGTGTGCCGCCAGTGTGCCACGAATTTTGGCGTTGCATGAGAGAAGTTGTGTGGTGGGCCCCCCTCAAAGAGATGAAGTAAGGAAGGATGGATGGATAGGAAGTGCGCGAGCCCTTCGATTTATTTATACCTGTAAAGCGTACAGGATCCCCTTCGGCGTGGCCATTCCAAGTTTTCGACGAAGCTGCAGAAAACCTCCAAGGTTGCCCGTCAGGCTGCCGGCCGGCGAGTCAACCGGCGTGTTAAGCTTTTCTACGCTTTGCCAGTCTGCCTGGAATCTGGATAGCCTCGCCTGAGTAGCCTCGCTCGCTTTTGTCGGTATAATTCACATTATGTTACGGAAAGGAGAGGGAAGCACAGCTATGTAACGCTGCGTTTTAACGGCTTACGAACATATACGCAGATGATTACACAATGAATACTACTCTTGGGTATTGTATCTACCTCGTGAGAATAGTTGACCGATAATTAGGCAGACGTCTGTGGAAAATTCTAAGTATATGAAGGGAGTTCTCTCAACGTGTATGCATTTCGACGGCAACAAGAGGCTTGGGCGTAATCATCGGAGATATTCATGCTTCTGCCGTGATGGGAAACTACCGACACTAACCTACGGTACCGACCTACCACCTTGGTGCTAGTCCCCGAGCTTATACCTAATCTTGACGGCTAATTACGGGGCTGAAGATCACATGCATACAGGTAAATATCTACTAAGTAGGTATCTCGTGATAGTCTGGTGTCAGTACGGGACGAAAAAAGAGTAGGTAGTAGGTATTTCCATTGTAGGCCACCGGGAAATCTACCTAAAATAAGTACTAATGTAGGTATTAATGAGTAGATATCGCTTTAGCTAATCGAAGTGAAGCTTTAAATTTTCTATAATAGATATCTCGTTGCTGCAGAAATTCTGCCTCGTCTGTTTTCCCCATACTATGTCGGGCCCTGAGATATGTATCTCTTTAGGTGCTGACAGGGCTTAGTGATTTAAAAAGAGGAATAACAGGGCCGCCCGCATCTTAAACGCATCCAATATAACGATAATATAACGCCGGGATAATAGTTTAGTTAGGTGTATTAACTGACATTTACTTATAATAGAGATAAATTACGGCTATTGAAATTGTAGCGATCGAAGACCTTTGTGACCTGACTTGAGTTTGAACGTGACTATATTGAGAGAGGAGGGTTCCTTCATGCCTACGGATTCAACCAGCATTAGCATGCTCAGTTAAGAAAATCATCGGCAAATCGTCTCATCTAAGCAGTAGTAGTCACTGTCGGTCGTACCTGCCACAGATGAGCAACAAGATAAGGAAGAAATCGGAGAAATGTTGCCTTGATTACCGGCAGCAACAATCGCTAGCTACCAACTGGTAGGCTTGTTCTTGGTGATGAAGTAGTTGATGATTCTCTCTCAGTGTCTACAGACCAGACAGTATCGTATGACGACATCTATCCAATAACGTCTCTCTCTACCTTAGATAAAGTACATAGTACTAAGTACGTGAGACCATGTCTCACATCTGCCGGGGCGGCAGAAAAACAATTCTGTACCAGAGCCACCACCATTTACATAGGCCTACCGTACAATTCACTCTCTTGATTTTCCTCCACCGATGTGGTCCTCCATAGACGTAGTCCTCGGCGATACCTCCGTCACGATCCCAAGCGTCGTTATCCTCTCTCGTGCATTATCTTGCGATTGCCTACTGCTTCGCAGAGGTGCGGATTGTTCTTCCCTTGTTCATGCGCTCACGCACGTTTGAGGGAATCGGAAATGGGAGGTCGGTGACCTGTGCCGTTTTGAAGTCTGACTCTGGAGGGGAGGTAGGTACTGGGTATCCCTCGGTCTGGCGTGGCACATGTCACATGTACGACGCTGTCAATCCGGCACCGTCACTTAAAGTGTAAAAGTGTAACTCTATCTACCCCTTAAGGTGTAAAGATACATATACGTACTGCCTACACCTGTCATCCATGACGACCAAACCCTCCGCATCCCCCGTTGATGCGGATGGGGGCCATCCCATATGCCTGATGCGTTCGTTGCCCTGAAGCGTTCCCCTGCTTTACTTGCTTGCTTAGCCTGCTTACCTGGTTGATCTGCTTTACATGTACAGCAGTAATACCAATAAACAACGACGACAACAACAACAAGAGAGGGAGAGAAAGAGAGAAAATAAAAGGGGGGAGAGCAAAAACTACCGCCATGACTCTTTTCCGCTTGCGAGATTATATATACATATACAACAAATGTGATGCCGTATGCTACATGTAGGTAAAAGTAGTGTCTGCGTCTGAGCCGCGATCACGAGAGGAGGGAGGAAGGGGGAGGGGAGAGAGAGAGATAACGATCATGCTATTTATTAACCATCCATTATGGGCTTTTCCTCCTTTTCCTGTGTCTGTGTCTGTGCCTGTGCCTTTGCCTTTGGGTTTGGGTTTGGATTTGGCTTTGCCTTTGTAATCTCCTCTCCCTTTCCCTCGTCGACGCGGACCTTGGGCGTCGGTGCTCCGGCTGTATAGCCGATGGAGGCTCTGTTGTCGTCTATTACTCGGCCGTATCTATCCTAGCGTTAGCAGTAGAACAAGACGTAACGTAACAGCGGGAGAAATAAAGAAGAAGAGAAAAGAAAATATGAGATGACGAGGGAGTGAGTGGGTGAGTGAGAAAGTGAGTAAGTGAGTAAGTAAGGGAGTGGTTGCTTACTCTAAGAGCAACCTGAAGAACCAGACCTCCATATCCTCGTGCCTGAGCACCTTGTCGGCCCAGTCCCTCTGCTGATTCGCGAGGCGCTCGGCCTCGGCGGTGCCTTCGTCGCGGTCCGCGAAGTAGCGGACGGCCTCGACCCAGTCGTCGCCCTGCAGGCTGAGCGGGATGTAGTGGGCCCAGGGCTTGAGCCACTCGAGGTGCCACTCCCGGAAGACGGCCCACTTGTAGGTGAGGCTACGGCTACGCAGGAAGGCGTAGAACCGGCCGCTGAAGGCGTTGCCGTCGATGTCCAGGAGGTACTTGTAGCCCCAGGCGTCGTGCTGCTCGGCGTGGCCCTTGATGTTGAAGAACTCCTTCTGCGCCACGCAGTCGCCCGGGTCGCACTGGCCCACGCCCGAGAAGTACACGTCCATCAGGTGCCTGTAGTCGCCCCGGGGCACGGCCTGCGTCTCCCACTTCTCCTTGCGCCCGCTGCCAGCCCTCGCGAGGATCGTGGCGTTGTCGACGGCGTTGATCTTCTGCACGAACCGCTGGCGGTGCTGGCGCCGCCAGCCCCCGTTCCGGCTGAACCCGCCCGTGGTCGAGCCGCGCCAGTAGAGGCGGCCCTTCTTCTGCTCCCAGGCCACGTCCTGGCTCTCGTCGTAGCGCACCTTCTCGTACCAGTACCAGGGCGACGGGTAGAGGATGTCGGCGTACGACGAGATCTTGGACTGCGAGAAGACGGGGAAGAGGTCGTGGACGACGTTGTACGCGTTCGGCCGGTCGAAGAAGCCGAACGTCGACCCCAGGCTCGGCGAGTTGCAGATGTCGGACATGGCCGACACGTTGTAGACGAAGCCCAGCTCGCCTAGGCCGTACCGCGACACGTCGTCGGTCCTCTCGTCCTCCTCCAGCGCGCGCGACGGGCTGTCCGGGGAGCAGGACATGCGCGAGTGCGTCCACGTCGGCTGGTGCGCGAAGACGTTGAAGCGCGTCAGCTTGCTCTCCTCGAACCTCGTCCCGTCGTTGAGCCCCTTTGGCTTTTCCGTAAAGGCGTTTTTAGGGTTGGCGGCGGCGTTGGCGGCGGGCATATTAACTTCCTTGGCCCGCCGCACCAGCCGGGCCATGTCGTCGTGCGGCACGACGACCCGCGACTCGTCGTGCAGGTTGAAGCAGAGGTCCATGTCGGGCAGCCACTTGAGAAAGGTGCCCATCATGCCCGACGTCGCCTCCCGCTGCCAGTCGGCGCCGCCGTCCATGTGCGTGATCTTGCCGCCGCGGATCTGCACGCCGAGCAGCGCGTTATCGAAGCCGAGGGCCTCGGCCGCCCGCTCGCGTATCGTCGCCGGCTTCAGCCCCCAAAAGGGCGTTATCGACTCGTGCACCATGTCGAACTCGTCGATCAGCTGGACGCCCTTGGCCTGGGCGAACTCGAACCACTTGTTGAAGTTGGGCGGAGGGGGAATGCCGTAGCGGCGACGGTATTCGGCGACGGCCTGGGCCAAGGTGGTGGATTGCTTGGCCTTAGTCGCCTCGAGCTCCTTCTCGGCCTCGGCTATGAGGAACTGCATGGGGTGGACGCCCGGCGGCGCGGGCTTGTACTTGGGGCTGGCGTTCGAGGAAGGGGACGACGACGACGAGGCCGACGATCCGGACTGGGTATCGGGTATTTGGCCATCGTTGCGGTGGCTGGCTCCGTCGGGCGCGTGGGCTGGATGGTCTGGACCGCCGTCCGGCGCATGGGCTCGATGGGTGTCGACGATGCCGTGAGAAAGACTCGTCGTCGTCGTCGTGTCAGAGCCCAGACGGAGAAGGCTTGCGATGCAGAGCAGCGTAAAGGCAACGCCACCGATCAACAACAGCTGACGCCGCCGCATCACGCGCACGAGGAGTTGGTGGGCAGCAGTGCGCCGCAGTTAGAAGCTGGCTCTTTTGCGTCGTCGATCCGGCGATGACGACCTTCGCGCATTTGCGTCGGCACCCGGTGGCAAGGATATCGTCGGCAGGGGACTGTACATCGGACCACCTCGAGGACGACGGGGAAAAGGGCGGCGGACAGAGACAGAGGACAGACAGAGAATAACTAAGAGGGCGGAAGATGAAGATGAAGATGAATATGGGAGGTAGGTAGAGAAGGAGTGAGGGAGACAGTCAGACAGATAGACAGACAGATCAAGTCGCTACCTGTTACTCTCTTGCAATGGATGACCTTGAGAAAGGGTCTCGGACTGACAGACTGACAGATTGGTCGACAGACTGATTTAACGAAATCATGATGCAACGCGGGTTCAGGAGGAGTCCCAGGGACCAAATGGACTAACCTCTACCTGAGCTAGCCCAATAGTCCAGACCCAATCAGTCCAGCGCCAGCCAGCTAGCCCCCTGGTTCAGGTAGTCCCAAGCAGCAATTAGGGAGGCCCATTACCTACATACCCTCTCGGTTGGATCGGCGAAACTGGCTGCCTGGTAATTTTTTTGGTCTTTCTTTTTTTTTTTTCCTTCCTTTTTTTCGCCCTCTTTTCACACCGTTTTTGTTTTCTTTTTGCGGACCATTTCTCAACCTTGATTCAGACACGGATTAGATGTTCAAACACGTCGGATATGAATACGGGTTTCGGATAGCTCCAACGTCACACTACAGCATGTCGTGCGTGCCGAGATCCACATTGTAGGACGGCTCTCTCTGCCAAGCTTTATTTATATTCTCCAGACTCCGGCACGGAATTCCTCTCATTGGCTACAAATGTTACAGCATGTAGGTATATCTGCATAAAGGAATACCGACATACTACCACTGTGCCGCAAGCTACGCAAACATCTCGTCATCGCCTTGTATACGACGGACTCGACATTTGTTCCATCTCGTGATATCACAGTATATTGAGATCAGCCTCGGGTAATACAAAGTCAGCCATTATTTACTCCTTAAAACGCCGGAGAATGCTCGGTCCGCCTGCGCGATCCCTTCTTCCTTTTTTCCCCTCCACTTTCACCTTGCAACGCCGTTCTTGCTTAATAGAAGAACCCAATAATTTTGCCGGAGACATGCCGTCTACGCGCTTCTTCGTGGTCCATGATACCAGCTGACGTGGTGAGGATGACGTACTGGAACAATTAGCTTTAGGCTCTGCTGGTCTGCATAATATTGACACTTACACCAAACTGACGGGCGGGAAGTAGCTTGACAACCCATTTTTCTAGCTCAGACAGGTGAACGTTGTATCGGGGAGAAATGACGCCAGCCTTGTTGATGCGTCCATTGAGCTGGACAATGATCTTGCCTGCAAGATATTAATATCCAGTCGAAACAGCCAAAGACATTCCGCAATTATACATACCGGATCGATGGTCATCAACTTCTTCAAACTCGGCGATGCTGTAATAATAGGTTAATTATCAAGACAGGTCATCGGTTTGTGATTTGTTTGTCGACGTACTATCCCTATACAACGAGTTAGTGAAATGTAGCGAATGACTAAACGTAAAGACTTCATGTGGTTGATCAGAGAAACGTGTAAGATTCCTTCGCTTGAGTGACATTGATATATCGGCAACTTAAAAGACTTTGGTCGTGGGAAAGATTGAAACCGTCGTCCAGTTATCATGCCGAATGGGGGAGGGCAACAGCCAAGGAACCATCTTTCGTGGCACTGGAGATGCTTATTTCGTACCTTCTTTTGCATAACCGTGAGGAACTGTTGATTTCGCCGTCAGTACTTTGTTATCAGGGCTGGACATGTAGGACCTCGGGGCAGAGATACTGCAAAGCGGAGAGAAAGATTGGCATTACCCACCTTCACAATAACCTTAGACGAAGGACGGATGAGGACCTGGCGCTTTCCCGTCTTCTCGGCATTGTTGATCGCGTTGAGGGCGTTTGGGAGACTCATTTTGGCGAGGCGGTGACTACATCGATGCACAATTTAGCCTTCAGAGGCCCAGAGCATGGAGAGTGCCTGCTTCAACTGCATGATGAAGAGGTTCTGCCCGCTCAATACCGGAGAGGAGACGCGTATCAGGGCTGCCATGGATGCCACGAGCCTGATTGCTCTCCCCTGGCCTCGGAAGGGCGCGTCGGGAAAAGGATGACGAGGGCGCCGGGGTTTTGTAACCCACGGCACTCCGAAGAGTCTCACATACCTCGGTGGTAATGGCGAGCGACGGTGAGGGGTTGTCGTTGGTGGTGGTGGGATTAGTTGTAATCGACTCGAGGTGGACGAAGAGAGTTGGTTGGTTAGTTGGTTCGTGAAGAAAGAGAAAAGGAGTTGTTGGTTGGTTGATGTTGATTGGGGGCGTGAGTGGGGACGGGAAAGCTAACACGGGTACTTCGTAAGTACCTTGCAATGACCAGGCCCTTTTTTTTCTCTGGAAACATGTCAATTTGTTCGACTTGGTGGGCTTAGTCCCACCATGCACGGAGCTATCCTGCTTATCTGAACACCTTCCCAGCTGTGAACGGCCCGGAGAGGGTCAAGAGCCGCCGCTGCAGCCAATGGGACAAACTCTGGCAAATCGAACCCTAACCGATAAGAAGAGGTAGCGAGCGATACACAGCAAAGACCCCACCAGAGTTGCGCCCTGCTGCTGCTGCCCTGGCCCAGGCTCAATTGAGAATTACTTGAGTACGTAGATAATCTCTAATCGCGAAATAATTTCTCGGCTCTTCTGCACGCCTCTTCTTCCCCCAACACGTCACCCATTCACCTCTACCACTCTACACACTCCAACCCCCAACTCTTCGAGGATCGCACCGGTATCAAACAATCCAAGATGGTACGTTACAGCAGAATCTCGCCTCTTCCGCAACTTGTCTCGCCCGTCGCCCGGGTCGGCCCCGCCTAGCATCGGAGATTGGTTTGCGTTGCTACGGAGGGGTTGGCCTGGTTGACGGGGACTTCCATTGAGACTGTGCCGTGCCGTATGCCATAGGCTATAGCTAACGTTGCCTGCCTGCCCTTTTCAGTCGGACGTAGAAGAGAACAACGCCCCCGATGCCCCCGAGGAGGTCGAAGTCTCCGCCGAGGCTTCCAAGGGCCAGATGTCGGTCCTGGATGCCCTCAAGGGTGTACTGAAGCTCGCCCTCATGCACGACGGTCTCGCCCGCGGTCTCCGTGAAGCCTCCAAGGCCCTCGACAGACGCCAGGCCCACATGTGCGTCCTGAACGAGAACTGCGAGGAGGAAGCCTACAAGAAGCTGGTCATCGCACTGTGTCAGGAGCACAAGATCCCTCTTATCAAGGTCCCCGATGGAAAGCAGCTGGGCGAATGGGCTGGCCTTTGTAAGTTTCTGGGCTCTCCCCCACGTGGCGGCATTTGGTCTCGGAACTAACTGTCGCGTGCCAGGCGTCTTGGACCGAGAGGGCAATGCGCGCAAGGTCGTCAACTGCTCCTGCGTCGTAGTTAAGGACTGGGGTGAGGAGTCTACGGAACGATCTGTCCTCCTCAACTATTTCCAGAGCGAGCAGTAAAGGGCATGGGTCGGTTCTACGTGGAATTAGACAAATTGGAACTCGACGTTCCCACCATCCTCCGAAAAATGCTCTAGGTGTATATTGGTTCTCTTCGGCAGGTATAGACGCCGGATTTAGGGGATCTATCACACATGGAAATCAAAATAAAAAACTGCATTAAGAAGCATTGTCCCGAACCCGACCGTTACGTGATGCTTAGCCGCCACAACGAGATGATCACGCGTATCTATCCTCGCTTCACCGATATGTATAATTTTGTTTTCTATCAGTTCATACATCGACTGGGGCATTGCCAAGAAGCTCAAGGGCTCCATCCACCCCAGCCAGCACCGACGATGCTAGGCCGCTGCTGAACGTGAACGTAATTTACTAACATCCTGTGATAGTACCATATTTGCATCCCGGCATCCTCAGATTCGTCCGCCATGGGCGGAGAAGACAACAGGACCGGATGTTTGTCGTTGATCGTTGTGTCAGGCTGTCACCTGGTGCCTTCATCTCCTCCATGCATCATTTTTAGGCCCCTCGTGAATTCCTTTGCTGTTTCATCCCAATCGCTTTGGGGCCGCGGTAGCGTTCCATTTCAAATATCGCCCAGCTCGGATCTTGTCGCTACTAGGATTCAAGGAAGCCAATAGCTCCGCCAGAGAGACAAGGCGAGCGGCCGAGGCCTCATATCGGTCAGTATGACCAGTAATGGTAGCATGTGAGAGGACTATCACAATTCTGTCGAGAGTGGGTAAAGTTGGAGTCAGACCCATAGCCACCTTCATCCCAAGTTTCTGACATCAATGCTTGGGAGAAAGCGTACTGCAGGGCACTCGCTCGCTCGCTCGCGGAATGTATATGGACATTGCTACGAAGACTAAGGCTAGCAAAGATACCCTCAAGACGGTCAACTTCACGTCCCGTTAGGGTTCTGGGCCTGAAAAATTACTTGGTTAGACGAAATGACATGTAAATTGTCGATGACAAGTTCCCCATGTCCTTAGGCGAGCCTTGCTTTAGAGTTTGCACCTTAGTCAGAATAGGGGGGTATGAGTTCAAGGTTGACTTTGTCTGATTGTTGACGGCGGCTGTCAGGTAATGCCATTGTGGTTGTATTGTTGTGTGAAGGAGATAGAGGGTCTAGGGTGTCCTGCACTGGTGCTGCTATATATATACATGGGTAGGCCGTAACTGCTTACAGCGGCCGTCCTTTTTCTATTTTCCCTGGTCTGGCCTCATGCCTGGTCTTATCTAGTGTTAATCCCCAGCAGATAATTTCCTGTTTATGACCCGGCTCATATAAGCTGTGGTACAAGTGGCAATCTAATTATGAAATTATATAATATATTTCTTTAAAACCGAGGGCTAACCGGTGAGGCTTTTAGAAACAAACAGAGAGACTTAAAATATCTACGGTAATGATTAAAGTGATGTTGTCGAGTCGAGCTTGCAATGGGCGCCGCTTGTTATAAGTTGCCGAATCCGGTGCCAAGCCTGAGCGTCATTGGGCGGCAGACATAACGGGATCCTGTATGGAAATTCGGACAAGTCTGCTCCAACATATATACCTATATACCATGTTATATATGTCCCAAATCTTGTTCTTGTTAACCATTGCTTCCTTGTATTAACAAGGTAGCCCCCCTCAATGCTCACTATACTGTAACAAATCCGATCAACACCAACTATTTGTTCAAGGACATCAGGTCAGCCAGTTGCGCGGTGGCCTGGCTGCCAAGCCGTGCAACCAAAATGCCTGTACGAACCGAGGCAGTTTCCCGCTTTCGGCTTGTCATCAAATTCACGGGTTCCAAGGTGGCGCTTGTGCTTCGTGCGTTTAGCGATCGCACGGCGCGCGTTGCAGTCATCACGTCTGAGGAAGGACTAGGGTCGTACACGTTTGTACGACAGGAATGAAATAAATGGAATGGAATGAACGGGCTCGGGTCGGATGATCGTAAAGGGGAAAGGTAATCTTGTTTTTCGGAGTTTTCGTGGCTTTTCACAAATACCACTTCGCGCGTCTCTCTCCTCTTGCTCATTTTTTTTCCATCGAACAAATATGGTTAACTGCAGCGGACCCCCTATCGTATTTTAGAGAGAAACGGAGAAAATACGGTGAGACGGAGAGCAGAAAAGTATTACTGCATGGAAATCCATCCCAAGATCAGAAAGAAGCTTAAGAGAAAGAACTCTTAGTGGCAAAACAACTTACCATGCCAAGTGTTGTTAAGCAAAAAGACATGGTCGCGACATTCCTCAAAGAAGCGAAGATACTGCCAGAATTAGCTAAAGGAAAGAACGTGCCTTTGGTTCTTTCTCACGGAAGCGCAAAATCAGAACAGGGCAGGATAAATCAAGCGAAGAGGTAGGTAACAAGCTTAATCATTCATGCTGACTATTTACCACTGGTATAACTTTTAATATAAAGTTTAATACCCACCAAATTTATGCTAATCGTCGACAAGTTTTAGCTCGACAGGCGTTTTTGTCTTTATATGGGAAGTTTATTTCAATAATTGCTTGATTTAAACGGATGTGAGTTCACCCATAATCGCGTCGGTGGGCACGAGGGTTGATTGGTGTAAGTAAGGTAGGTATAGAGAGTTCCGAGCTAAACCTCAGCAGCGAAGAAAACCAGATGGTAACCCCCTCTGGAACTTACTTTTGTGGCGAGGGGGATTTTACAACTGGCACAAAGTTGGGTCAGATAATTATAAAAGGGACGGACATCCGTCGCCTCCCACAAAGGCGTGACGGAGACCAACCCGCCAAGTTTTTCGACTACACAACCTACTAGTTTTTCAGAGGTTTTCACACGACTTTGGTTATCTGTTCATATCTCATCAGGCTTCTCTTCTATTTTTTTTCTTCGCCTCGCCAGATATTACAGATCTCAAAATGCGGAAGGAATTAAATATCGCGCAAACCCCCTCTCCAACCAATGATGGCCCCCTTCTATTTCCTTATAATACCGGATTGATCGACCGAGTCACACAGACTGGAAGGATAGATATCTCGGCAGGTCAAGATGCTGAAGAGTTCACCACAATTCCGGTTGTTTTTCCCATTTTCGGAGCCAAGCTGTCCCACAACACTGCGCAAATCAACGTCAGCCGCAGCAGCCCGCCTACTTATAGCGATCTCATGGAAACGATACTGTCCGCAAGCGAGGGTCTACTTATGACCTTGTTCGAGGAAAGGAATGCCGTCTTTAGCGCAATGCTAGGCGATCTAGAAAGATCACTATCGACCTCCAGCTGTGTTTATTTCGTGTGGGACTTCGCGCCCCCAATCCATTTCACCGAGACCGGCTACACCATGCCTGGATATGGCACATCGGTGGCATCTCATCTTGGCTCGATCGAGTTCGCTGAATGCCTTCGTGCGGCGCACACTGGGAGGATATCGTACATTTTTGTCGCAAAAACCGTGGCGATGGACACCCGTTTACAGAAACCGAAGCAGTCGCAAGAAGAAACAGGAGAAGGAAAGAGACATGACAGGCCGCCCGTAACATTGTCGAAGAAAGAGGTCACGCCGACAGCACCCCGGCAAGCCCCACCGGGCTCTCCCGACCTAGATGAGGTAGAGGAGGCTTGTAAGATAATTATCACTGTGGTATTAACTTTCGTCCTTTGCTTTCTGTTGTTAAACAAGCTATTACGTTAGGGTCGTAGGTAAAAATCATTGGTTATCCCAGGACTTGTAAACTTACACTTCTCAGTCTATATCGTTACCGCCGCTTCCACTGCTGTTGTTGTTGTTTTTGTCGCCGCTGCCGCCGCTGCTGGGAGGGATCGGCCAGTCCGGACAGCTGGGACAAGCCGGTCATGGCCGGGTTGATGAGACCGGCACGGAATCTTCACTCTCGATTAGCAAGAGGGCGGGGAAGACGAAGAACTGACAGTCCAGCATTTTTTTCGTTGGCGATGGCGGCGGTAGTGTTGTTGTTGTTGTTGTTGTTGTTGTTGTTGTTGTTGTTGGAGGAGTGATGCCGCTGTTTCCGCTGCCGCTTTTTCTGCTGCTTATACTGCTACTTATACTGGTGCTTCTGCTGTGGCTTCTGCTGTTGCCTCTGCTCCTGTATGGTTCTCTGTCAAGATTTTGCGGCTAGGTGGATGAGAGGGAAAAAGCGGTAAAAACGAGAGAGATATATAAAGAGGAGAGACAGACGGCTGAAAATAGAAAAAATATGAAGAGGAGAAAGGAAGAGAGAGATATATATACGCGGGAGAGGGGGGGAGACAAAGGGGGTAATTTATGGAATCTGGTCATAGAGAATTCGGTTTAAGCGTACACGACTACTTCTTTCCTGTTCAACCACCGTATGCCCTTTCTGATCTGATTGACAGGAAGGGGCTCTTTATATCTAGTCAATTTATCCACCTAATGTAAGTACCTAGGTAATCCTAAATGATTAAAGGTGGTAAATAGTACCTAAGGTATATGTAGTAATACCCAGGTACACTCGCGTCGATCTTGCCATTAAAAAACACAGTAAATACATAGAGATTCCCTAAAAGCAGCTGCATTTAAGACTTATATGGATGTTGAACAATGATGTGATGTAGGAATCCTACCCAAATTGGAGCCTACGTCCGGCTTGACGCCACCTGAGCGACAATATTCACTCAAGAATGTAGAGAATGCTGCATCTCTGTTTGATTAAGTTGCTGCAACTTGGATAGATGAGCCTCTTCGCTAGGGTAATGACCGACAGGAGTCCCAAAACGGGCTATTGTGACAGGTAGGCATGTACCCTTCAGGCTGCTGTCCTATGACGAAATCTCATGGCATGGCATGGCCTATGCCTTCTCTTTAGTATTAATTATGTCTTTGGCAGCTTGCAAGGACCTCCATCATTCTTATCAGTTCCAAGGCAACCCAAGAGCCTCGCGGCGTCCCTTCGAAGCGGGATCGAAATACGGCACCTCCCCGATGCCCGTTGCCCTCACGCCGACTCGTATCCCGTCTACAAGATGAGTATCCGGCTTTGGTTGAGACACGGATATTATGTTAGTAGGTCTGTCATTCTTCCGTTTCCCCTCTTTCCCCAGGGAGACAGCGAGGCGCGACTCACCGTAGCAGCGTGCAGCGTGCACGGGTTGCTCCAGATAGCACACGCCTGCCTCGTCCAGTGCATGCGGGCGACGCAGTCGTGGTTCCGCGTGATGAGCCGCATGATGTAGTCCCTGATCATGGTGTCCTCGTACGTGTGGACGTCGTCGATCCGCGAGACGTGCAGCCCGACGCCCGCGAACAGGCTCTTCCAGCCCGTGACGGGGTGCGTGCGCACGACGGGGTGCGACGGCGCGAACTCGTAGTCCTTGTTCAGTGGCGAGCCTCGGGGCGACGTCACGTCGTAGCCGCCCGTCAGGCAGGCCGATTCGAAAACTGGCTGTGCGCACGTCGCCGTCAAGGTCTCGAGGTACGAGCGGAAGGAGGGCGATATTCGATCGTACCTTTGAACTCGATCAATTATGATGTGGACAATGATGTATTACAGCCTCAGTTGCTATATAGTATGCGTCCGGCGTGGTACTGGAGAGGGACGTACAGCTCATAGCCTGAACACCACAGAGTATCGCCTCCAGATGGTGGTGTATCCTGCATACGCAGGAAACTGAAATCTGAAGGACAGTTCTCATAGAGACCTGGTGCGTTTAGATGGTGGCGCCCCACGATCCAGGAAAGTGAGGCAGCTTACTATCGCTGTGCCACTCTCGGGAGAGATCTCGAGGCTCCGTCAGCGCGCGCGGGGGTGTCTTCATTGTTTTATACAACTTCTTCATCGCCTCTGAATTGATTACATATCTAGTTTATGTTAATTGGTCATACCGTGGTGTCAGGTAAAGGAGAGAAAAAGATAACATCAAACCTGCTCAAAACTTACATATTGGGATCTTTAGTCCCATCAGCCATTTCAAGGTTGTTGGGATCGTTGTAAAGAGGATGAACATGCAATCCATGGCCCTCTGGACGTCCAGTTAGCTTGCCTAGCATATACGTGACATGCTTTTGCTCTTCGACTGTGAGGTCATCCTGTGGTGCCCGGAAGAAAACTGGGATATCATGCGTTAGTATCAATCAATGTCTTCAAGTTGCCAGCAGGTTTGCAAGCTTCATAAGACGTGCTTCTAGCCCAGAAATGAGTCGTATACACTAAAGAATGAAACGTAACAGGGCCGTAGAAACTGCTTACCGACGCCGCGTTCACAGATTGTGATGGCGAGGTCTCGTAGCTGTTGGTCAGAATTGGGAGCGTTGAGTATGTCCTTGATCTGGGCGGTTGGATACTCGCGTCCAATTACCGGCGTCACATCTACATATTCTAAATAGTCGATCGACCCCGAGTTCTTCAGAGGCTCTTTTCGTAGCTTAGGAGCAACTGGCGAATGCCCATTCGTCTCATTCGCGTGATTCCCGTTCTGGTGTGTAGCCATGATTCCGGGGAAATGCTGGAATAGGATGCAAAAACTCTATGGAAGTGAAGCAATTGACTCGGTTCGCCGTGAGAACCAATCCGAGGAATCTGATTGGAAGGCGAGTGAATCGCCCGGGGGTGCATGCAAGCGGTCACTGTCATATAATATACACGTCGACAGCTGTGGCCGCCTAGACTCGATCACACGTATTAATCTCGGAATGTCACGCTGCTCAATAGGCTTAAAAACACAATTGCCGGCTCGCTGGGTTGGAGACATCCCATTTCTCCGCACTCTCCATCTTATCACGACCACTTGTATGAGCATGCTCCAAGTCAATCCGTGGTCGCTCCACACTTCCTTTGTCAGGGGAGGGAGCATCCTCGCCCGATACTACCAAAGTGCTGTGATGCCTGGGATTGGCTGCCATGACAATCACATGGCGGAACCATCATTGGGTGCTGCTCTTCGAGTTTATCATAGCTTCCGTAATGCATCTAGGTCAACATGCAGAGCGTCAGAGCGTCAGGGCGTCAGGGTCTGCCTGTGGGAATTACCCGGGAAGGGCACACAGAGGTAAGCATTAGCAGGTAAATAAATATTCCCTTTTAGGAATACTGTGCTCTCAAGACGTCCCTTCTCGTATTTCACCCTTCTGATACTGGATAGATGAAGAGTGAACTCATGTGAGATCGCCGAAGATGCTCAGTGCCACGATCTCCGCGAACCCCTTGAAGCTCGACGTGAGAAGCCACACGAAGTGCATTCTAATATGCTTCGTCGCGACGATATCTACTTTCCAATATGGTGATTCTCCTTGCAGGCAAACTCAGATACACAGGCCGAACTGATACGTGCCTAGGCCTTGATTACGCCCTCGTAGGCGGGTTCTTGTCGTATGCATTTGAGCTCTGTGATGGTTCTACAGTATTCAGATACTGACTGACTTGAGGAAACAGTATGCCGGGGTTCTTGAAAGTGTATGGGTATTATGACGCGAAACTCGGGACCTGGAATATTGACGTACGCGCCCATGTGTTACCATCATCTAACTTCGCAACTGACCCTCCGGCAGCCAACAGTGCAGCAATTGATATCAAGTCTCATGACGATAGGAACACTCATTGGCTCGGTCCTAGTAGGCCCTTTTAGTAGTAATTTCGGGAGAAAGGCCGGACTTTGGGCGGCATCGTTGCTCAATTTTATTGCAACAGCTATCATGCTGGGAACCACGAACCTGGGTTCTCTCTATTTTGCTCGTCTACTGCTTGGTACGCTTCTATTTGGTCTTGATACGCTCTCATATCGCTTACACATCAGCTAGGCGTTTCAGTAGGCTGGTTTCTTACCTTCTCGCAACTATATGTACACGAGGTAGCTCCAGCTCATCTCCGAGGCGTAACGTTTGCTGTCTACCAGTGTCAGCTATCCATCGGCTCGATCGTTGGCGCCACAGTTGACTATGGGACACACAATATCGACAGTCGCCGAGCATATCAGATCCCGCTCGCCATCTTCTTCGTCGCCCCTTTCATTCAGTCCATTGCGCTGTTTTTCTTCCCGGACTCGCCGCGATGGCTTGTAGTTCAGGGCAGAGAGGCCGAGGCGGAAGCAGCGTTACGACGCCTACGCAATTCGAATATAGACGAGACGGAGCTGCGGGCCGAATTTAATGAAATTAAGCAATCGACACGCGAACAAGTTGATCAGAACAAGAAGGCTTTGTTCTTGGAGATGTGGCGAGGGACGAACCTTCGGCGGACACTGCTTTCTATAGCTGTTGTCTGCTTCCATTCCGCTAATGGTTTGTGTTCTCGCTCATATTCCCTTTTATGACTCTACTCATATTACTCTTAACGTTTTAAATTTAATATAACATGAAAATTATCAATTAATACAGTAATAATACAGGCTCCTCCTGGGTTAACATATACACGACCTATTACCTCCAAATAGCAAAGGTTTCTAACCCTTTCGGCTTCTCGATCTTGATTACAAGCCTCGGTTTCATCGGGGCTATCGTAAGCTCGGTGTTCGTGCGCTATATCGACCGCCGCGCCATCGTGATCACGGGCGCTTCGATGTGCGGATTGGCACAGCTCGCACAAGCGATATCCTGGACCGTGAGCCCGGGTTCTGCGGCAACCGGTCAGGTGGTCGTCGCATTCATAGGGCTATTCGTGTTCTTCTATACGGCTTATGGTGAGTTTTGACTGCGACCCCTCTTTCAAATCATCGAAGACCTAGACTTTCTCGCAGTCACACCATCACGAGACTCACATTGATATTTTTTTTCAGCACCGTTTGCGTGGCTTCTTGGCGGGGAGTATCCCAACAGCGCGCTACGCGGGTACTCCTTTGGGATTGCGACCGCCTTGAACTTCCTCGGAAACTTCCTGGGAACTCTGACGGCGCCGTATTTCATCAACCCTGCGAGCCTGGGCTGGGGTCCCCAGTACGGATACATCTGGTTCGCTTCGAACTTCGTTGTCGTCGTGTTCGCCTACCTCTTTCTCCCCGAGACTCGGGATCGAACGCTCGAGGAGATCCATGAGATGTTTGAAAACAGAGTGCCAGCCCGTAAGTTCAAGACGTACATTTGTGTTGGCGTCGAGAGCTATGCGGCGGCAGCCGGGAAGGAGCCGGTTCAGCATGAAGAAGTAGTTGTCAATGAAAGAGCGGCATCTTCTGGAGGGGATTCAGGAAAGGGGTAGTAAGCATAACCGACATTTTATCAGCATCAGTCAAGAAGATACAATGAAATAACAACAATATGCCGCATATGAATGAAAACACCTTAGTATAGGCGGTCATGCTTGATGGGTATTGTATTTACTATCCAGACATTAATCATTAAATCATCTGCTAATCGTGCTAATTGTATGTATCGTGTCGCTCCAAACCGCTGGTATATAATGCCAACCTGACCTGGCCGTCGTCATCAACCCAGGTCGTCCGCCTAGCAGCCTGTTTCATAAGCCTTGTTTCATAAGTATTTCGTACGTGCCTGGTAGCTTAGAGTTTTGCTAACGCCAACTTCAAGCCCATCTTTAGCAAGCTCTTCGTCGCCGGCGCCTTTATCGTGCGTGATCCATATGGCGTCGATCGCGCAATATTCTTCAATGACAGCTTAGTGCTATTTGCGCCCGCTATCGGCTTCCAGTGATCTAAGAGGCCTTCGATGAATGTCGAGTTGCCGAAAGTATCGCCTAGTAGGTCGGAGAGAGAGGCGCTCCCGTTCCCGGTGAAGCTGCCGATGACATCTCCCAGTAGCGTGATGGCTGGCACAGTGGCTATCAAATTCTTCTTGTTTAGGACCTTCTCCACATAGCCGATGTGCATCCCGTTTACCATTGTGGCGTTTCCGGAAGCCCTTAATTCGATATTGCCAGCCGCTAGTGGCGCGGATTGGCTGTCCAAGATTGCGCCCAGGTTCGGCAATAGCTCTTTGAGGTAAAGCTGGCCATCGAAATATCGCGTGTTGTTTCCGGGGGGCAGAACCACGTCATATATGTTGACAAATCCAAGCTTGATATCGCCGGAGAACAGATTGAGCGTAAGATTGCCAAGCCCAAGGGTAAGCACACCCGCATTGGGTAGGTTTACGGTTCCCTTGATGTTCGTGCCATTATCCAGGGGAGGGTATACTAGCCGCAGGCTCGCGATACCGAACCCATTTAAACCGTTCAGAGACTTTGTTTCGATGGTCTTGTCGAGACTTGTGGTCATCTTCAAGGCTCCTAGATGAACCGTGGGTTTCCCTTTCACAGACAGTCCGACCTTGGGCAGGTCAAACACCTGGTCAAACCACTTGACAAGTTCCGTCTCATTGGTAACTTTGACTGTCTGATTCGTAATTACCACTGGCGTCTTATGATTTACGTGAAGCTTCGGCAAAACAACGCTTATAAACGGTGAAAAGTCCGGAGTTTCCTTGTTGTAAATCGATAGCGTTGTAGGATCAAGGTCTGCTGCCAGTGGCGTGTCGAGCTGCGTTTGCAGCGATACGGAGAGCTCAGTTGGTGACAGCGCGTGGAATTCACCTCCCATGATAGGCAGCCCTTGACTTGACACTATGTCCTGTGTGATAGCGGGGATGATCTCGGTGAAGCTGGTGTCGTGTTAGTGTCACGGTGTTTTCAAAAATCTCGAGGGTATCTTACAGGAGTGGTAGTAGGATGATGAGTAGAACAAGGCCTACACCCAAATACCACCATTTGAATCGACCGCAGTGTCGCTTGACCTTCTGTCTCTTTGTCAGTGGAGCCGCCGCTGCCGTCTCCTGGAGATGGTCGTTTGACGATGCCCCATCACTGCCTCTGCCCGGAGCATCGGACGGGCTCCCGCTTTCATCACGCACGGCGCCGTGAATCGAAGCTGGGGGGCTATCGTGCTCGAAGTGTGATTGCTCCTGGAATTTGGACGCCATCTCTATCTTGTCGGTGGCAGCGGCACACTGCTGGTAGGCGGCGACAGATGATAGGAGGATAGACGAACAGGCAAGCAAGCAGCTGGAAGGTGGATGAGAAGCCGGGGGGTCAATCGAGGAGTATCATAACCACCAACGCTGAGGGAGCTATCAACTCTGCTGCGACACACGACATCCCCATGTGTCATCCCCCAAAACATCGTCATCCTCGGCACCTAACTAGGTATAGAGACGTGTCTACCCTTGTCTTTCCATCTTGCGTCTAGTATGCCCTCCTTCCCCTCAATAACACTGCCTGGATCATTACTATCCCCGCAAAAAATGCCTCTCGTATTTCCTGATTCTAGCTGGAACATGCAAGGCCCCGAATATTGACAGGGGCCCCGGCTGAATTGTCTTAGGTAATGCTGGATTTCGAGGCCTCTCACTGGCTCTCAGCTGGTCATGCTCCCCGCACTCTTCGAAATTCGGCTCGAAGCCCGGCGATAATCCAAGACGGTTTTGGTCAACACCCCTTCGGCTGAGCCGCCAAAGTGGGCCGTTATATAATGTCGATCTTCCCTTATAGGTACTCAGTCCGTTCCGCTGATGACCATGCCGCTTAATACAACCGCGGAAATCTTGAAGAACACAAAGCTTGGCCTCTAGCTCCATCTCGAGATTCTGGGTACACTAATCTCGACTAATGTAGTAGTTGTACTAATAATGTCGGGTTAACATCCCGAATAGGACCAAGTTTCCCATCAATTAATATGACGATGTTCACAAATAACGTCAGCGCGAGGAGGGAAAAAAAAACGTTTGCCCCTTTTCAGACTAGTATGGCAATAAACTTGGCTCGACTCGGATGCTTTTGGCACCATGCTGATCAGTCAGAATTCGATTCAGTGGTCCTGAGCCTAGCGAGTCTAACCCAGTTTGATCTGGCATCTCAAAACTGCTCCGAGGCCAGAGCTTCCCCAGACCAAGACATGTCTCCAGGCTAAGACGTGCTGCTAGTGTAATGTGCGGGAGAACGCTCGTCAACGGCGTTACACTACATCCTGCGCACACGAAGTACCAACATATGTATTAGCTTGGTATTATACCGTCCCTGTTGTTGGTTGCGACGTTGTTACGCCACCGAGTAGCAGAACGAGAACGAACAGCTACTACCTACATTATTAAATCGCAACGTTAATCTCGGTAGCATATGTTGGATTTATGTCTGGGCGACTCATCATAGAAACAAGAGGCCGCCTCACCGTACGTTGTCCTAGGTTGGCTTCTCCGCAGAACGATAAAAACTTGAGCAACTACATGAAGTCGCGGGGGATGTCTCTTCTTAGGAATCGCCGACGGGCTTAGTAACTTAAGAATATGCAGACGAAGTAGGGATTGGTATAGCTTCATCATGTGCTGATCGAGATACCTCGGCAACAGAGGGAACCAGACAGCTCACAAAACGCAGACCTACCTACCTAGGCGAGCTAGGTAGCTCACGTGAGGTGGGTGAAGAACAATGTTGAAGGATTTTTTTTTTTGGCGCCAAGTATGCAGGTTGATCAAGCAACTAGGGCAACAAAGGCTTGGCTGACGTACTGAGGACCTACTAGCGCCGTCGAGCTTCACGATGCAGTAAGCTATACCACCATATACCTACTACTAATGTATCTAGCTCTTGATACTCGCTCCGAGACCTAGTATCCTATCTAGGCTCTCATCGTCTCCTTTTCCCATAGGGATCACGAGAAGCTGCCAATGTACATATTCTTGACATTTGTATACCGTATGGATGATCCTGAGCAGATCTCTCGGCGATGTGAAATCGAATGTGGGTATATTTTTGTGGCTTGCGAGCTCGTCAGTAGCCAGATATTCGCTTCCTTAGCGTACCTGGACTGGTGAACACACCATGTCCAGAAGCAGATATACCTCCCGCGATGTTGGGGTAGAGCTGGAGAAAACCGGGGGAGGCTAGGCCAGATCAGTGAGTGCTGTCCAGGATTCGACTCTGGGATGCTGAATGCCCAATATGGGACAATGGCCCAACACGGGTAAAGATCTTCTGCGTCCTGCAAGACAGGCCAGGCAAGCTAAACAACCTGGTCGGTAATCTGCGAAGCTCTCTCCTCATGGCTGAGCTACCTACGGTACCTACACGGTCACCCGAATCTTCATGTGAAAGTTAGTCACGTAAATGAGACATGCGATGGAAGCGTTCGCTACTAGTTCGCTAAGGGGCTATTATTGTCTCTGCCCCATGTCCCTGGCCCGTTCACTCTCTTCCTCTTCGTTCGTCACGATCTGTTCTTGTTAAGCTGCGCGCGTTTGTTGTGAAGCTCAGTAGGAGTCTCGGAGTGGACTGGTATAATCATACCTCACCAGCCGTTCGGCGCCCAAGGTCTACTCACTAGGCACAACCATGCGTTTCTCGACAATTTTCGTAACGGCCCTGGCACCGGCCGGGCTGCTTGCAGAGAACGCGGCTCGGACAGCTTCGACGGCAGAGCTCGGTCTCGATCCCGCGGCACTGGATGCATTGCTGGCAAAGCATGGTCTCGCAATAGTGCCCCGGTCAGAACTCACCGATGCCTTGACGGAACTGAACAGTCTTCTTCGGAAGAGCCAGGCGCAGCAGTTCAGGACCCCATTATACCCACGAGCTCAAAGCAAGAAGAACGACACGGATTCGGGATCGGGTTCAGGATCGGGTTCAGGATCGGGCTCAGGATCGGGATCGGGATCCAGGTCAGGTTCAGATGATGGAACCGCTGTTGTACAGGACCTTGGGGATCTCATCCCGGGCCTCGGTGACTTGGGCGGCATCCTTGGCGATTTAACGAACCTCTTGGGAGGCGTAGGCGATATTGGAGGGCTCGTGAAGGCTCTGACAGAACTGTTAACGCCACAGTTCTTACAAGCTGTGCACGATTCCCTCACGTACTTAGCTGAGACGCTTCAGCCGCCTATGCCCCAACTCACACGGAGTCTAGTGGCGAAGGCTGGCCCGTTGGTTGACCTACTGGGCAAACTACCGCTGGAGGAGCTTGTCGACGAAATTGCGGACATAGACCTTAAGGGACTAGTTGCGGCCTTGAAGCCACTGCTTACACCCGACACAATCAAGAGCATCGTCCAGTTGCTGAACAACGCTGGAAGCCTGTTGACTAAAGACACGGTCGATGATCTGAAGTCGCTGCTCACCAGCGCGAAGCCGCTCATCGATAGTCTGGAAGAGCTTGACCTAAAGGGACTCCTCGAAGCGCTCAACCCCCTCCTTCAGCCAAGCTCGATCAATGGTCTCGTTACCTTGCTTGGCAATGCAGAAGATCTTTTGGACAAGAACACAGTCAATGCCCTCAAATCACTACTGAAAGCCGCTGAACCACTCCTTGCGACCCTTGGAAAGGTGGACATCGAAGGCTTATTAAAGGCCATTGAACCATTGCTCACGCCTTCCACGGTCAATGGCATCGTGGGCTTGCTAGCCAATGCCGAATCCCTTCTGACCGCCGACTTTGTAAAGCAGACGAAGGGCCTCATTGCCGGCGCGGGACCGCTGCTCCAGAGTCTAAGTGATATTGATCTGGCCGCTCTAGTCGATCAAATCAAGCCCATCCTCGACCAAGTCGGCAAACTTGACTTAGAAGGCCTCTTCAACGCGCTCAAGCCACTATTGACAGAAGATTCCATCAAGGGCTTACTGGGCTTGCTTGGCAATGCCGAGATTCTACTCACGGGCGACTTTGTCAAGCAGACCAAAGACCTCATCTCCGGCGCCGGGCCCCTGATTAAGAGCCTCAGCGATCTGGATCTAGAGGACTTGATCAACCAGGTCAAGCCACTTCTAAACGAATTAGGCAAGCTTGATTTAGAAGGCCTCTTCAATGCCCTCCAACCCTTGTTAACAGAGCAATCCATCAAGGGCTTGCTTGGCCTTCTCGGCAATGCCGAGAAGCTGCTCACGGGTGAATTCGTAGACCAAACTAAGGGTCTGGTCTCTGGAGCCGGGCCCCTTCTCGAGAGTCTCGGCAAGCTAGATCTCCAAGATCTGATCAACCAGATCATGCCACTACTCAGTGAGCTTGGCAAGCTTGATCTGCCAGCCTTACTCGAGGCAGTGAAGCCATTGTTGTCTGAAGATTCTGTGAAGGGTATCGTCGCTCTTCTTGGAAATGCCGAGGCGCTCTTGACTAAGGACTTCGTGGACGATACGAAAGTACTGATCGGCGGTGCCGTTCCTCTAATATCATCACTTAGCAAACTCAACCTGCCCGAACTTATTGATAAGGTGGCACCGCTACTCGATGAGTTGGCTAAGATTGACCTCA
This sequence comes from Nemania sp. NC0429, assembly GCA_022578495.1. Lineage (NCBI taxonomy): Eukaryota > Fungi > Ascomycota > Sordariomycetes > Xylariales > Xylariaceae > Nemania > Nemania sp. NC0429. Next base: position 213,069 of record MU392217.1, read on the forward strand.
CCAAGCTCGTCGACATGGTCGAACCCCTCCTCGAGGAGCTCAGCTCGATTGACATTGACAGCTTGCTCAAGCAGCTTTCGCCCATCTTGAACGCGCTGGGCCAGATCGACATAGCGGGATTGGTTAAGCAGATCACGCCAATCCTGAACGAGGTCGGCAAACTCGATCTCGAGGGTACATTCGAGGCTGTCTCGCCGCTACTAACCCCCAAGTCCGTGTCCGGTCTCGTCGGTCTTGTCAGCAATGCCGAGTCACTGTTGACAAGCCAATTCGTCAACCAGACACAGACGCTGATCGGTGACGCTGTGCCCCTTGTCGATGCCCTTGGTGACATCGATCTCAAGGGTCTGATAGCCCAGCTCGCACCTCTGCTCAACGAACTTAGCGAGATCGATCTCAAGGATCTAATAGAGAAGGTTAAGCCCTTGCTCAACGAGCTGGGAGAAATCGACCTCAAGGGTCTCCTAGCCCAGCTTACACCTTTGCTCAACACCCTGAGCGAGGTCGACCTGTCTGGCCTGATCAAGAGCATCAAGCCGCTTCTGTCAGCTCTCAACGGAATCGACATCCAGGGCATCGTCGACCAGATCAAGCCTCTCATCACCCCCGACTCAGTCAAGGGTATCGTGGCTCTCGTAGACAACGCCAAGGCCCTGTTGTCAGCCACCTTCGTCGACCAGACACAAGAACTAATCGGCGATGCTACACCGGTAAGCCCATCCGTCCCTCTAACTACCTATCTATTATCTTTGTTTTCCCCGGTCACGACGAAATTGTTGCTAACGCATCACAGATCGTCGCCACGCTTTCCGATTTCATCAACGCTCTACTTCAGGCGTTGCTACAACAGAATTAGGAATCATATGGCCGATGTATCCGAGGGGGCATTATAATGAACACAGAGAGGCGCAGACCAGGCGGGCGCACCTGTTGAATGATACCGTGTATTTAATGAGTACGTAACTAATGAATCTTAATGATGGCATAAATGGAAATAAGTCAAATCCGGCATGCGTCTACACATCGCATAAGCAACCAGGAAGGAGTTGACTAGAACATATCTACCGTATGGATGCAACCTACAGAAATACCGGAGTTGCTGTATTGGTAACGAGGACAATTCTATAGTTGAGAGTTTTTAGGGTGTAGAACAATAAGTAGGTAGGTAGGTATCCGGTTTCAGGGCCGATGAGTCGCTCGTCTGTCTACTTTCTCGCTCCGGCCCGCGACTCCGATCGAAAACGAGGCTTTGAACAGCCTCGCCCTTTTCCATGCTTCCTGGTCAATCTTCTCCTCTCGCTGCTTCAGCTTCCATTCCAAGTAACTCGCCTCGCCCTGCAGCAGCTTCACCTTGTCGCCTTCCAGCTTCTCGTACAGCGCCCAATCGTCCAGCTGCGATGGCCTGGGTACTTTTCGAACTTCCTCGAACGATCGCTGGTCGGCGGCGCGTTCGAGGGTCAGCTCTAGGCGACACCCACCAGCTTCGCCATCAAGCTTGAAGCCGTATTGCCGGATGGTGTATCTATTATCACCCACTCTTGATTAGCGAAAAGGAGAGGGAGGTCAAGGTGATACAGATACGGGAAGTACGGTATATTCCACCTACAATCCATCGTATCTCAGGCCGGCCTCTGGTGCGAGGATACTCTTCAGTCTGTACCCGCGAATGATTCGGATGTTTCGTCCGACTTGAGATATTAAAGAAGTGTGCATGTCGGACGTGCGCCCCTCGCGCACATATCTGATCATGTTATGGTGGATCAACTCCTCCGAGCCTGTCAACAGCGGGAGCGCCGTGACTCCGTAGCAGCCCTTGGTGGGCGTCTCCAGTGAACTGTTCACTATGCCATCTCGCTCGGCGCACGTAATGTTGAGCCACCAGCTTCTCCATTATTAGCGAACTGGAAGCGCCAATTGGGACGGGGGCAAACAGTAAACCGCACTCACTGTCCAGGTTCAAATTCCAGATTGGCCTCAACCTCCGAGACTGGTCCGGTCAACTTCTTCGTCTGCCACTTGCCCAAGTCATAATCGAGCGAGCTGTTGAAAGAGACGTCCTTGAGCCGTCCGCCTTCGACGAGGACCGCGCACCGGTGCTGGTCCATCATGAAATACTGCTCGCGGAATCGACGACGCCAGAGGCGGCGCAGGCTCTTCGCCTGCGAGACATTCACACGGAACCGCAGCAGGAGCTCGGGCGTCAGGTCCGAGGGCTTTATCGTGTCGGCAGACTGCAGGAGCTCGGCGAGGAGCTTGTCGAGGCGCGCATATTCGATCGTCTCGAAGTCCAGTGTAGGATGCTTTCGCTCTTCGTCTTTTAATGCGGCCTCGAGGAAGCTGCTGAATCTTTCGCCACACAACCCGGAAGCAGTGCAGTCTCTACGAGATAGTCTTGCCCGTACAGAGTCTGATAGATTCAACAGTGTTGTCCGGTCCCAGTCGGACTCGATCGGTTCATTTGACGTCAGTTGTTCGGATGATTGGCCTATCGTTCGTTGTGCGCTCAGTATAAAAACATTAAAATCAGAATCCAGCCCATAAGGTGAGATCTGCGCACCTCGAGGCGATGGAGGCCGTCGACTCAACGTCAGATTACTAGCACCATCGAAGCTGAAATGTTTTATTGTCGGGCTCAGCACCTTCAAGAGGATTTTGTTTTCAGTAACTGCAACGGTGCATGATATGACTGTTGATGATGATGATGACGACGACGACGACGACGACGACGACGACGACGACGATATAATCTTACCTGATTCATGATGTCCCATTGCCGATTGAATAGCGAATTACCGTGGCCATCGTCACCGATATGCACCGACTTCGGCTTGAAATACGGTCTGCCGCGATAGCCTCGGAGGCTATGGTTGTGTCTAGCGAATCTTTCCAGCATGCTCATCTTGTCTAATTTGTCCGCAGCTGCATCAACCAAAAGTAGAAGTTCCATACACATAATCCGGCTTGCTTCGCCTTTGGTAAGAATACGGAGAATGCTAACGTAGGTCAGGGATGTAGGGTCGAGTCTATAGTCTACAGTAAGGGATGCTTCATGTATATTACCACCTATATGCAATTCATATTAGAGGGTGCAAACATAGAGGATCAATATTTGCCCACAAAGACCACATGACTGGCTTGGCTCCTCTACCAGTGGCGCCAACAAAGGGAATCGCGAGCCTCGGTGTGCGGCCACTGACTGCAGTGACAAAAAGGACGGAAGAAAGCAGCAAGAGCTCTAGATTTTAAGTTCGGAGTGTTTATATTCGTTGAATACCTAGCAAAAGGTTTGTCATCAGCAGGAGTACTTGGCCATACGTACAAGCTGACAACAGGGGTGCATTCACTGTGACAAAGCGGGATGGTTTATTTGGTTGGCCTTTATGGGTTAATTTTTCTACGATATAGACGAAAGACGTATAGAACGACTATCGTCCAAATATTTCGCATTGTAGCCATTACGTGCTCCGTGTCTATCGACAAGATCGTTCTACTTACACTGGCTTAGGCCTGGCGAGCTCCTTCACCATTCGCCCGTATATCAGGTCTGCCAGTATCTGGCCACCGACAGACGCACTGCTGGTGTTCTGAATGTATATTAGACAGCTGAATTGTGGTTTTCGCATGTCTTAACAGGAGCATATATGACCTATTTTATCCGGTTTATGTATCTTTGATATTAGTTGGCTGAAATGAAGCTCGCTCTGGGGCAATCATCATAGCATTTTAATGATCTTTTGTGACAGAATACAGCAAACTGCGGTATGTTAGAGTGCAACGAGGGCTTGCCTCAAATCATGCAGGCGAGCTGACTGCTGCTGATGATTTGCATGTTTTGCCTGAAACAAAATTGGTAAATCTGTCACTTCAAGACAGGTCATATGAATTTAAGTAGAGGTGCTGTTTACCGTGGGTGCCCCTTGAAGCTCGCGGAGTACAATCGTCGCGTATTGGCTCGTGTCAAGGGCAAATCGTAGGATAACCGCAATCTTCTTGGCGTCGGTGGAATCAGCAGCAACAGTAACGCCAGTCTCGGTGGGTTCGGCCTCGTCCGCTGCTGCAATAGAGGTAGGCTCATCGTAACCATCTGGAATTCGAGGAATCGCAGAAGCGTGGTCTGGGTCAGATTTGACATCTAAGGGAGGAGGGTTGGAATTAGATGCCGTTTGTAGCACCGGGGGATATGTCTCAGCTATCGTTGTTGCTTCATCATTAGTGGATGCCGGCTGCGACGGAGCCTTGTGTGGCTTCAATTGAGATTCTTGATGCGTGGGCTTCGCGGAGACTCTGTTAGCAGCCATTCTGAAAAAGGACACCACTTGGTGGATTGCGTTAAGGAAACTGTCTCTAATGGCCCGCACCTGTGATATTATTGCCCTAACGATTGAAGAACTAAGACCGAGGCTCTGAGGGGCCAAGTGCTGGTCTTGAGCCTCACCAATCTCGTCTTGCTCTTTATCGATCATATCTGTATTCACACTGAGCCCCCGTAGTTTGGCGTCTTGTGGCGTGTCTTCAGTTCGCATCGAAACTCCGCTATCCGCAACTATGGGCTCGGTTCTGCTTGCGTTGGCATCCGTGGATCTTGAGATCTTGATACGTTTGTTACTGCCGTCCAACGATGTTTGAACCCACGTATCATTGATACGTGCGGTTGGCGTTGGGTCCTCAGATTCTCGGCGAGTGGCTCTTGACCTGGACTCGTCTATCTCGTTCTGGACGACATTATGTGCAAATGTTTGCCACGAGGCGGCAGTGCCTCGTTGACCGACATCCTGTTCAGCCGCTTCTTTCGCTTTACGAGTTTGGATGATATCCAGGTCGGTAGGCACAAGTTGTTCCAAATCATTGGAATAAGCTTGCACCGATGCTGTCGGGACCTTCTTGAGCTTTCCTATTAATTTTCGATAGGAACCTGGAAGACTGAAGTCTCTCTGGCGTCGGCGCATGTTATGTGGATCTAGGCCTCCGTTTTCGGGCTTACCCATGAACTCGGCGTAAAAATCGCCTATCTCATTCGGCGGATAAACAACATCCCAGCCTGGTGATGGTAGGACGATATCGTAAATCGAGTATTTTCTGTCCTGAAGGTCATCTTCAGTCACTGCGTGGGGCATAAAGCCGAAGTGCTGGGCCGCAGCGATATCATCTCCCCATGCCATAGAGTCTTCTGTCTCCTTTCCATCATACCCACGTGATGAAGCAGCTGACTTGGATTTGACTAAGACGAGATCACCGTTGATGACCTGGGCCCCAAACCGCTCCCATCGTTTGCTGGCAACAAAGTTCCACACAAGAGACTGATACGCATGGCCATACATAGTGCGCATTGAACGATTGATAGACATGAGCGCACCAACGAAGTCAGTTGGACTTCTACCGAGATGCTGGATCACAGTCTTCTCGACATGGCATCGAGGTGGGAGGTATTCAAGCGCTGCCTTAGGATCTTTCGTTTTCAAGAATGCTGAGCAAGCTCGAGCACGGTTGATATCTTCCCTGTGTATACCCTTGACATGGTCTTTGTCTGGCGAGTCCTCAAGAAGGAGTGGATCGTATGATAAAAGAGCTTCAATTGCGCCGGCGAAATCTTCTTGCAGTATTTTCATACCAACCTCTTGGGTCCCAATTTGATGTGTACCAAATCTTTGGGTTCCATAGTAATTAATGAAGCCACGTTGATAAATTTGTGTCAGCGCTGAGTCGATGGTCAACTTTGCAATGCTCAGCGTCTCTTCAAAGCCAAGGTTTTCGGTGCCGTTGAATACGCAGTTCTTTAGGACGATGACGAACTCGTTTCCATCATGATCATTAAGTCGGATGGGATCTTGCGCATAGTCGAAGTCACCTATTTTTAGGCCGTTGATTCGTTCGTTGACGACAAGAAGCGAGACAGGACTGCGGCCTTTGATGCTTATGCGTTGGACGGTAACAGCCCGGCGATCCTTAGTCCCCGCAGCTCCAAACGCCTTTGGGTGGGTTCTGAGGATCTTGGCCATGTGATTGAGCGCATCCATCGTGTCCTTATTCTCCTTGTAAAGAGAGAAATGGAGATAGGGCCCACTGGCACCCTCTGCAAGGTTCTTGCTGGCATTTCGAATACCAACATTCGCTGACCGACCACCTCGTTGCCTATTGCCTCCGCCCGCAGCCGTGGCCTTGATAGAGCCATCAGAGCTAGTGGTCGTTTCGATTTTCCCGCTAAAAATGCGCCGGATTTCCTTGTTCATTTATCAATTTTATATTCCCATTCGAACCGGGTTTACTTACGCCATGAACCCGAGATCTCTGAGCCTTGTCTTCAATAGTAGGAATGCTGACGTTTCCATGAGCCTTGAAGGCCGCTTTCGAATTCTGCTGGATCTTGGAATATAATGTAATTAAACTTTCTGTGGTTGTCTGGCCAACTAACTCTACCAATGCATTCTTATCCGACTCGGCAATGCTGTCTTGGGGTTGTTCTTCGACCGCACGTTCTTTGCCGGTCACGGCACTGTCGTTCCCATCGGTTGTTCGTATTGGCTTATCTGACCGCGAGGGCTTTTGAGCGCTAGGTTGCGTAGTAGAGCTTCCTTTGGTAGTAGACGCCAGCTCTCTGGCATTATTAGAGAAATCGTTCAGGTGGACTACCTCCCCGTCTTTTGTGATTTCGTTGACCTGGAAGTCGGTGAACCTAACCAGGGTCAGAATGGATGGAAAGATGGAGAAAGAGGAGAATGGCGACGGGTGACACTTGTGGAATCACGGCGAATACATGGAATTGGGCACGCATGAAATGGTGACAAGAACCTACCGCGTCCGGGATTGGCCGAACCAACCATGCTTTTTGTAAGAGACAAAGTGCGTAATGCCAAGACGTCGTTCGAGCGAGCTCCTCAGCAAGGCATCACTACCTTGCGCCATGGATGTGTGCGTCGCCATTGCTGGTATAAGGAAGTACCGCGATGAGAAATGGACGTGATCATACAGTATACTCTCTCGGTAGCGTTGCAGTATTAACGAGTGGGTAGGTGAGCTTTATGGACCGGATTTGGACCAAACAAGCACGATAGAAGGGCCTCTTGGGGTTGTCATGTCTGTCGGGGGTGGGAGGCGCAAATAGAGACCGTCGACCGGCTCTCTTGGCGGGGTGGTGATTGGGGCGCAAAACAGAATATAATTATATGAATATGCCGGCAGAAAGGTGGCATATAAAGCGGTGTGACGGAAACAGAGAGAGCGTGTGCCATTTCTAGAAGGCGGTGAATATGGGGCGCACTGCCAACTCTAAAAAAAGGTACATGTACGAAGTACATGGTACGTAAGGTACGTAGGTACCTAATGTGTCTAGGTAGGTAGGTTCCACTTGACCTGGGGAGCGGCTGCACTAAACCCACCGCAACCCACTGAAAGAGACCTAAGATTCACTACCTAATACTCTAGCGCATCTCTCCCGCGCCTCTGTACCTAGTGTATCTAATTAAGTGCCCCTTCGGCTCCGTGACTTAAAAGTGGAATAACGGGGCGCTTATGTAACAAGCTTTGCCCGATCTGATTGGTAGATATTGGTGAGATAGGAGTCTTATTGGATGTATGCAGTTATGCGGGGGCCCCGTTATTCCACTTTTAAGTCACGGAGCCGAAGGGGCACTTAATTAGATAAAGTATGCTTTATGTACCTACTTCTTAGTGCACTTCGTACGTGGGCTTCTGGTGACTCTGACTCTGACTGTCTTCTTCTTTCATCCTTCTCTCCAGACAACGCCACCTTCAGAGTATACCTTCTATCTAGTCTGCTGCTTGAGAGATGGCGCCTAAGAGGAAGGCTGCCGCAAGTAAGCGCCCGCATTTCTGTATCTCGAAATGTTCTCATGGTGCTGACTTTCCCTTGAAGACGTCACTGGTGCGGCCAAGTCCAGTAGGGCCTCTGCCTCCTCGACACCTGGTCCCTCGACGCCTCGAGACATCGATAGCGACGATGACCCGAACTCGCCTGTTGAACCAGCTGAAAACGAGGAAGAAATCCAGAGGGCCGTCGACCGGTTCACTCTTGCCGCCTACCAAGATAAAGTCAAGCGAGGGCCCATCGACAGTGCCTCACGCTACTTCGGGGACAACGGCAAACGTGACTTTTCCTACCTCCCTCTGAAGCCCGACTATAAAAGCCGCCCTATCTGGATCGATCCACTGAAGGGGAAGATCATTCTCGAGAACTTCAACCCGCTTGCTGAGCAAGCTAAAGACTTTCTCATTACGATTGCTGAGCCCGTATCGCGCCCGACCTTCTTGCACGAGTATTCTTTGACGCCACACAGTCTTTATGCTGCCGTCTCGGTTGGGCTACTGCCTCAGGATATCGTGAACACCCTCGACCGTTTTTCGAAGACGCCGCTGCCCCAGTCCATCATCGGTTTTATTCAGAGCTGCGCCTCAAGTTACGGCAAGGTTAAGCTAGTCATCAAGGATACGAAATATTTCGTTGAAAGCAATGATCCCGAAGTGCTGCAAAAGCTGCTGAAGGACCCTATAATAGGTCCATGCCGAGTTCAGGGCACGGAAACGGTCACTAATGCTCCCTCTATGGGTGGGCTTGTCATTCCTGGAACATCAAATGCGGCCGGTGTTCAACAAGCCCAGCTCCAACAAGGTGAACACCAGCAGTCCGAGTACGCTGAGAAAACACAGCCAGAGAACCCTTTTGCCGCTCTGCGGGAGGACGACGACGATGACAACCAAGAGGCAGTGCACGCTTTCGAAATCCCCGACACTAGCGTAGAGACTGTCCAAAAGCGCTGTCTTGAGATCCAGTTTCCCATGCTCGAAGAATACGATTTTCGAAATGATGACCGAAATGCAAACCTGGAGATTGATCTTCGGCCCGCGACGCAAATCAGAAGTTATCAAGAAAAGAGTCTCAGCAAAATGTTTGGTAACGGACGGGCTAAAAGTGGCATCATCGTTCTACCTTGTGGCGCGGGCAAAACCCTGGTCGGCATCACTGCTGCCTGCACTATCAAGAAAGGCTGCATCGTGCTTTGTACAAGCACGATGTCAGCACACCAGTGGCGTCAGGAGTTCTTAAAATGGTCAAACATACGACCCGAAGATATTGCCGTTTTCACTGCCGATAGCAAGACGAAATTCCCGGGCAATACTGGCATCATCGTCACGACCTATCCGATGGTGACGCAATCTGGCAAGCGAGCCTATGACTCGCAAAAGATGATGGAATTTTTGACGAAGCGGGAATGGGGCCTGATGCTCTTGGACGAAGTTCACGTGGTTCCTGCGCAGATCTTTCGAAAGGTGTCCCATTCTATCAAAAGTCACGCGAAACTAGGATTGACGGCAACACTACTTAGAGAAGACGACAAAATCCAAGACCTCAACTTCCTTATCGGACCCAAGTTATTTGAAGCGAACTGGATGGAGCTTTCAGAACAAGGCCACATTGCTAAAGTTCAATGTGCAGAGGTGTGGTGTCCTATGACGACGGAATTCTATGATGCGTATCTGCGAACCACAGACCGCAGTCTCAAGGCCAACCTCTACGTGATGAACCCACGCAAAATCCAAGCTTGCCAGTTTCTTATAGACTATCATGAGCGGCGTGGAGACAAGATCATCGTATTTTCAGATAACGTTTACGCTCTCCAGGCTGTAGCTTTAGCTCTCAACAAGTCGTATATCTGCGGGTCGACAGGTAACACTGAGCGCATGCAGATTCTGGACAATTTCATGCATAACCCGGCCATCAGAACTGTGTTTCTCTCCAAGATTGGCGATACATCGCTCGATTTACCAGAAGCCACCTGTCTAATCCAGATTTCCTCTCATTATGGATCGAGACGTCAGGAGGCACAGCGACTAGGCCGTATCCTTCGAGCTAAACGTAGATCGGACGAGGGATTTAACGCGTTCTTCTATTCATTGGTATCGAAAGATACCGCCGAAATGTATTATTCTACAAAGAGACAAGCTTTCTTGGTCGATCAGGGTTATTCGTTCAAGGTAATCACGCAGTTGGCGGGTATGGATAAAATGGAAGGTTTGGCGTACAGCACACCACGAGAGCGTCGCGAACTTCTCCAGAAGCTTCTCATCGATGCAGAGAAGAAGCAGAGCGAGCTTGCAGAGGACACAGACGACCTCTTCTATACAGCATCCAGGAAGAGGCGGATACGGCGAACGGCTGGCACGTTGGGCGAACTCAGCGGAGGCCAGGACATGGCATACATTGAGCAGAGGAAGAGCATGAACAAGGCACTGAAGAAGAAACCACAACAGAATGTTTTCTTTAAGAAGATGGCCAGAGAGAAGCAGAGACTGAAGGATCAACGATGATGCACTGTAGATTAACTGGTTGGTGGGCGGATAGGTCGTCACTAGGCATATTTCATGGCTTTAGATCACTACGAGGAAGGGATTTCGTGCGTGGTCCGTGGTCCAAGGACATGAATGTATAACCCACTTATGAAGGTCCGGGCCAGAATTGATAAGTAGGCTTAGCAGAGCCCTTATAATGCGAATTGAATAATCTATATACGGCTTATAGCCTATACCTTCCTAATCTGTAAATATCCCGCCGGCTATATAAATACTATAAAAATTAAAATATTTAATAATTTTATTAATATTATTAATAAATTTATAATAATTAAAAAATTTAATATTAGTTAATATATTTAAGCGTTAACTTTTTATTTTAAAGGCTTTTTTTATAAAAATATATTAGCTAAAACGGGTTATTTAAACGTAAGCTTTAGCCACCTATTATAAAAAGTAATAAAGCGAAGATATTAATGTGGCGGGGTTATATTACATTAATATATTAATAATAAAAAAACTAAAAGCTATAAGCTTTTTTTAACAACTTTTTAAAAAAATAAAATTGTCGAAATTCTTACTAATAATAAGATTTTATATAAATTTTTTATATAAAAGTTAGCTAATAAATTTAATAAAAATATAAACAATTAAAACGTTTTTTAAAAAACCGTTTTACGGTATATAAAATTTAAAAGCTTTAAAAACGTTAAGCTTACTATTAAGGCCGGTATAAATAAGCAAAATAAAGTTAAACATTTAAAGTTTTATTTAGCTATTAAAAACTAGCAATTAAATTAATAAAAGTTAGTCGTTTAAAGCGATAAAACCTTAGTTGTTTTAAATGCTTTTTAAAAGTTTATTAAAATTTAAAAATAAAGCTATAAAGCCGAGGTTAAATTTATTACCTATTAGCGCTAAAAAGGCTTTAAAAATTTTATATTTTAAAGCTGCTTTTATTAATATAAAATAAGATCGCACTATATTTAGCTAAAAAAACGGCTGCTATAAAATCGAAGTATATAAAGATAATTAATAAATATAATAAAAAAGCTAAACTAAAAGCTAAAGCTAAATAGAAATTAAAAATTAATATAGCCAGACTTAGTTTAAAAAATAAGCTAGGTTATAAGCTAACTTAATTTTTTATTATTAAATAAAGCGTTTAAATGTAAAATCCGAAATATAAAGGTAGGATTAACTAAATATAGTATTAAAAAGAGATTTTAAAGCTTAAATTTGTTTTTTTTATTAAAAAATTGTAAAAAAAATACTTTAGCTTTGCTTTTATTGCATAAAAAGATAATGCACCGCTTTACGCCTTGTAGTGATGCCGTTAACTTTAAAAAAAAATCGGGATTTAAATAATTAAATGGCCGGCTAATTTATTAGATTTTTTTATAATTAAATAAGCCTAGTTTGTGCTAAAAGTATATACTTTTAAGGTTAATAAGGCTAAAAATAGTGCTAAAATATATATAGCGTAAAGCAAGGCTTTTTTAATGTATTTAAAAAAAAAGCGTTATTAGTTAGTCGATCGGATATACGGTTATATTTGGTAGACTATCTATTTAATTAGCGGGAATAAATATAAGCAAGGCATTTAGCCGCCGAATTTATTAAAAAATAAAAAGCTAAGCAAGGCTTTTAAAGCTAATGTTACGATGTCTTTTCATATATATTTTTTATACACCACTTATATAAGCCATTTTATATAAGCTGCGTTATATAGCCTAGTATAAACATTTATTAAATATTAAATAAAAGCTAGCACTTAAAAGAATTATTAATTTTTTTATTTTTATTAAATCGACTAAAGTTATATTAAAATAGTAGCTAGCGATCTCGTTCGATTATTAATAGCACTACTATAACTATACCACTATTTAGTAATACCGGAACGTTTACCGAACGTCCACCGGCCACTTTATTTTTTTTACTTTTATTTTTTTTATATTAATAAAAACATTTAATATTTTAAAATTACCACCACCTAATACCATATATCCACGGCCTTATAAATATTTTTTATTTTTTTTTTCGCGTTTTTACTTTTTTTTTTTTTTTATTTTTTGTCCGCTTTTTTTTTTTTTTTTTTTTAGCTGTTATTTATAGCCTATATTACCACTTTAACATATTCTAAACTTTAATATGCTAAAATATTATATAACTTTTATATATTTAAATTATAAACAGAGTAAGATTTATATTTATATATAAAGGTTTATTAGTTTTTTATTAATTTAAATAACTAAGTTTAAAATATATTTTTTTATTTACTGTAAATATTAGCAAATATCGCTAAGCTGCTTTTTTTATTAGCGCTAGTAATAATAATACAGCGTGCTATAAAAACGTTATTAAAAACGTTAAAAATATTATTAGCTTATTTTATTTATTAAAAATTAAATAAGTAGATATTTTATTACTTTTTAAATATAGTAATAAGACTGCTAAATAAAATAATACTATCACTTACACTTATTTTTAGCTTTTTAATTTTTAAAGCAGCTTTTATATAATTATATTTTATATAAAACGATTTTATTATTTAGTAAAGCTAGCTTTTTTTAAATATTCCTTAGCTTTTATAAAATATACTATTAAATAAAGCCTATTTTGCTTATTTAAACGTTTTTAAATTTTTTAAAAACAATATATCCGCTTTTATATTTATTATTTTTATTTTTATTTTATAAACACTTTTATTAAAAAACGTTTAGCTTTAAAATATTTTATATTTAAACATTAAAGTTAATTTCGATCCGGCAGACTATTTTAAAAATATACTATTGCTTTTAAGTTTGCTTTTATTATTAATTTTATAAATAAAAAATTTTATAAATAAACTAACGTTTATAATTTAAAGATTTATTATTTCGGTTTTTATTTAAATTTTTTTAAAAAAGTATACTATAATTATATTTAATATTTAAATTTAAAATATTTAAAAAATATTATTTTTTTTATAAAATATAGCAGCAAATATAAACCTAACTGTAAGGCCTAAAAGAGCTAAAAGCGATAAAAAAACGGAAAACCACCCGGTGGCACCCCGAGACCGAAAGGTTTATAAAATAATGCAGTAAACGATAGTATTACTGCCGTTATATAAAATAAAAAATTTTAAAATCTAATACAACACTTTAATAATTTTATTAATATTATATATAATAATTATAAAAGCAGATTTTTTTATTAAAAATTATTATATATTAAATATTTAAATTTTTATATTTAAAAATTTTTTAGTTAAAAAAATTATATTATAATTAAAGCAGATATTTATTAGTATAATATATATTTATTTAAAAATAGCGTTTGCTAGCATATAAAAAATTCTACTAAATATATAATTATTTAATAAAACTTTTTATAGTTTTTATATAAATTTGCTTAATTTTAATAAATAAAAAAGATTTTATAGCTTATTTAATAAAACCTTTTTATAAATTTAAATTAAATGTTTATAAAAGTTATTAAACGGTTTAAGCTTAATATATACAACGTATTTAATTAGTTTAAAAGCTTGCTGTTAATTTTTTTATTAAATAAAGTTTAGCTTAGCAAGTTTATTTATAAATAAACAGACGGCATTTTTTAACTAGCATACGCTATAAAATGTATTATAAAGGACTAGCAAATAGCTAAAGTTTATAATTTGTTTTGCCTATTATTATAATAGCTTATAGCTCGTTTATTAATAGCTTTTATTATAAAAATTTTTTTAGTTTATTTAAAAAAAAAAGCTAAAGCTTATAAAAATAATTTACTAATTAGCAAATAATATTAAGCAAACGGACGTCCGACTATTAATTAAATAATAGCGGAATAATATTTAATTTTATAACTAATTATTAGCTTAAACCTAATTTTATTAGCCTAACTTTTATATGTTTTATATTAAAACCTACTTATTATAGCAATAAATAAACAGCTTTTAGCTTTAGCTAAAACATATTTATTTAATAAATATATAAAAAACTTAAATTAAAAAAACTAATATATAAACGTTTAAAATAGCATAACTTAAAATATTTATTATAATAATAACCATAGAGGTTTTAACTGCAGCTATAGCAAATAAAGCTATAAACAGTAAAAAAGTTATAGCCGTTTATATAAACAAAGTTATTTTATATAAAAAGTTTTAAAATGCGGACAATATTTATATTTTAATAATATTAACAGCAAAAGTTAACCTAAAAGCTAAAAACTTTAAAAAAAATATTTGCAGCATTATTAGCAACGCTAAATAAAAATAAAATAAAAAGAACAGCAAGCGTATTTTAATACTAAAAAATTTATAGCTTTAAATAACGCCGATTTTTAAACTAAAAAATTAAAACTTTAAAAAAATAGCTATTATATATTAAAAAATTTTATAAAAAATAAAAAAAAAATTAATAAGCTAGCTAATAAATAATATTTTATTTATTTTATGCCTAATAATATAACACCTGTTTAAAATATTTTAAGCTTTTTAACTAAAATAGCATTTAAAAACCGCAGGATATATTATAAATATAAAATTATTTTTTTTTATATAATAAATATATAACTTATATTTATTAAAATAACTGCATTATAACACCGCCGTTTTTTTATAAATTATCGATATTTTTTAAACTTAAGACATTTAAATACCACAGACCGACGGTAAAAAACGCTTTAAATAAAGATAATATTATAAATTTTATAAAAAGAAATATAAACATTAACGACTAAGACATTATAAATAAAACCGACTTAAAATAAAAAAATAATAGCTATTATAAAGCTTTTTATTTCCGGACATCCATTAAATATATAATATCTTAAGCTAGACTTATTAATTATAATATACTTAGCATAAGATTAATTTATATTAAAATAAACGCCAGATTAGCTAATATATAATAAACAAACAGTGTATATATTAATATAAAAGCGTTAAACATTATAATAAACAAGATATAGCTATAATAATTATAAATATTATATATAATAACCATTTTTTTTAAAAGTTTAACTATAAAAGGTATTAAAAGCTTAGTATATATAAAAAATAAGGCATTATTTACTTTTTATATTACCGGTACTTTTTAAAACAGTAAAAAAATAAAAATCGAAATAAATATTAAAGTATAAATTAATAATAAATTAAAACTAAAGCTGCTGCTAAATATTTTATAGCTTTATATATATAGCATGCATATTAATATTTTAAACCGATATTTATTATTAAAAATAGCAGAAAATATTTATATACTAATAAAAATAAATAAAAAAGCAAATTTAATATAATATAAAGTAATAGCAGCCTAAAATACTATTATTATGCTATACTTTATAACAGTTATTCTGGTTTGTTATACAGACTTACTTAAATAAACAGATAATAAATTATTTAAAGATTACGCTTTTATTATATTAAAAAACGGCGCATTAAACGCTATATTAAATATAAAAACCCCTAAGCAAATCTTTTATTAAAATAAAATAAATAAACTAATATAAATAGTATAAAATATAAAAATTAAATTAATTAATAATCTAAATATAAATAGCAAATAAAAAATTAATTAAATTAACGTTTGCACACATAAAATAGCTTATTTTAAAAATAAATTTATAGTTATAAAAGATATTAAAAATAAACTAACCATTTATTTAAAAAAAGATATTATTTATATTAAAACAGATTAATATTAAAATAAAAATAGTTTTTTTTAATAATATAATATAAAATTAGATCTGCAGCGCCTAAAAAATATATTATTTAAAATAACTAAAAATAGCGTCTATATATTAAATAAAAACCTATTTTTTATACAGCATAAAATCGACATTCTAAAAAAATATATAATATAAAAATTATAAGATATTATATTTTTATTAAATAATAAAAAGCTTAAAGTTAATTTAGTAAACAAATGGCAAAATTAAAAAATGCAGACAAAAGCTTATAAGTTAGGCATTAAAAATTAGTAAATATTAAATAACATTTTCGACCTTATATATAAAAAAAAAAAACTAAAATAAATATACGAACTAATACTATTTAAATGTCCGGTTTTTATTATATAAAGAGTTATAAATAGCTAACGTAAAAAAAAATGGTTATTAATTTATAACTATTTAACGCTATTATAGTACTAGATATCTATTTTATATTAATATAAGAAAATATTATTATAAATATTTAAAGTAAAAAGGTTTTAATAGTTTTTAATACAGCGGCATTTTTTTACTAGCTACTAATATATTTAAAATATTATAGTTATATAATCGTTATATTTTTTAAAAAATTAAAAGTATTTAATATTATATTAATAGGCTTTAAAAATAGTCTATTATATGCATAGCAATTTATAAACTTTAAACTTAAAAACTTCCGCCACTTTTGCTGCATATACGTTAATAATATTATAATTTTTAGCAACTTTAAAAAAAAACACCTCGACCACCTCGACAAAGTCTTATAGAAATTTCGAAATATTTATTTTATTTTATTACTAACTAAGTCTTTTTATAAATATTTATTAATAAATCTGCTTAAACTAAGAGTAAATAATAATAAAACATACGTAATAAAAAATTAAATAAAAATAATTTATAAAATAAAAATGCTAACCACTTTTAAACAATTAAAAATATATATCGGGATGGCTATATAGCTATAGAAATATATTTTATAGTTTTAATAAAAAATACTCTTATTATAAAATAAAAAAACAGCAATGCTAAATAAAGCAAAAAAAATAAACAAAATACCTATTAAAAACGCTAATATAAAAAAAAAATAAACGTTAAAAAAAATTTAAACTTATTAATTTTAAAAAAAAAGTTTTTATATATTTTAAAATAACCTATACTAAAAATCTTATTTAATATATTAAAATTATAATAAATAAATCTTTTTAAAAATAAACACATTAATAAAACGTAAATACAAAGTTATAGTTTTTTATACAGCAAATAAATAAAACAGCATAACAATATAAATAAACTTTATTTAACTAATTATATTTTTTAATAAAACATTTATAAAAGCAAAAAAAAACTATTAAATAATAAAGCTTAAAGTCTTATATTTAGTATAAATATGCTAACAACTTAGACCTTAACTGCAGTTTAATAAAAAAAATATTATAGTTTTTATAAATTATAAGTTTATTTAAAAAGTTATTATTTAAAAAAACCTTATTATAATAAATATCGTAAAAATAAACCCCCGTTTTATTAATGCGTTAATATATTTAAATTAATATAAACTAAACGTTTATTATATACTAAAACGTGTAAATTTAGTCCCAGACGCACTGTTATAACTACTAATAAATATTATAATAAAAAACGATATAAAAGCGGCGGATATTTAAAAATTAAAATTTAACGATATTATAAAACATTTTGCTTATATTATAAACATCGTTAATTTAAACCAGGCATTTAAAAATAAAACAATTAATAAATATTTAAAAAATAAAGCGTTTATAAAAATTATTATAGCGCTGTTAAAACTAAAAAAAATAATAGTTCGATATAGTAAAAAATAGGTTGCTTTATTATATACCCGCTTTTAAACAGCATAAGCTGGTCATTTTAAAAAATTATATTTAAAAACTACTATATATAGCATACAATAAAAAATATTACTTTAGTTTTATATAAATATTAAAAAAATTAGAAAGTTTTATTATAAAAAACGTCTTAAAAAAATATATAAATATTTAGACCATTATTTAAAATATATAATAAACTAAACAAATAAAAACAAGCCTGCAAAATTACTGCAGCCTATTTTAACAATAGCTATTTTTTATTATACAATTATAATAAACTTTATTATAAAAATGCTAAAAATGCTATTAAAAAACACCCCTTAGCAAATGCTAAAACATAACCATTATAATTATTTATTAATAATTATTTATAAATATAATAAAAAAACTATTTTAATCCCCGGTCATACTATATATACCGTAAAAAAATAAGGTAAAATTATAATAAAAGCTTTAATGCTAAACAATTAAAACATATTGCAAATTATTATTATAAACTAAAAATTATTTTTTTAACCGTTTTTTAAAAAACATTATTTAATAAAATAAAAACAAAATTATATTATTTAACAGCATACTATTTTTAAACAAATAAACAATTTAAACAAAAAAATTAAAAAGTCGAAATAACTATTAAATATTATTACACTAATTTTAATATCTTTTAAATAGTAATAATAATCCTATTATAACACGCTTTAAATAATTTAAAACAAAATATAAAAAGAAAAATGCCTAACAAAATTATATTAAAATTTAAACTAAATATGCCATTATTTATTTTTAAAATACTAAAAAATATTATAAATTATAAAGCTATTTAAAAAATATATTAAAAAAAAATAAAAGCGGCAATAAACTTTATAACAGCAGATATAAAAATATAATATAATAAAATATATTAGCTTTTAAAGTTCGACGTTAACAATAAAATATATTTTAAATTATATAAAAGCTATTATTTTTTAAAAAAACCTTTAAAAAAATAGTCTTAATAAAAAGTTAGACTAATAATAATTATTAAATAAGTAAGCAACCTCGCCTATAAACTTAATTTTTTAAAATATTAATAAATTATAAAAACAGTTTTAATTGCTTAGTTATACTTAACATTAAAAATAAAAAACCTTTATAATTAATAACATTTAAAATTTAAATAGATTTTCGTTAATAAAAACAATAATAAATAAAAGTTTTATAAAATAAATAAGCTTATTAATTATAAAATAAACTAATAAAAAAGCAGACTTTAGCTAAAATATTTAATAAAAAAAAATACTTATTAATATATAACCAATAATATATTAAAAAAATTTTAATATAAAACGCGTTAAAACTAATAAAAATATATAATAAAAAATATAAACTTTTAAAAATAAATAACCATTTTAAAATAACAACTAAAAATAAAAAAAGCTTAGCAAATATACTTATAACAGCGGACGAATAGCAAGTAATTAAAGTGGTACTTAAAACTAACTTTAAAATATAATTATTAGCCGCACTTTTTTTTTAAAAACAGTACCATACAGTCGGTATTTAACAGCTAATTAAAATTAACAGCTATTTTTTGCTACAATAACTATTATATATAATTTCGCTTTTTTAACTGCTATTTTATTTTTATTATATAACCACTTTTATAAAAGTATACACTAACACTTTAATATATTAACACTTTAAAAAAGCGAATACTAACATATAATAAATATTTTAATAATATATTAAAATAAGCACTATAAAATATAATAACTTTTTAAAAGCAAACTTTCCGTTTAATGCATCTGTCGACATATTATAAGAAAAAAACGACGTACTGGTGGCAAAATATAAAAGTCTACTATAAAAACGCATAATATAAGCATCGATCGTTATTAAAAGCAGCAAAATAAAACATTTACAATTAGCAAAGCATTAATAACTTAAGCGCAATAAAATATATTTAATAAATATTAAAAATCTGAAAAACTATTAATAAGCAGTTATATAATTAGCACTTTTTTAGCTTTAAGCTAATGCAGACATTATTTTTTAAATGGTAATAATAATATAACTTATAAATAAGCCGTTTAATTTATTAATATAAAAAAAAGTCCGATTTTAGCTTTTATAAACATATAAACAAAAATAAACTAAAAAATAAAAAAATAATATAATATTTTTAATTTTATTTATTTAAACAAAAATATTTAAAACATTAAAAATTATTAAAAATATTAATAAAAATTTTAAAATATTTTTTAAAAAGCTATATAATTTATTAATAGCAGCTAAAGCAGTTTTTATATTTGCCGACTTAAAAATATATAATATACTAAAACTATATTTAAGCTAAGCAAAAAATAATAATTTTTTATACTAATAAAACCTCCCAGTTATAATAAAAAGACCTTATAAAGCCTCCGGCTAAATATAAATAATAAAAAAAATAACTTTTTTTTTGCCGACGGCTAATTAAAACATTATAAAAAAAAATACCATATTTAGCACAGCCGACAGCTAAAACACCACCTTTAACAACACCACTGCCGACATCTAAAACACTACGTCCAGCAATATTACAGCTAACACCTAAAATACTATATCTAGCAATATTATGTTTAATAATATTATATTTAATAATACCACGTTTAATAACACCACATCTAATAACACCAGCAGAAACGATATCGCCGACGACGGCAGTTACTAAAATATTTAAACAACTAATACGCCGAAGACATTTAACACCTTAAATAATAATAGTTAATAAAATAATTATATAACGCCTAACATAATAAAAGCACCTAACACAATAAAACTAGCATATAACGTTTAGCCCAAGCTAATAATAAATATTTAGCCCAAGCTAACAGCAAACGTTTAACCTAAGCTAATAACGTTAAATACTCGGAATATTATAACTACTATTAATAAATTATAAAATCCCGTTATAATAATTATAAAAAATATTATAACTTTAATAAATAAAAAATAAAGTTTATAAAATATTAATTAATAATAAATAATTAAAAATATGCTAAAAATAATAAAAGCTTTATAAAATATTAATTAATAATAAGCAGCTAGAAATAATAAACCTTTAGTACCAAAACCAGCCGATGCTATAATTACGACTAATATAACTAAAAAAGCATTAAACACCGGCCGCTAGCAGCTATTTTTCAATATATCGCCATTATAAATTAAAAAAACACCAGTCCAGCAGCTATTTTTCGACGTGGCGCTATAAAAACAAATATTACAAAGCCGACTTAACTTTTTATTAGCAAATAATTAAATATAACAGGTATAAAAACAGATCGCGTAAAAAATAGCGGTATTAAAGATCTTATAGCAGATAATAAATAATAATTTGCTAAATATTAAATAAAAAAAACTTTTAATTATTAAACTAAAAAATAAGCAAAGGCTAATAAAAATTAAAAATAAAAATGAGGATAAAAATAAAAACGATCGCCCAGAGCTGGTAATAATAAACTAGAGGCCTTTTTAAACCAGGTGTAAAAAGAGCCTTCGTTTTTAAAGGCTAACTTTAAAACGGCTAGTATAAGCGCTAGACCCGACCAACCGATTTTTATTAACCGCAACTTTAACACACCAGATAAACTGCACTTTATATTAACAGACTAAGCCTAAAGCGGCTAGCGCATAATGTACACCGCCCGGCAGAATTTTTTACCTTTTTAAGTCTGCTATTATAACTGTTTATCTAAAAAGTCTGCTATATGTATTAATATATTAAAGTTATAAATAATAATAATAAAGTTTTATTTTGCTTAATTAGTACTAATTTACTTTATAACCGCTTTGTTAGCACTTTTTATATACTATTTTGCCGCAAAGCTAATTTTAGCTATAATATATAATAAAATAGCATATATAATATTTAATTAAACAGTAGTTTAATGTTTAAATAATAAATTTTATTAGTGCATATAATATAAATATAGCCCCGCTATTTCATTATAAATATATTATAGCTAAAATAGTTATTAAAAAAATACTATTATATTAGCAAAAAAATATATATAACTATATAAAAAACGGGCGGTTATAAAAAAAAAGTAATAGTTAGCGACGGGATGTTAAATTAAAAAAAGTAAGCAAAACCGTGCCAATATAGCTTATATTTAAAAGTCGACTAACTTTAAAAAAGTTTATAAAAAATGCGATATTATTAATAAAAACGCTATATAAGTTAGGTTATTAACTGCAGCTAAAGTATTTACTAATTTTTAAATAATACGGCTTTTATATTTAAATACTTTTTTTTGCTTGTTTTTATTTTCGGTTAAATTAATAACTAAAATGCGATAGCCCGCGCGCTAAATTTAATAAAGTTTACGTAAGCCTTTTTTTTTTAAAATTAGCATTAGCGTACTATATAATAAAAAGAGCTTTTTTGTTTTATTTTTAAAATAACTGCTTTTTATTTTATAGCGAGCGTTAAAAAAGTGTTTTTAATATTAATAAGCTAAGCTTAAACCGACTAGCGCGGTGATACGGATAAATAAAAAGGGCTTTATAAAATAAAGCTATATACCCGTTATAAATACCTAAATATATAAATAAAGCGTAGCTTTATTTATAAATTAAATAAAGAAATAAACCCTAAAGGTCTATCTCCACCTTAGACCGTATAGGTTTAAACTTTTTAATTTGTGCCTTCGTTTTTAACGTAAAAAGGTATAACTAAAGTGGAACGAAGGTTTTTTTTATTTTAAAAAATTCTTTCTGTTATAAATTTTATAATAAGAAAAATTTTTTATTTAGGCTTAGTTATTATTATTTATTTAAAAAAAAAAAATCTGTATTAAAAAGGTAGATATTATAAGTATTTAGGTATAATAGTATATAGGTACCAGCATATTAATACCTTTTGCCCTACTTTATCTGGCCACCCAGGGCTTTTAATTAGCTAAATTATGTTTAGCTTTTTTTATTATTATTATAGTTATAGCAGTATAGCTGGAGTAAAGGCAGTCTTTTGCTGCTTTTCCTGCGATGCACTAAGTTAACTATAATATATTTAATTAACTATAATATATCTAATTAACTACGATGTACCTAATTAACTATAATGTATTTGCTTTGCTGTAATGTACTAAATTTAATGCTATACGCTAGATTTTATATAATATATTAGGTTGACTACTATATATTAAATTAATAATTAAATTAGTTATTAAATAATAAACTAATTAATTAAATTAACTAATAAATTATATAGTAAAAGATTTTATTTATTTAACCGCTGGTTTATTTAGATATAAAAGTATTTACATATAAAGCTATTGGATTAATTAATAAATTATATAATAAAAGATTTTATTTTTTTAACCGCTGGTTTATCTAGGTATAAAGATATTTAGGTATAAAGCTATTAAATTAATTAATAAATTATATAATAAAAAATTTTATTATTTTAACCGCTAATCTATTTAAGTATAAAAGTATTTAAATATAAAGCTATTAAATTAACTAATAGATTATATAATAAAAAATTCTATTTTTCTAACCGCTGATCTATTTATATATAAAGGTATTTAAATATAAAGCTATTTAAATATAGTTTTTTAATTTAAACTTTTTTTATATAATAAAATATTAGCAAATATTATAAAAATTATTAAGTTATTAGCGTCCGGCCGGACTATCCGCTTTATAAAATTTTTTTGTTAGTATAGCATTTTTTAAATTTATTTTATAATAAAAGCATTTTATATAGCAAAGTCGCTATAATATAAATATTATTTTTAAAGCTTTAGTAAATAATTTTTAAGCTTTAATAGCGCTAACTTTTATTATTTTAAAAAATATATAAAATATTTTAATATATTTTAAAAAACGTTTTAAAGTTAAAAGCTATATTAACATATTTTAAAAAATGTTTTAAAATTAAAAGCTATATTAATTTAAACTAATTATAAAGTCCGCCGTTTTAGTTTTATGCTAACAATAAGCTTAGGCGATATAAAAACTATTATATTATAGACTATATAATAGTAAATAACTGTTGTTATTTTAAATATAACTGTTATTATTTTAAATATTAAATATATTTTTTAATTTAAAAATTTAAATAAGGTTTTTAGTTATAAATAAAGCATATAAAGCCTTTAATAAGTGCAGTCATAGTAGTAATAATTAAATTGGTAAAACAAAAGATATTTTATTAAAAAAAAAAGTAGAAAATCTACCAGGCCAAAATTCTAGCTATATATATGCGCGCTAGTGCGCTTATTTAATTTATAGCTAGCTAGCAAATACTAGTTTAATAAATAGTTACTGCTTTATTTATTAGTGGCACTCCGTAACTATTTACAAAACCTTTAAAGGTTTTTATTAAAGTGCCGAAGGAACGGAAAAAAAGCTATTGCTTTTAATAGCTATTTAACGCTTTAATTCTTTTTACAATTATAAAAACTGCACTTTATAATAAATTTAGCTTTTTTAATAATTCCTTTTTTGCGCAGCCGTTTATAACGCTTACTAGCAGTTTTAAGTTTAGCGTAGGCGTTGCCTTTCCGACTTTTAAATAGTATTTTAAGTCTAAGTCCGTAATGGTCCTAGTATTTATTAATTAACTCCTAAGAGTGGCATAAGTGGTTTTTAAAATATTAATAATTATATTTATAACTTTAGCTTTTTTATTTAATTAAATAATTAAAGCCGTTTTTTTTTAATTTAAACGGTATTATAAAATAATTTCGACTTTATATACCTTTTTGTCGGTGTTATTGTTGGAGTGTTGGTCTGCTTTAACAGGCCTTGGTAGCGGTGTAGTGCATTAAAACAAGTTTTTACCACTGCATATTAGCCTTAGTTAAGCTATAAATACTATAAGGTGTATATAGTAATAATTAAAAAAATTTAATTTATATGCTAAATCTCCGATTTTTTAAACGACGGTCTAAGGTCTGGCTTTTTATTAAAAGTATTTATAAAAAGGCCGACCGAGTAGATAGTAACCGTTATGTAGTTATAGCAGAACCTTATCCCCGGGTTAAAATTTTAGCATATAATGCTTGCTGTTGTAGTGCTTTTTAGCTTGTGCGGCCACGAAGTTTATTACTAAATTGGTATTTTAATATAAATAATTGCATAAAGCTTATACTTTTTATAAAGTTTTATTAAATTTAAAGTTAGCATTTATAATTATATCGAGCGGCCTAAATAATTAAAATTTAAATAACTGTTTATATGGCATTAACTATATAGCTTGGTTTTTTATTATATTTAGGTTTTATTATAAAATTAAAATAATTTTTAGCTAATTAAACTTTAAATTAATAAAATTATAATAATATAAAGCGATTTTAACTGTTTAGTTTTTATATTTAAATAGTTTATTTTTTTATAGGTGGTACGCTATAGTTATTAGTAGCTTAGTACTTATAGCTTTTTAAATATTTTTTTATAAATTTAAAATAAATTTTCGGTTTTAATCGAAAATAATTTTTTTAAATACGTTTTAATCGCTAAATAATAACTGCTTAATTAACACTATAGCCCATTTTTTAGCCATATATTTTTTATTATTAAAAATAAATAAAAAGCGCTTTAAAATAAAGCACGACACTATTATTATATAATTATAAATTTTATAATAGTTTTTGCTTATTAACTGCTATAAAGTACCTGCTAACTTTATTAAAAATAATAAAAAAATAAAATCGATTGCAATAGTTTATATTAGCAAAGTATGCTTAGGTTTAATTAGTCGAAAGCTTTTAATAGCTTTTATTTAGTCGGTATAATTAAACTTATAGCTTAGGCAGCATTTAATATATTTTTTTACTAGCTATAATTTTTAGTATATTAAGTATAGCTTTAGGTTATACATTATATAGTTAGGTTTTACGTGGTATTTTTTATTATGTACTGTTTTTATTATTTTTTTAATTATATTATAAGGTATGTAGAGTTATTTAATTCCGGCATATATATTATATATTAAGCCGTTAATAATATAAAAAAAGTGCCCGGGTTTAAAAAAAATAATAACGTTTTTATTATTGCTATAAAAGTTTTTAAAAAATAACTTATTAAAGATTTTATTATATTTTATATTAGCTTTATAAGCGAGCTTAAAGTTACGCTTTTAGTTTTTATTTATAATTATTTTAACGGTATGTTTTATAATATTTTAAGCAGATCTAGCTAATTTTATAATATTTTATACGGAGTTTAAAACGGCGGGTTTATTTAAACGCTATAACTTACCGGTCGCATCTGTAGCGTTTTATACCACCTTTAATCGGCTAAGGGCGTTAGGTACGTAATTAAAACGTTTAAATAAGTGGTAAACCTGCAGTCTATACTAAAAAAAGTATATTAAAAAGTTAACTAGGCAATAATTAGCACGGTTTATAGCTAAAATGTTTAAAGTAGTTTAATTTATTATATTTTTTATAAATAAATAGTTTATTAAAATAATAATAAGCTGCGTATTAAAGTAAATAATAGTGTAAAACTTTTTTATTATTTAAATTAAGCATATTATTTTTAGTTTTAAAAAGCTATATTAGGTTTTTGCACTAAATAAACACCTGTTTAAATATAATACTAGTTATATTTTATTTATAAAAATTATAGTTTTAAAGCTTTATTTATATTTTTTAACTATATAAAATAGCATTATTTTAAAATCTTGCTTTTAAAATCTGTCGATTTAAAAAAAAAAAGCTTATCGGGGTTATAATAATATATAGTAATGTTTTAATATATAGCTTTTTATATAGCTTTAAATAAAGCTAACTTAGCTATAGTCGGGGTATAAAAAATAAATTAAATAAAATGTTTATAGCGGCCTGGGTTTTTATTAATTACTTTATTTTTTTTTTTTTTTAGCAAAAAAAGCGGTTTTATAATTTTATAACAGTTTAGCTAGCTATATATAGTATAGCAAAAGACTATATAAAAAGCCGCTCGCTTTAAGGTAGTTTTTAAAAGCTTTAAAAAAGTTTAAAAAAGCTAACTATTTAAAAGCTTATATTTTTTTAGCAGTAGTTAATATGCCGAATGTGTCGACTTAAAATTTTAATAATTTTATAAAAAGATATTTAATAAAAGACTTTTTTAGCAATATAGCGATATTTTTAGCTTAAAATAGGCTAAATATAGTATTTAAATGTGCTATATGCTTTTTAAAAGTATTCGAGTAAATAATTACATTATTAATAAATATATAGCAGTAGTATAAGTGGCTTTAAAACAGTCGATTTATATATTTTTATATATATGCAGATAAGTTATAAAAACTTATTAGCGCTATATTAAATTTTTTA
Source organism: Nemania sp. NC0429 (assembly GCA_022578495.1). Taxonomy (NCBI): domain Eukaryota; kingdom Fungi; phylum Ascomycota; class Sordariomycetes; order Xylariales; family Xylariaceae; genus Nemania; species Nemania sp. NC0429. The sequence continues at coordinate 240,211 of MU392217.1, forward strand.
ATTTTTTAAAAACTAATAACTATAAATTAATTGCGGTGTGCTAAATATATTTTAAATTAATAAAAAAAACCTATTATATTTACTATAATAATGTACCGCTTATTTAGCAAGCTATTAATAACTTTATGCTATAATAATAAAAAATAACTATTAGATATTGCAACCTTATTAAGCGTATATAGGTTTACTATTATTTGTTTTTTATTTTAGCCGTATATTTTACGCCATACAACGAAAATAGGGTATATAAACGGAGTTGCTTCGTCGACCTAAATTATACGACCTTTTTTATATAAAGCATTATATATAGCATTTAGAACTTTTATATTCTAACGGCTAAAAAAGTAAAATCAAATGCTTAGTTTAGCTTTTTACTAATTATTTACTAAAAAAACCTTTAGCTGCTTTTTTTTTAAAATATTAACTTTATTTTAATTTATTTATATATTATAAGCTTAAACGATCTTAGCTAATTTTGCTATTTTAATTACTTGTTTAAAATAAATATGTATGCCGTTTTTAATAACTTATTTTAAAAAGTTAATAAGCTTTTTAATGCCCGAACTAGTAAAAAAGTCCGAAATTTTAAGCAATTAGTTTAGTACCGGCAAATATTTTTTAAATAAAAGCTAATTATTTGCATTTATAATTATATTATATACTATATTAATAAAAGGTATACCTTCGACTTACTTTATAAAGGTTACTATAATAAAAAGCTAAAAAGCCAGCTTGTTTAAAGTGGCTATAAAAATATCTAAAACGCTATTAATTAATACTGCGGTTATAATAAAAAATATATTAAACTTAACGTTTACTAGGATAGTCGTTTTATTTATAGCTAAAAAGCTAACGGTGTAATTTAAAAGCTTAGCGAGTAACGCTGTTATAAAAGCTAAAGTTTTAAAAGCTTTTTTTTAAAAATTAACATATATACCGCTGTTTTAATTTTCGTATATTTAGCCTAGTTTTATGCTTTTTTTAATTTTAATTAAAACTTTAGCATTATTTATAACCGGTACTACCTTAAAAGTGTATGCGTTTATTAAAATATTTATTATATTTTAATAAATAGCTATAAAATAAAAATTATAATTATTAAATAAAAGCTTATATTTAATTTATAAGTAGGCGCTTTTTTTATTTTAAAAGGTAACGTTTTTTTTATTAGTTATTTTTTAAATATATTTTAAGCTTTAAACTATAACTTTTATAAATATAATAAAATTATTAAAGTTTTTAAAAATAATCGTACCACTATTATAATTAATTATAAAATTATATAAATAAAAGAAATTATTGCCGATAAATATACCGAGTTAAAAATAGTTTTTTATAATTTATTTTTTTTTATGTTTAATAATATAAAGCTAGCTTTAGCTGTTAACTTTTTATATATAAAAAGTAAAGGTGGCCTAATCGGTAAAGGTTATTTTAACGTTGTTTATAGTAATAACGAGCTTTTTTTTTTTTTTAATATAGTATTAAAAGGTGTTTAAATGCGACCGTCCGATTATAGTTTTTTTTATATTTAAATCGGCGTATACTTTTATATTTTTTTTTTAAAGGTAAGGCGTACTTTAAAGTGCAAATAAATATAGCTTAAATAAAAAGCTTTATTAATTTTATTTATACTAAATGTTTTAATTATAAAGACCTTAACGTCGGAGACCTCGTACGCTTTATATATAAAGTTTTTATTATTAAGAACTTTGTTTACGTTAAGCTAAATTTTAAACGGTATATTATTATAGCTTAAAGTTTTTTTAGGTTTTTAAATAGTATTTTTTTTAGTAGCGGTATATTTGCGTAAATATTAAAATAATAAATTATATAAAAAAAGTTTTTAAATATAATATCTGCATATGCAGCAACTCGGGTCGACCGGTAAAAAAGTGCTAAGTTTTTTTAATTATATTTTAGGCTTATAAGTCTTTTAATATAACTAAAAAATAATAAATAATTTATATTAGCTATAGCAGCGGTAGCATATAAAGGCGGAGTTTAAATAATATATTTATACTTTTTAATTATTAGTTTTTAATATTTTTTTATTATTTAAAGTTTTTGCTTTAAATAATTATATAAAGTATATTTAGTTATAGTTATTATAATTATTATTGCGGCAATTATAGCTATTATTTTAGCGGTTATAACTACTGTTTTAACAGTTATGACTGCTATTGCGACAGTTACTGTTATGGCGGTCTTAGCTATTATAATAATTTCGACTGCTGTTGCGGCGATTGCGACTATTTTATTGTTAATTATTTTAGCCTTTGTTTTAATTATAGTTTTAATTGTAATTATAGTTACGATTGCGACTAAACTTATATTATTAGTTATTACTGCTATTGTGCTAAAAATTGCTAAAACGTCGATTATAATTTTAGTTATAATTATTATAATTATTATAATTATTTTAATTATAATTATTTTAATTTAATAATTAATATAAAAAAAAGTTATTAACTTTAAAATAATTAAGCTAAAGTTTAATATTAAAATATTATTATTTAGCTTTACGCTTTAATTTATTATAAACTTTTTTAATTTTTTTTATATATTTTTTAAAAGTTTTTTTTTTTAAATAATTAAATATAATTAAAAATTGCTTTATTTTATTAGTTATAAATATTTTATATAACGCCGATTTAATTACTATTATTTTTTTTAACGTTTTATTAGCTTAAGCATAATATAATTTTTTTTAAATATATTATAAAAAGGTATTATAGTTTTTAATAATATTATAAAAAAAAAAAGTGCTGCTAAAAAACTTTTAAATCGCGCGACCAGTATATATTTTAAACCGGTTTTTAAGCTTAAAAAGCACTTTATTTAATTTTACTTTTTATATAATATAATAATCGCTTACACTAATTTTATTATTTTATTATAAAAAAGCTAATCTGGCAAGTAAATAATTAAATAGGTTTAAAATTTAATTTATATTTAACGTTTATATACTTTTATATTTAATTAAAATATTAATATAATTAATAAAAAAATATATATTTATATAAATAATATTTTTATTATTAGCAACCATTTTATAGTTATTTAGGTCGGACTATTTAAAGTTAAAAATTTTAATATTATTATGCTTTATTTTATAAATTTTTTTATTAATAAATATAAAGTTTTTTTTAAATATGTTTTAGTAAAAGTTTTTTATATAAAAAAAACGGCAAAGCAGATTATTACGTTTAAATCTATTATTAGACCTGCTATTGCCTAGGTCGTCGTCTAAAGAATTCCTACTTATACCGGTGCGCCGCTTTGCCTGCTTTCCGGCGTTTAGCTCGACCGTCTAATTAAGTTTAAAAAAAGATTTTATATTAGTTAAATCGAGGTAACCAGAATTACCTAGGTAGCCGGGTAATAAAAAAGGTTTATACTAATAATTAATAAGTAAATATATATACTAATAAATTATAAGCATATAAAAATATCTTTTAATGCCGCTAGCTAAAAGCTAACAAATGTTTTAACAATAAATATTTTATTAACGATTATTTTACCAACGGTCGTTTTAGCAAGCATTTTAACAATAAAGCTTTTAATAATAGTTATTTTAGCGTTAATTGTTTTAACAAACGTTTAAACGTCGATTATTATAGCGGCTATATTAAAATGCTAGTTAAAATGGCCCTGCAGCGCCGCTTTAAGCATAACAAGCTTAATCTTTAAATTAAAATAGCTTAATATTCTAAAATATTTTAGCTAACTTTTATTAATATATTAAATACGCGTCCAGCTTATCGCTAAATTTAAATAATTAATTAACATTTTTATATATAGCACTTAACGTTAACTTTATCTTTTTAGCTTACGCTACTAAATTAACTATAATATTATAGTTAAATAAGTAAGCTATTCGTGCTTAGTTGTATTATTTTTTAATTATTTAAAAATAAGTCTTTTTTTTATTTATATAAAAGCGAGGCTTTTTTTTACTTATATAAAGCCGCGGCTCTATACTTATAGTACAAAATATGTCTCAGTTTTAATAGATTATTAGCCATCGATTAGCAGTAAATATTATTTTTAATAAAAATAAAATTAATAGCTTAAGTAAAAGCAGGTATAAATTTAAATTAAATATAAATTTATTGCTTTTAAGCTGCTTTTTAGCAGGTACATTATTTAACTTAGGCTATAGCAGATTTAAAAAAAGTAAATTTATAATATTATTTAGCAAATATTTAAACAGATGTTTTTTTTACTTGCTTAGCTTTAATATAATAAAAGGCATATAAAATATAAATAAATATAAAATTATATAAATATAAAACGGTATAAACATAAAAAAAGTGTTTTTTATTTAAAGTGTAGCTATTAATTAAATATATATATTATAATTAACTGTCGATATAATAATGCTTTTATTATATATTACGTTTAACAAAGTTAAAAAAATAAAAAGCTTAATTATAAAGCATATTTTGCATAACCGGTATTTTTTAAAAATCTGCAACGTTTACAAAATAGGTAATATAACACAATTGCAAAGCACGCTTTATATAATTATTACTTATAGCTAACTCTTAGGATATAAAGGTGTACTGCCAAGCTTAGGCTTTTTTAAACAAATATTTATAAAATTTAGCAAAGGTAAAAAAAAAAAATAATAGTATAAAAAAATCCTGTCTGCCAAAGTTTTAGCTAACAATATTTGCTTAAACAGGTTAGTTTATCGTTAGGCGCGCGTACTAAAAATATTACTAGAAAATAAAAAAAAAACTTTTAACCTTAAAAAATTAAAAAAGGTATAGTATAGTATAGTTTTTACAGTAAAACTATATAAAGGCACTAATTTAATAAGTGCAGTTATAATAATAATAATTAAATTAGTAAAACAAAAAATATTTTATTAAAAAAAAAAATAGAAAATCTACCAAGCTAAAATTCTAGCTATGTATATGCGCGCTAGTGCGCTTATCTAATCTACAGCTAGCTGGCAAGTGCTAGTCTAACAAATAATTACTGCTCCACTTACCAGTGGCACTCCGTAACTATCTACGAGACCCCTAGGGGTTCTTATCAGCTTTAATGCCTCGGCTAATAAGTGTTGCTCGCTTTTTATTTTTATTTTTATAGCTATTAAAATTTAAATAATAAAAAATATTACTGTTATTAATATTAAAATTTTTATATATTTTAGCTATAATAATTAATTAAGCGCTAGTAGCTATACTGCTAGCAATGCTAGCTTTAGCGTTTAATTAATTATTATAATATTATTTTAGTCGGTTTTAAAATAAATTAGCTAATATATTAAATATATAAGTTTATTTTATATTAACTTTTTTTATGCTAGCATTTAAAAATATAAGTTAATATAATAATTAAATATTAATTATAAAATTAATTATATAAGTTTTTTTAAAAATATAATATTTAGCGGCTATAAAAGCTTATTTTTTATTAAAAGTTTTTTTAGCTTTAAAAATAGCCGGTTTTAGCTTGCTTAAAATATTAAAAACGCTAGCCTTTTTTAGCCGGCCATTTTTAAAACATAAAGTGCTAAAAATAGTAAAAAAAAAGCTATTTTAAAAAAATAAAAAATAAAAAAACGTAGGCATAAAAAATAAAAAATAAAAAAATATAAAAATAAAGTGTATAATAAATAAAAAAAATAAAAAATAAAAAATAAAAAAACGTAGGTGTAAAAAATAAAAAGTAAAAAAATATAGCTTTTTAACTATTTAATTATAACTGTTATAAACCGCCGCTATAATATATTAAATAAATTATAATATATTTATTTTATTATAATATATTTATTTATTTTATTATAATGCACTTATTTTATAGCGATATACCTGCAATATATTTTTTTATTTTATTATAATATATTTATTTTATTACGCTATATTAAATTTAATGCTATATATTAAATTTTATATAATATACTAAATTAACTGCTATATATTAAATTAACAGTTAAATTAGTTATTATATAATAAACTAATTAATTAAATTAACTAATAGATTATATAGTAAAAGATTTTATTTATTTAACCGCTAATTTATCTAGGTATAAAGGTACTTAGGTATAAAGCTACTAAATTAACTAACAGATTATATAATAAAAGATTTTATTTTTTTAACCGCTGATTTATTTAAATATAAAAATATTTAGGTATAAAGCTACTAAATTAATTAATAAATTATATAGTAAAAGATTTTATTTTTTTAATTGCTAATTTACCTAGGTATAAAAATACTTAAATATAAAGCTACCTAAATGCAGTTTTTTAATTTAAACTGTTTTTATATAATAAAATATTAGTAAACACTGTAAAAGTTATTAAGTTATTAGCGTTTAGCTAAAACGTTATTAACGTTTTTTAAAAGCGGACTACCTGCTTTATAAAACTTTTTTATTAATATAATATTTTTTAAACTTATTTTATAATAAAAGCATTTTAAATAATAAAGTCGCTATAATATAAATATTATTTTTAAAGCTTTAATAAATAATTTTTAAGCTTTAATAGTGCTAATTTTTATTATTTTAAAAAATATATAAAATATTTTAATATAGTATATATAGCGCTAATTTATAAGCTACCGTTTGCGCTAGCTGTTTTATATTTAGCTTATTAATGCTAAAAGCATTTTTTTAACGTTTATATTAAATATAAAGCTAAAAAACTAATAATTGCACATATTATAATTTAATATTATAATTAAAGCTAAAAATATTTATTAATATTTATAATTATTAGTTTTTTATAACTAATATATTGTTTAAGCAAAAGCAGCAGGCTTTTATAATAAAAATAAAAATAATTAAAGCTGCATATAAATATTAGCAAAAAAATAATTTAAAGCTTTAATTAAATACTAATTTTATTTAATAAACTAAAAATTTATTTAGCTATAATTAATATTTAATTTAAGCTTTAAATTATTTTTTTAGTAATATTTATATATAGCTTTAATTATTTTTATTTTTATTATAAAAGCTTGCTATTTTTATTTAAGCAATATATTAGTTATAAAAAACTGGCGATTATAAATATTATAATTTAATGCTATAATTAAAGCTATAAAATAAAAAGCAGTTTTTTTAAAAATAAAAAATTTTATTAAGCGGTGTAAGCCTGCGTTAATTGCTTTAAGCTTAGCTTATTAATATTAAAAGCACTTTTTTAACGCTCGCTATAAAATAAAAAGCAGTTATTTTAAAAATAAAAAAAAAAAGCTTTTTTTGCTTTATAATATATTAATAGCAATTTTTAAAAAAAAAGCTTATATAAATTTCGTTAAACTTAGCGCACAAGCTATTATATTTTAATTATTAGCTATATTATTTAAAAATTAAAAAATATTTTAGCTATAGTTAATAATCTAACTTATATAGCGCTTTTGCTAATAATATCGCATTTTTTACGAATTTTTTTAAAATTAGTCGATTTTTAAATATAAGCTATATTGGCATAGTTTTGCCTGCCGTTTTTAATTTAATATCTTATTGCTAACTATTATTTCTTTTTTATAACTGCTTATTTTTTATATAGTTATATATATTTTTTTGCTAATATAATAATATCTTTTTAATAACTATTTTAGCTATAATATATTTATAATAAAATAATAAAACTATATTTATATTATATGCACTAATAAAATTTATTATTTTAAAATTAAACTACCGTTTAATTAAATATTATATATACTGCTTTACTATATATTACAGCTAAAATAATTATTAAAAAAATATTTATTAAAGTTTTATAGCGGCTATATAATAAATATAGTTAGCAGTTTTTTTATATTTTAAATTTTTATATAAATCGCTAGTCGAAAAATATAATAGTTTTTACAGCAGCTATATAATAAATACAGTTAGCAGTTTTTTTTAATATATTTTAAATTTTTATATAAATCGCTGGTCGAAAAATATAACAGTTTTTATAGCGGCTATATAACGAATACAGTTAATAATTTTTTTATATTTTAAATCTTTATATAAATTGCTAGTTAAAAAATATAATAGTTTAAAGCATTATAAACTATATGCTTTATATAATATTAATAAAAGCAACGCTAAATTTAAAAACAGTTGTTTTAAAAATAAAAAAGTTTTTTAAACGCTATATATTATACGCTAGCCACTTTAAGCTTAGCTTATTAATGCTAAAAGCGGTGCTGCAGTTATATAAATAACAGTTAGTTAGTTAGTTTTAACGCCTGCGCTAGCCGCTTTAAGCTTAGTTTATTAACGCTAAAAGCACTTTTTAACGCTTGCTATAAATAAATTAAAAAGCAGTTATTTTAAAAATAAAAAAAAAAAAAGTTAATACGTAAGCTATTATATTTTAATTATTAATTTAATTAAAAATAAAAATAAGCAAAAAAAAATATTTAAATATAAAAACTATATAATTTAAAAATTAAAAAGTATTTTAGCTATAATTAATAAGCTTTTACTAGCTACTAGCTACTTATTTATTTATAGAAAAGTCTGCCGAGCGCTTTATATTATACACTAGCCGCTTTAAGCTTAGCTTATTAACGCTAAAAGCATTTTTTTAACGCTTGCGTTAAGCATACGGTTAAGCGTACGGCTAAAAAACTAATAATTATAAATATAACGGTTTAATACTATAGTTAAAGCTATAAAATAAAAAATAATTGCTTTAAAAATAAAAAAAAAAATAAAAAAAAATATTTAAATATAAAAGCTATATAATTTAAAAATTAAAAAATATTTTAGCTATAATTAATAATTTAACTTATATAGCGCTTTTATTAACAATGTCGCATTTTTTATAAACTTTTTTAAAGTCGACTTTTAATTAATTAATAATAGTAAAAAAACGCTTAAAAAATCGAAAATAAAAAAATGCTGGTCTAGCGCTAAAAATACTACTAGTACTAGCCTACGCGCTTAATAACAATAAAGAAATGCTAGTTTAATGCTAAAAACACTACTAGTATTAACGTACGCGCTTAATAATAATAAAGTTTTATAGCGGTGTTATTATATATTTTAAATTAACCGATATTATAAACAGCTATTTTAAACTTACTAATAATATCGCATTTTTTATAAACTTTTTTAAAATCGACTTTTAATTAATCGGCAACAGTAAAAAAACGCTTAAAAAATCAAAAATAAAAAAATGCTAGTTTAGCGCTAGAAACACTATTAATACTGGCGTATACACTTAATAATAAAGTCTTATAATATATTTATAATAAAATAGCGAGGCTATACTTATATTATATACACTAATAAAATTTATTATTTTAAAATTAAACTACTATTTAATTAGGTATTATATATGCTGCTTTATTATATATTATAGCTAAAATTAGCTTTGCAGCAAAATAGTACGCAAAAAGTGCTAGCAAAGCGGTTATAATATAAATTAGTACTAATTAAACAAAATAAAACCTTATTATTATTATTTATAATTTTAATATATTAATATATACGGCAGACTTTTTAATTAAATTATAATAGCAAACTTAAAAAAGTAGAAAATTTTGCTAAGCGGTGTACGTTATACACTAGCCGCTTTAAGCTTAGCCTGTTAATACAGAGTGCAGTCTATTTAATATATTAAAGTTGCGGTTAATAAAAATCGGTTAGTCGGGTCTAGCGCTTATACTAGCCGTTCTAAGGTTAGCCTTTAAAAACAAAAGCTTTTTTTACACCTAGTTTAAAAAAGCCTCTAGTATCTCGATATCTACACTTAAATACAGCACTACTTCTAGTAATTTATATTAAATAGTGCAGTAAAACCTATATTAATTTCTTTTATTTTATTTAATCGATTTTTTTTTTCTGCCGGTAATATCTGCATGCCAGGCGTTTTTTAATAAAAGCATGCAGTTATTACTAGCACTTTTTATTAAATATTAATACGTTAAAATTTTTTAATAAAAATGCTAAAATATAAATAAAATAATTAATGCTAAGGTTTTTTAATAAAATGTTAAAATTTTATATAAATTAATAACTAAGGTTTTTTAATAAAAGTTATTAATTAGCAAAAAACATCTTTTTAAAACGCTTTTAATATAAGCGCTAGCTAATATAACGATTTGCGATTTATAATAATTATTGCTAAAGCTATTTAATTAAATAAATCTATACTTTTTTTAAAATAGCTATGTTTATTTTTTATACCATTATATCTAACTTTAGTCAATGCTTATAATATTATAAATTATTATTTTTTTAAATTATAATTATTATATAATTATATAAGGTTTTTTAATAATATATAATTCTTTTAATTTATATTAATACTTGTATTTTAATTATATGCTAGTTATATTTAAAAAAATTTTTATAAAATAGCTAACAAATAAGTAGTACCGATCGTTTTATATAACATTTATTATACTATTTAGGTACTTTATATGCTATTTAGCACCCGCTTATTTATTTTATACTATTATTTGTTTTATTTTATATATACGCGCATAATATTTTTATCACTTTATATATTTAATCTGCGTACTCTTAAGCGTATTATTAATATATTCTTATAGCAGACTTAAAAAAATATAGCCTATAAAAAGCTAATAAAAGCATGTAGTAAAAGTTTTAAAAACTAGTAATAGTTAAAAATTTAATACTTAAATTAATTTGCGCTAACAAATTATTTAATTTTAAAAATAGCTTAAAAAAAATAGCTTAGCAAAATGTTTAATTAAATGTTTTAAGCGCTTTAGCTATAATGCCTTTGCTATTACTTAAGCAGTTAACCTTATTATATTAAAACTTTAAAACTTTAAACATACTTTTTTTTTTTTATTAAAAATTAATAGCCTATTTTAAATTAACACTTTAGCTAAGCTAAAAAATAATAAAAATATATAAGCTTATATTAATTAGCGATTTAAAAATATAATTTATTAAATAAAAATAATAAATAAAAACTTTATATATTTTAAAAATATTATAAATACTATAATAATTTATAAAAAAGTTAACATTTTTTTAAATAAAATTAGCGCTATATATAAAACTATAAAAATTATATTAAATAATTTAATAATTAATAAAAAAGCTATAAAAAATTTTTTTAATATTATAAAATAATTTAAAAATTTTTATAAAAAAAAAAAATAAAATTATAAAACCAGCTAAAAAAAGCAGACCTTTAGTTTATTTAGTTTTTATATTTTTAATTAGTATTATAATAAAAATTTCTATTATAGTTATTATAAAAGCGGTTGCTAGTAATGCTATAAAGTTTTTTAAAAAAGTTAATTAATATTTATAAATAAAGTAATTTTTTAACGTTTTTAAAACTTTTATAACAGCGAGCTTAATTAATAAAATTTACGCTTATAAAAATAAACTTTTTTATAATATTAGCTAATTTTTTTATAGCTATAGTTAATTTTTTTATAGTAATAAATTATGTTTAATCCGGGCTTTAAACGCTAATGCCTCGACTATTATTAGCTTAAAGTTAAATATTTGCTTTTTTAAACTTTTTAGCCCCTGCTGTAGTTAACCCGGCTGTCCGGTTTAACATTTAGCTATTTAAAAATATTCAACCTATTATAAAGAAGTTATTATAATAAATAAATATATATTTTAATATAAATAGCCTGTTTTAACATTTAATATTTTATTAATAGTTAGACTAAATAAAAAAATAAATAATTAAGCTATTTAATTATTAGCTTAATATATATTTTTAATTTTAACCTTAACTTTAGCTTTATTAAAAACGGCAAAATTATTTATTCGGTCTTTTAAAAACGACGACCTAATATGCCATGCCTAGCGGTAACCTTAGCGATAATAAAAATAATAATAAAAATAATAACGACTTTTATTATAAACTATTTTATTTAGGCTATTAAAGCAATTATAGTAGTAGCTGCGGCCGTCGCAATAAGCATTAATTAAGTGCTACGCCCGCATATTTATAAAAAATAAAAGCTTTTAGTTATAAAAGCAGTTTTTAATAGCTTAAGCGCACTAATATTAGCTAGTTTAATTTTAATAAAAAAAACCTAAACAATGTAAAAATAATTATAAAAAAAAACAAACTTATTTTTATAAACGTTTATTTTTTTATTAAATATATTAATTTTTTTTTTAAAAGTTTTAACACTGCTAAATTAAACGCTTATTAAATTTTAGCTATATTTTAAATATTACTAGCAAAATCGGCAATAATATAATAAAATAATAAACTTATTTTATATTAGCAAGTTTAACTTTATATTAAAAAACTGTCGTCGCTTTTTAATAAATTAATCGCTTAATTTTTTATATAACCGGCTTTTATAATTAAACGCTTTAATTATGCCCGGCTATAATTATTTAATATTGCATATAATAATATAATAATAATTTAGTTTATTTAAAAAAAACTCCGCTATGCTTATATAATAAAAACTTTTAATACTAATAATACTAACTAGCATAATGTTATAATAGCTATTTAAACAAACATAAGTTTAAAAATTAAATACTTTATGCCTACACCTACGCTAATAATAACTTTAGCTAACTATATAAATAAAGTCGCTTATGTTAAACCTTTTTTTTTAATAGCAGCTTATAATAAGTACTTATTAAAATTTAAAAACTAGTATTATAAAAACTTTTTAAAAATTATAAGTTTTTAATATAATAATAAAAAAAATAATAATAAAAAAAGCAATAATAAACCGAAAAATTTGCACTAAAAATAAAAAAAAAATAAATATAAAAATAATTATAAAAAGTATAAAAATAAATATAATAAAAATAAAACTAATTAGGCTTATATTATAAAAAAAATAAAAAAAACTAAATTAAATATTAAATTATAAACGTTTATACCTTAGTTATTTATAGTTTTTATAAAAAACTCCGATAATAAAGCATTTATTATAATTAATTATAGCAATATATATAAATATTATAATAAAACTTTTAATTTTATATAAAAGCGCAATAAATATATATGCCAGTATAACTAGCGACTAATTAAACAAATTAAAACTATATTTTCTATACTTTTAATATATTATATTTATAATAAATATAAAACTTTATTTATATTTTAAAACTAATTATTTTAATACCTCGATGTATATAAAAGATCGATAAATAAAAAAGCAAATCTTATTTTTTAGCTATATAATAAGTTAGCTTATATAATTTAAAAAATAAAAAATAAAAACTCTAAGCTAATTATCTTTTAAGTTAAAATTGCACTTTTTAAATTAAATAATTAAAAAGCTAAATTAATTTATAATTATTATTTTTATTTTAAAGTTACCGTTTAAAATAAACCTAATAAAAATAATATAACAGTTTATATAAACATAAGGGCTAAAGAAAGCTTGGCTATATAAAAATTCCTATTTAAAATAAATTATACTATTAAAGCTAAAAAAAGCTATATTAAAAACATTTATAAAAATAAAATAAAATATAAAAAATAAGCTACTTTTACTTTTTATATTTTTAGCGATAATAAGCATAGATTTTCTAAATTAATAAAAATTATTAAATTGGCTTAAATATTAAATGCTAATATTAAACTTATGCTATTATTAAAAAATAGCTTTTTAATTCCCTAAAGCACAGTTATTAACTATATAGCCTAACAGCTTACTTTTATAAAGGCGTCTAGCTTTAGTATTTTTTTCTAACTATAGCTATAAACATACCTATGCATTTAATAGGTTATTTTATTAAAAAATATTATGCTGCCACCTAAAACGACACTATAAATACTAGCTAAATATAAGCCACTTTTTTTTAATAAAGACTTTTTTTTTAAGCTTTTATATACTAATAAAATAGCTATATTAATTAAATTAACTATGCCGTACGCGGTTATAATAATTAACCTATTAACCGGCATAATAGCTATTTTTAAAAGTATTAAAATAGATATTATTTAAAAATAAACTAACACCAGCCCGAATTATACCAAGGTTTTATAAAAAAAATATTTTAAAGCAGTAATAATTGCTATAATTTTTATAGCTACTAATGCCTAAGCAAAAAAAACCAATCTATTAGCCACTTTAGTTAACGCTAAATTATATTTAAAAAAAATGGTTATATTTAATAGTTTTTATATTAATTAAACACTACTTATACACCCCGCGATTAAAACAATCGCTATAAATAATTATAACTTTAGCATATTTTAAATAAATGCTAATATATATACTGTATACCTGTCGAGTAATATTATAAATATAATTAATATTTTAAAAAAATAAAAAATTTTAAAAAAAATATCTCTAATTAATATAATATATAATATAATCAATAATTTATATTTTAATATTAATTTATTAAAAAATAAGCCCCGACAAAAGGCGCTATTTATTTTAAATATTAAAAAGCTATTAAAAAAGCACAAAATTATTATACTAAAAAGGCAGTTTATTTATATTAAAAAAAATCTTTTAGCATATAAGCTATTCTAGCTATTAAAAAATATTCCTAAAATTTAAATAAACTAAGGTATTATTAATATTTTTAAAAATAAACAAATAAAATTTTTTTTAATAAATAATTAATAAAAAACCAAGCTTAATAGTCGAGCATATCTTTTAAATATTAAAAATAAAAAAGCTATCGACTTTATTTTTAACCGATTTTACGTGCAAAGCCATATAAAATAAGTTAAAAAACTAACTTTATTTATATACTTTATATTTATAGTCTAGCTTTAATATAAAGGAAAAAAAGCGTTAAAATTAGTAGTCGACTTTTAAATGTTTAATAAGCTAGCTATTCTAAATAATTACTTTTTTTTTTATAGTTAGAAATTATATTTACACTCCGAAATAAAAAATATATATCTATTATAAACGCTACATTATTTTTTTATTAATTTAAAGTCCACCTGGATTATAGAGATAAATTTATAATTATAAGTTTTAAAAGTTTAAAGCAAAATATTATTATATTAATAAGATTTTATAACTTTTTAGCTTATATTTAACGCTTTATAAATAAACTTTTACGGCTATATTAGAACTACTGTTATATATTTATTAATAATATAATAATATACTCTAACACTAAAAAAAAATATATAGCATATTTGCATTTTATTTTTATATTATTTTAAAATTAAAAAATTTCGCTGTTTTTTAAAAAATTATTTTTAAAATATTTATTGGTTAAATTATTAAGATTTTGCGTCGACGCCTTTGGTATAGCTATAATAACTAAACAGTTAAAAACTTTTTAAAATTTAAAGTTTTTTAACTAATTAAAAGCTTTAAAGCGATATTTTAGCAGCAGCAGATTTTTACGGACTTTTTTACTATATTATGCTAAATATATAAAACCTTTTTAAATAAAAAAAACGGCTTTATTAAATAAAGGTCGTAAAAATGAATTAATTATTACTAAAAACCCTAGTAAGCGTTAAACATACTGTCGAAATATAATTTTTAAACTAATAAAAGCTAAAAAAATATTATTTACAGCGGTTTAAGACTTTATATATTTTTATAATATCTTATATTATTATAACCCCATTAAAACGCTATTTATATAAGTAGACGCTTTACTAAAACGCGGCTTTAAAGTAATAATATTTTATTTTTATAATAGTTATAAATAAAAGCTTAATATAGTAATTTCTAACATTTAAGTATTTTTTATTATATTTTTAAATTATTATATGTTTAATATAAAATTAAAATATAAACTATTTAAAATAAAGGTAGCTTATATAGTTTAAGCATATAAACAGCTTTATATAATAGTTAAAACATGCTAAAACTTAGTGGTCGTTTTAACAGATCATTCGGCTATTAAAAAGATTATAAACTAAACTAACATTAATATAGCTTTAATAAAAAAAGCAAATAAACGTCTGTTAAATATATTAATTTACCTGTTTTAATACGGCATATAAATATATTATTTGCTAAAAAAACTAAACTTCGTACCTAACACTTTTAGTTATTTAAAAGCTATTATTAATAAAGTCGACAAGTATAGCAAAATTAAACGTTTTAATAAAGATCTTATTTTTAACTAGATTTAAGCGGCGTTAAATACTAAAATTTTAAAAGTAATTATAAATTTAGCAGTCTAAGCTAAAATTATTATAAATTATTAAAAAAACTCTAAGTATAAATTAATATTATAAAATATTTATAATAGCATAATAAAGTCTAACGAAAACGTTAATAATTTTTCGCGGCCTAGGTACCCGTTTATAATTATTAAAGGATTGCTATATAATATTAACCGTATAAGTATATATAAACTTTATATTTTAAAAGCATAAAAAGCTAAATTCTTATAAATAGCTTATAATAATAAATACTATTTTAGTAAACAGCGCATAATAAAAAAATTAAATGCTTATTCGATCGTTTTAAAAACTAAAAAAATAATTATATATTTAAAATATTACAACGGCTATAAAACCTATATAATAAATAAAAGCAAGCCTAATAAAAATTACTAACTAATTTGCCTATATAATACTCGACTTATAAAGACTATTACGATCGATTTTATAATAAAACTGCTTAAAACCTTTTTAATTAATATTTTTTAGCAGTTAAAAAGTTATGCTTATTATAATACCTTTATATTAGTCACCTATATAACATTTAAACGGTTATTTTTTATTTCTAAAAATAAAACTTATATAGCAAAAAACTAAAGCACCGCTTTAGCTAAACAGTTGCTACTATCGGACTAGGGCATACCTATAGGCATTATTTTTAATCATAACTATAAATTTATTTCTAAATTTTAAATTAGCATTTAAAAAACCTTTAAAGCCTGTTTATTTATAACTACAGCCTACCACTTTTAAAGCGACGGCCTAGCTAAATAAAAAAACCAGACCGTCGAAATTACTATTTAATACTATTTATTTATATATTCTAATAAAATATAAATAGATTTACTACCGACTTTATAATAAAACTTTAATAGTGCATATTTAAATGCTATAAAATTTTTAGCATATAAACAGCTTTTTAAATTTAAACTTTTAAAATTAATAAATATATTTATTTAGGTAAACACTTTTACCTATAATAATATAAGATTTTTTTAAAAACACTTTTATAAAAATATAAAATTAGTAATAAATTTTGCATTAATAAAAGCTAAAAAATATTATAATAGCAAGCATAAATTAATTAAATTTGCTAAAAAAAATAAAGTTTATTTTTAACTACATTATAGTTATTATTTGCTAAATAAGCTTTTAAAAAAGTACTTTTAATAAAAAGCAGGTTTATAAAAGGTAAAAAAAAAGGTGGGTCGTCTGGCCTATAAAATCGACTTACCGGAGACTTTTAAAATATACTTTATAATATTTATAGCACACTTATTATCAGGTTGCCAAAGCAAAAATTTGTTCCATCGTTTTATTTTTATTTTAAAACCTATTTTAAATAACTAACCGGACTTAAAAAAAAAAGCTAAAAACTCGTTTAAAATAAAAATTATAATTAAATACCGTTTTAACTATTAGAAAAATAGATTTAAGTATTTAGTTAAATAAAAAAGGTACGGCTATAAGGATAATTAGTGGCGTTTAAAGTAATAGCTACACTATTTTAAAAAATTAATTAAAAAGTATTAAACTTAAAAAAAAAAAAAACCCTCGTTAGAAAAAAAAAAGCTTTTTATTAGCAAACAATAAAGGCGCCCTTATAAAGCGGCAAGTTAAATTATTTTACTATATAATACTGTTATTAAAATTAATAACTTCGCTTTTATGCCCCGGCATTTAATATAAATAAATAAAAAAGGCTCTATAAAATAGAGCTATATACCCGTTATAAATACCTAAATATATAAATAAAGCGTAGCTTTATTTATAAATTAGATAGAAAAATAAACCCTAAGGGTCTATTTCCACTTTAAACTGTACAGGTCTAGACTTTTTAATCTATATTTCGATATTTACACTTAAATATGGCACTACCCCTAGTAACCCATACTACGCGGACTTATACCGCCTAGCAGAATTTTTTATTTTTAAAAGAACTACCTTTTATTTTATAGCTTTAATTATAGCACTAAACCGTAATACCTATAATTGCCAGTTTTTTATAATTAATTTATTACCTAAGCAAAAGCAGCGAGCTTTTATAATAAAAATAAAAATAATTAAAGCTATATATAAATATTAGCAAAAAAATAATTTAAAGCTTTAATTAAATACTAATTATAGCTAAATAAATTTTTAATTTATTAAATATAATTAATATTTATTTATAGCTTTAAATTTCTTTTTTTGCTAATATTTAAATATAGCTTTAATTATTTTTATTTTTATTATAAAAGCCTGCTACTTTTGTTTAAACAATACGTTAGTTATAAAAAACTAGCAATTATAAATATTAATAAATATTTTTAGCTTTAACTATAGCATTAGATTATAATATATATAATTATTAATTTTTTAGCTTTATATTTAATGCAAGCGTTAAAAAAATACCTTTAATATTAATAAGCTAAACATAAAATAGCTAGCGTAAGCAGTAGCTTATAAATTAGCGCTATATATGCTATATTAAAATATTTTATATATTTTTTAAAATAATAAAAGTTAACGTTATTAAAGCTTAAAAATTATTTATTAAAGCTTTAAAAATAATGTTTATATTATAATAACTTTATTATTTAAAATGTTTTTATTATAAAATAAGTTTAAAAAATATTATA